>VWYI01006467.1:91915-146986 GCA_013399455.1 Anthoscopus minutus | reverse complement strand
GGGATGAGGGATTGGGATTGGGGCAGGAGCAAGGATGAGGGATGGGATAGGGATAGGGATAGGGATAGGGATAGGGATGGGGCTGGGATGAGGATAGAGATGAGGATAGGTGTGGGGCTGAGTTGGGGATGGGGATGAGGATGAGGATAGGGCTGGGATGGGAATGAGGATGATGGTGATGATGGGCATGAGACTGACTGGGATGAAGATAGAGAGAGGACTGGAATAGGAATAGAATGGGAATGGGACTGAGGATGAGGAGGAGATGAGAATGGGGCTGGGCTGGGGGTGAGCATGAGGATAGGTATGGGGCTGGGATGGGGATGAGTGTAGGGATGGGGCTGGGATAGAAATGGGGATGGATTTGGAATGGGAGTGAGGCTGGGGATGTGGGTGAGCATAGGGAGGGTGCTGGGATGGAATGAGGGTGTAGATGCGATCCCAGTTCCAGTGAGGCACGTTAGCTCAGGAATACTCTCAGCAAGGGTGCAAGGTGCTGCCCCAGCCCTCCTGTCCCACTCAGCAGCTCCCCTCCACTCCCTGAAACATGCTGATTCAGCATCTCCCCAGAATTGCTGCCACTGCCCCCTCAGGAAGGGCTTGTTCAGCCCAGGGAAGAGGAGGGACTGGTGCTGGGCCCTGGGTGCTGAGTCCTGGCTGCTGCTCCCACTGCTGAACTCTCCTCAGATCCAGCATCCCCTGGCTGGATCCATCCCCACAGCTCCCTCAAAGATTGTGTGGCTCCTTTGATGGAGACACATCAAAGAGAGGGTGGGAGCCTTCCCCACCAAGAGAGGGTCAGGAGGGATGAGGGATGCTTTCACCAGAGCCTCGGGATGTCAAACTGATTAGGGAAGTGACAGCACAGAAGGTGAGGAATGAGCTTTGTGATTGTGCTCTCAGAGAAAACTCCTTAAACCTTTAAGATCTTGACAGGATTTTACATGAAAACAGCAAGGGCTTTCCCTGGCCTTGTATGTCTTGAAATATCCCTTTGCTGGGCTTGGGCTTGCAGCTTCTTGGCTCAGGGAATTCCTGATGGGATGAAAGGGGCTTGTGCTCAGCTGGAGGGGTCAGAGGCACGGGCAGGGTGCTCTGGGGCAAGGCTGCCACTGCCAGGGCAGCTGGAGAGGAATCTCCCCCAGGGATGAAGTTAAATCTGCAAAACCTCACATGAAGATAACTCTCCATTCCCGTTCAAAAGCTTGAAAAATAGCAGCAAGCTTCCTTCTCAGTGTGAGTCAGTCCTGTAGCAGTGGGTAGGGAAAGCTTGGGATGCTTCTTCTGTGTTGCAAACATTGCAGAGATGGTTTGGTGCAGGACTGGAAGAGCAGGGTAGGACTAGAATCAACCCCATTGTCACTAGGCCAGTGTTTGGCAATCTTGGGTAGCCCAGTGATTGATTTCAATCCAGAGGATCCACAGGAATATTCCCACAGTGACCCCCCTCAAAGGCCATCAACCACCTTTCCATAGGTTTGTAAATGTGCAGCACCTGAGAGGAGATGAGGAAAAGGCATGAACATTGGAGCATCTTGCTGCTTTCTTTTCCCTGGTTTGTTCTCTTTCCAAAATAAATAATTCTTGGTTGGCTGACACCAAATAGTCCCGGGAATTTTGTTTTCCCATCTGTGTAATAAGCCTGTGCAAATAGGAGTTTGTGCTTTCTTGATCATCTCTATTTATCACTCCGCTGCCTATTTAAATTTCCAGCTCTGGGTGGTTTCCTACAAATTTCCTGCTGCCAGAGCCCAGTGTTGTGGGGAGTGGAGAGAGGCTGATAAAAACCTGCACCTCGTTGCTTTGCCTTTTTGAGGTTTTCTTAGAATAAACTGATCTTAACTTTTATCACTCTTGATTTCAGCACAGTCAGCTGAGTGTGGGGGGACTTGGAAAAGTACAGGAGACTTTTGCAAACTCCAGCTGGTGTAAAAGGGTCTCTTTTACAGGGTGGTGCTAAAGCCTGGAGAGCATTTCAGGATGTGGAATGGGAAGAAGTCACAGGACATGGCTGGTGTTGATGGACTGAATCCTTTCTCCTGGAAGGCAACTCGAGTTAATTCACTGGTTTTCTGTGCCCCAGGTCTCTCCAATGGCCCTGAAGCAATGGAAGTGGATGGTCTCCAGGAGGTGCCCCTGTGTAGCTGTCGAATGGAAACCCCCAAAAGCAGAGAGATCACCACGTTAGCCAACAACCAGTGCATGGCCACGGAGAGCGTGGATAACGAGGTAGGAGCCAGCCCTTTAGCTTCCCACAGCCTTTCCTGCTGAGGACAAGGCCATCAGGAGTGAAAAGCTGTGCCAGGAGCACGTGTGGGGTCATGCAGGGGCTCTGGGCCTGCTAGACTGGGACCCACGGGTGTGAGGAATGGCAGGGCCGGTGTCCCCCTCGCTCAGCTGAGAGCTCCAGCGCTCTGTGCCTGTCACAGCACTGGGGTGAGGCCACTGGAAGGGAGCAGGTGCTGTGTCTGCATTGGGAGAGGCTCTGGGTGGGTCTCTCAGGCTTGTCCTGGCCTGTGTGGCTGCATGTGGTTGGTGTAACATTCACACTTCTGGCTAAATGGGCTCAAAATACAGGAACCTGCATCAGAGGGAGAAAATCCAGTCAAGGATTGGAGCTGTTTTCCCTTGACTACGAAGGAACTGCTGCAAACCTTTCTGTGGCCAGGTGTTGAGTTCAGGAGCTTGGCATGGCCTCTGCTGCCCCAGCCTTCCTCTCTCCTCCTCTCTTTCTGTCCCAAAGCTTCCATGTCCTGGCAGCTGTGCAGCCCCAGGTCTGACTGCCTGACAGGGATCGCACTTGATGCCTTTGGCTCTGTCACAGCTGGGCTGGTTGGGCTCTGCTGGTTCCAGAAGTGTGGAAGGAAGTGGCAGAAGTGACTCCATTCCAAAATCTGGAAAGTGAGAACTGCAGGACAGGAATGCTCTTGGGGGATTCTCCTTTTACTGGGAGGCACTTGGGTTTCTTTTCAGCTTCAGCCTCACTACAGAACACTCACACTCACCACTGGTAGCACAGGGAGTGAGAGTATCCCTGGTTCTCCTCTAGGGTCCCAGGAGAAGGTTGGATGGAGGGACAAAGGGATAATCAGGTTTGTCGACCAGCTCTGCTTCTGTTAGTGTGTGCTGGTAGCTGTAGAGAGAGGAATTTCCGAAGAATTGTAAAATTCATTCATTAAAGAGAGAATGTCCTGGAAGACTCATCAGAGAGAGAGGGGACCCCAGGGTTTCTAAACAAACACAAGGTGTGTGAAAGAATTCCTGCTCCTGGCTGTGGTGAGTTGACAGTTCTGTCCCTGGATAAACCACAGGGACAAATAGCAAAGACCATGCTTCATGTTAGATTCTTTTTAATAATGGAATGAGTGACTCACAGATGTTAGGGGAATCTTGTATGTGTGAATAGTGGCTTCTCCAGACTGCCCTGTCTTTGGAGAGTGTTATAAATAGTTATGAGCACCCTACTGCACTCTCTAATGGTTGGAAAATAGCAATTAATCATGTTGAACTTTTTTTAGAGTTTCTAACAAATAATAAAGTGTGGCATAACAGTACAGGGTCTTCCTCACACAGATAATGCAGCTTTTCACATGTCAGTGGAATTCTCTCAGCTTAGTAAAATTCCTCCTGAGGAGAAGATCCATGGTCCCCTTGTGCCACCCCTGCAGCCCCTGGGGCTGGGTGGTGACAAGGATCAGTCTGGCCAAGGTGTCCCAACCACAGGAAGTCTTTGCAGCTGGAATTTGGGAAAGCTGAGTTGGAGATGCTTGGGTGAATAATGAGCCTAGGTTAAAATCCATTCTCTTTTACCACAGAGGCATTGCTTCTGCAGGAGTGGAATTGAAAAAAAATAGAGAGAAAAGTTTAGTTTTGATGAGAAGAAGTGGCGAATCCTTGGCTGGAACAGAGGGACAGTCTGTGGCACTGAGTCCCTGACTGACTCTTTCGTGGGGACAATAAATCCTCCACCTTCCCTCCAAGGGACCCTTCCTTGGAGCAGCCTTTCCCCTTTAAATTCCTAGTTTATAAATCTCCTTTGCCATATATTTGGGGAAAGCAAGATTATTATCAAGGGGAATTTGAAACAGAACCAAAGAGTGTCGTGTCACGCTGGCAGGTGACAGCTGGGCCGTGTGCTGGCTGTAGGAGGTGCTGATCCCTCTTGGTGCAGCTGAGCAAGGAGCACTGGCTGGGATCAGGGAACCCCAGTTATGGAACAGGACAAGGTGGGGCAGGAGAAGGCATGGAGTGATAGGAAAAGGGGGATGGCTTTAAGCTGAAGGAGGACAGGTGCAGACTGGGAAGAAATTGTTTCCCTGTGAGGGTGGGCAGGCCCTGGCACAGGTGCCCAGAGCAGCTGTGGCTGCCCCTGGATCCCTGGAAGTGTCCAAGACCAGGCTGGAGCAACCTGTGATAGTGGAAGGTGTCCCTGCCCATGGCAGGGGGTGGAAGTGGATGAGCTTTAAGGTCCCTCCAACCCAAACCATTCCATGATTCTGTGATTCTCTTGATTTTTAAGCCCGGAGCTGTAGATTGGTGAAATCCTTTGGAAAACCTGCTCCAAACATGACTTCAGCTGAGCTCTCATGAAAGCCTGGCTCTTCATCCCTGTGGTCTGGGCAGGGGCCAGTGCTGGAACCAGTACAGACGATAACTTCTCTGGCAATGAGGAGCAATTATTTCTCCCTTTATCTTCCTGTGACTCGGGGTTTTGAGCAGTAACAAGATTTAGTGCGTATGGTCTCGTTCTCTTGGTCACTGACACCCGCTCTTCCTGGCAAGAGGAGAGTGTGTGTTGTGTGAGTCAGGCCCCTGGGACTGCCCCTTCTGCTGCTTGGCTGTTGCCTATTTCCAGTTATGATTTTGTTGTTGTCGTTGTTGTCGTTGCAAGGAACAAATGGCTCGGGGTGCACGTGCATGTTAGTTAGTAAATGATGCATTCCTTCCTGAGAGCAGCTTTCACAGCTTCCTGCTGCACTGCTAATGCTCTCTGGCACACCGCTGAATTCCTGTGAAAAAGCCAGGGCTCCTCGAGGCAGTGTGCAAAATCTTCCTCTGCACAAGCACAGGGAGTGTTGTGGTCTCCAGTAATTTCATTTCCTTTAATTTCTCCTGTTCCAGCTGGGCCGATGCACAAACAGTGTGGTTAAGTATGAACTGATGCGCCCGTCTAACAAAGTCCAGCTTTTGGTGCTGTGTGAGGACCATAGAGGGAGGATGGTGAAACACCAGTGTTGCCCTGGCTGTGGATACTTTTGCACTGCAGTAAGTCCGTGCTCTCGATCTAGGGAAGGGGGTACCTGTTGCAATAGCTGGAAGCTGAAGGTGGAGATGATCCCTAAAGGGGTTTCCTGACTTCCTGGCATCAGCCCCACCTCGTTCCACAGCACATCAAGGAGGTGTTTTCAATAGGAATGTGTGTGAGGGTAGCTGAAATCATCACCTTTATCTTCCTGGAGACCCCCAGGGGGTGTTACCAAAGGGATTTCACATGCTGGAAGTCTTGCCTTTGGAATTTCTTTGGATCAAGGGTTTGTTGATTTTCTTTCTGTGTACAGATCAATCACATCCAAAAAATGTCTTAGCTTGGTTTGTAAATGAACCTGTGCCCCCACCTCTGTGCCCCCTCAGGTTGGGAACCTGAGTGATGGCACTGGACCAAGGCAGTGTTGGAGATCTCAATTAGATTAGATATTAGGAAGATTAAATATTAGGAAGGAATCCTTCCCTGTTTAGGTGCTGAGGTCCTGGAACAGGTGCCCAGAGCAGCTGTGGCTGCCCCTGGATCCCTGGAAGTGTCCAAGACCAGGTTGGACACTGGGGCTTGGAGCAGCCTGGGACAGTGGAAGGTGTTCCTGCCCAAGGCAGGGGTTGGAACCAGATGAGGTTTAAGGTCCCTTCCAACTCAAACCACTCTGTGATCTGTTGCTTCTTCCACCTCTGCCACCGAGGCTTTTAAGGGACTTGGTGCAGTCCTTTGGTGGTCAGTGTCCTGCTTTCCCTGTGGATAAAGCTGAAAGGCACCAACTGAGGCCTCATGGAGTGATTATGAGGCTTAGTTGTGTGATGCTGGTGTTTTCAAGATGACTCGAGGAAAGATGCTGCAGTAGTCTCAAGCATTATTGTAGTAAATGGAGCCATCAGGTTTTCTTGCTGAGTCAAAGATCATTTAGAAGATCAAATCCTCAAAACCCTTCAAGGCATTTTGCAAAGCTGAAATAGAGTTAATTAGATTGCTTGGGAGGACTGAATTCAGAAGAGGAAGGGGTTTGGCTGGCCTTTCCTTGCACTCTCTTCCATCTGTCAGTGCTGTGTGCTGGTGCACAGAGGTGAACCTGGAGTGTTTGTCTGTGCCACCCATCACCAAGCCAGAGCACAGCAGGGCTTCAGGCAGCACTGATACCACAGGCATGGAGTTCTGGGGTCCTGCACAGCAGTTGCAGGGACTTTGCTAGAAAAGGAAAATAATTTTAAGAGGAATTGTCCAGTTTGTTGCATGAGCAGTCAGCTTGTTTGGGTTAATTAGGCTGGTCCAGGCAGAAGAGTCACATAATTTGGTTTACAGTGGGGTCAATGACAGATTCATGCAGGCTGTTGAATGGTTTGTGTACAGCTGTGTTTCAGGTAGTTTTAATGCTGGTTCAGCACAGGTCTGAAGTTTTCTTTTCCAGTTGTGGGAGCGTCCTTACAGTGCACTGGCACTTCTAGAGACAGAAGCGAGAACTTCAAGCGTTAGAGGGAAGAGCTGGAAATCGGGACTTGTTTGTTCTGTTTCCCAAGCACAATTCAAAATCTTGCTTTGCAGTCCTTAACCAAGTGAGTTTTTCCCCCTTTACCTTGGTTTTGTTCTCTTCTAAAGAAGTGGCAGTGCTTGCTTTACTGTACTGGACGCAGCAGGGCCGAGAGAGGTGGTGACAGGAGTGGCATGGAGCGTGTGAAGGGGCGAGGCACGCGCCGAGCAGGGCCTGAATTCCTTCTCTGTGGTTTTTTAAGGGCACTTTCATGGAGTGTCAGCCCGAGAGCAGCATCTCCCACCGCTTCCACAAGAGCTGTGCCTCGCAGGTGAACGACACCAGCTACTGCCCTCACTGCGGGGAGGAGGCCTCCAAGGCCAAGGAGGTGACAATAGCCAAGGCTGACACCACCTCCACGGTGTCCCTGAGCTACGAGCAGCAGAAACCGGCGGCCGTGGAGGGCAGGGCCGACACCACGACGGGGAGGTGAGCTCAGGAGCACGGGGGGGATCTCAGACCTCCTGCCAGACCAGGCTTTGGTTTGAGGGTTTGGGCTCCTCCTCCTGACGAGCTGAGTGCTGCCTGGGCTGGCTCAGCTGCAGGAATTTGCAGGGGGAGTTGTGTCACTCGCTGCCCCAGAGCTGAGGCAGAGGCTCTGGAGGCTGGGGGGGTTCAGGAGTTAAACTATTCCTTCCTCTTATTGTTAGGAGTGGAATAATAGTGGAATTTGTTGGTACTGCCAGGTTTGCTGAGTGACAGCAAATCCCATCTGCAGCTCCTGACTCGCACTCACAAGCACAAGTGCAAAGAGGGGAGGAAAACACAAATCAAAGCAGCCCTGCGTTGAACTGTGCTCTGACTTCCCATCCCATCTGGTCTTGTTTGGGTGGTTTTAAGACTTGCCCCATGTGCCTGGGTCTCCTGTAGCACAGAGTACATCAAGATGTAGTCAGAGGGCAGTGCAATTCCTTTCTGGGGCAAGTTCTTACTGAAAAAGCTGTAAACTGGTTTGGATTTTTATTTCAGTTATCTGTATTTAAAATGCATTTCCTTTCCTCTTTTGGCACAAGAGAGACATTGTTGTGTATTTTTAATGGTTGTGCTTGGCTGTCTCTCATTTTTCCTCTTCAGTGGCACTGGCATGAGGTTGTCAGAGGAAGACAAGCCAGAAAGTTCGGCTGCTGAAGGGTTTGACGTCGCTGGGTCTTCAGTTTTTCCAAAGCCTACTACTAGCTTGACCCAGGGGCCAGTGAAAGAAACTCTGGAAAGTGCCCTGATTGCCCTGGACTCTGAAAAGTAAGAAGATCATTGGGTCATTCCAGTTCCCTGCAAAGTTGCTTATCCTAGAGAAAACGAGATTTAGCTTTTCTGGGTTTTGGTCCAACTCGGAGCTTTTCTCATTCACTTCACTCATTAGTCATCCCCAACAGGTTTGGGAAAGCTGTTACAGCTCTAAATGTCTTCCTGATTTCTCTGGAGGATTTAGTTTTTCACTGGCTCTTCAGCTGCAGCTATAACTTCTGGGAGCTCCTGTTCACAGTAGTGAGACCCAGAATCTGTTGTTGAGCAGCACTAAACAGATCCAGCCCTCATTGGAACGGGACTGGCTGGGGCTGGAGCTGGAAGTTTTAAAATCTCCTTCTGGAGACTTGTTTTTCTGGAGCTGTATCAGAGAATCACAGAAGGTTTGGGTTGGAGCTGACATTAAAGCCCACCCAGTGCCACCCCTGCCATGGCAGGGACCCCGCCCAGTGTCCCAGGCTGCTCCCAGCCCCATCCAGCCTGGCCTTGGGCACTGCCAGGGATCCAGGGGCAGCCACAGCTGCTCTGGGCACCTGTGCCAGGGCCTGCCCCCCCTCACAGGGAACAATTCCTGCCCAAGATCCCATCCAGCCCTGCCCTCTGGCACTGGGAGCCATTCCCTGGGTCCTGTCCCTCCATCCCTTGTCCCCAGTCCCTCTCCAGCTCTCCTGGAGCCCCTTTAGGCCCTGGCAGGGGCTCTGAGCTCTCCCTGGAGCTTCTCCTCTCCAGGTGAGCCCCACAAGCTCACCCTGCCTGGCTCCAGAGCAGAGAGGCTCCAGCCCTTGGAGCAATCTCAGGGGCCTCCTCTGGGCTCTCCCCAGCAGCTCCATCTCCTCCTCATGTTGGGGATCCCAGATTTGGGGGCAGCTCTGCAGGTGGGGTCTCACCTGAGTGGGACAAAGGGGCAGAACTCTCCCTGCCCTGCTGCCCACGCTGGGGGATGAGCCCAGGACTTTGTCCTGCCCACGGGTGGCAGTGGGGGTGACATTCCTGCCTGTTGTTCCCTGGGGATTTATGCTGCCTCTCTCCTGCTCCTGCAGGCCCAAGAAGCTGCGGTTCCACCCGAAGCAGTTGTACTTCTCTGCCAGGCAAGGGGAGCTGCAGAAGGTCCTGCTGATGTTGGGTAGGTGCCTCCTTCCCAGGCCAGGGCCTGGCTGGCAGCACTCCCAGCTCCTGCCAGGCAGTGCCAGCAGCCACTTCCCAGCAGGGCACCACGTCATCTCCCCAGTGCCCCTGGGGAGGGGACTTGGAGCAGAGAGACTCCTGTGGGTGATGTGTCATTGGAAAGGGCTTCATCTCTCTGGGAAATGTGCACTGCTCCTCACTTGTGTCTGCATTTGAGTGTGGTTTTATGCACTGAGCTGGTTGTGTCCCCAAAATGACCTCCATGTGGTTTTTCCCATCCCCTCTCCATGTGTGGAGGAGATATTTGCATCTGGTAGAGAGGGAAAAGGTGGGAGTCAGCTTAAGCCAAGACCTATCAGCAAGAAAGCAAAAAGGAAGAGCCTTCAATCCATGGGGTTTGTTTTGGGGTACAGAGTTGCCTATCACCAGATGCCTTTGAGCTGCTGAGCTTGTTTTTAGCATCCAATATTCCCCAGGAATTTCCCCCTCTGAAGGACACAATGTTTCCTCAGGATGCTTCCTTTCCACTCCAATACTTTGCTGTACATTTTTGGATGATTTCTGTTCTTGCCCTTTATCAGTCCCTTCCTTTTTTGTCTACCAAGTGTTTGCTCCATTGTTCCTGTCTTCAATAGCACAGAAATGTTATTCATTGATATTTAACTACAGCCTCATCATACACAACATGTTATCATGCCCAGACATCTTTGTCTGGCTGTCAGCATCATCTGTCAGTCTCTGCACAGCTGTGAGAATCTCTGGCCAGATCCTGAGCCTGTGTGGAGAAATTCCATCCATGTTGCAGCTCTGTATTTGCAGGAGTGCAACAAGGACCTCTAATACTAGTTGCAGTTAACAGTGGTGAGACTGAGGCCAGGTGCTTTAAACCAAGCAGTGTTTTTTCTTTTTTTTATCCTCATGTGGTGTTTGTTGTTTTTGAGATGAGTTGTGCAGCTGAGGGATGTGGCTTTTGGAAAGATAGTAATGCCTTAAAAATGTATTGAATTCCATGGTGTTTCTAAGCTCTGGGTTTGAGGGCTGTTGCATATTGAATATGCAGGGCTCTGCCCTGAGAGCTTTCTGGTGAAATGTGCAGCGAGACATGAGCAGGGCTGAGGATGGGCTGGGAACCCATCCTTTAAAAGCTTTTAGCTGAGCACTATTCTCCTGTTACACTTCAGTCTCTGAACTGTGGTTGAAAGTGTCTCTGCTCTGTTTTGCAGTGGATGGAATTGACCCTAATTTTAAAATGGAGCATCAGAGTAAGAGAACCCCTCTCCATGCTGCTGCTGAGTCTGGCCACGTGGACATCTGCCATATGCTCATTCAGGTCTGTCTGCACTTCCAGCCCTCTTTACAAACCATTTTCTGTGGCCTTTGGTCTGCCCCACATGGAAATCCACAGTGGGAAATCCCTCCTGTAAAAAACCTCCTCGATCCCAGGGTTTGCTGAAGGAAGAGTGGGGCAGAGGAGCTTGAGTGAGGCTTGGAAGACACAGCTGGAATTGCCCTGCTGGGCTGTTCTCCAGGCAAGGAGCAGGGCAAGGTTTGGAGCAGGTGGGGATCTGTGCCTAAGCACAGCCAGAGCTGGGCACTGCCAGATGTTCCAGCATCAGCACAGCCTGATGCACTGCCAGATGTGCCAGCACAGCCTAATGCACTGCCAGATGTGCTGCCAGGCTGTAGGAGAGCTCCAAGCTCTTGGTTTAGATCTCCAAGCCAGGTTTCTCTTGGTGATGAGGCTCTGGAACCTGGAAGCTGACAGTCCCTGTCTTCTCTTCTGTCAAAACCTGAGGAGTTCTAGCAGGAATTTCCTCTGCAGCAAAAATGTCTCACATGTGGAGAGGAGTGAAGGGAAGATGCAAGTTTGGTTTATTGTCTTGAGATTTGGACTCTGAGGGAGAATGGTCAAAGCCATAGGGATGTTGTTGAGTCTGCTCCAAAACAATGTGAAGAGGAAAAAGAAGGATGAAAAAAGTTGTAGTTTTTCTTTTTTGTTCTGGTGTACCTGGAAGTGTGTTTTGCTTGCCCTGTGGGATTGGGAAACCATAAAGGGCTGTTGAGAAGACAGCAGTGACTGGCCCTTGGAAAAGATCCTGCTGGGTTGCTGCATTTCAGCACCTGCAGGCTTTCAGGTGCTGTTTGAAGGCAGCAATGGGCCTTCCTGGCTGCTCTCACTGAAATTACTGCACGAGGAGACAGTGGAAGGAGGAAAAGGAGCAAAACTTGCGAGATATTACAAACAATTTAATTATCAGTAGAGTTGGTTTGTTTCCAAAGTGCTTCATCTTGTCTTTCCCTGAGGTCTGGCTTCTGCACCAGCCCAGTGTTTGGCTGGGAATGGCCCCAGCTTGTTCCACTTAAAATGCCTCTCCTCTGCTCTGGTTTAAATAGCTCTGGCTGGGGAAGAGAGTCAAAACAAAGGAATTCAGTGGGAGGCACCTGAAAACAGCTCCTTGTGCCAGGTGAACCTGAGGTAGCTGCTGTGAACAGGTCTGAGCCTCACACACACCTGCCAAGAGCTGTGTGTCTGAGACTTTTTGGTTTGAGTTTTGGGTGGTTCCTGAGCCCAGCCCAAGGGCTAAAGCAGGCAGGATAACCTGACAGAGCCATGGTTTGGAAAAGAGTGAGCTATTGGCACTCTGGGTTGAACTGAGCAGATGCTCAGAGACCTCTGTGCAAGTGGTGCCATTGAATTCCACAGGAATATTTAGCCAATCCCCAGGATATTTTTTACAGCTCCTGCCTCTGTTGCAATCAGCAAGTTATTTCTACTGCTTGTGACATTGAGAAGAGCTGGTTGTTGTAGTCTAAATGATAGACCAGGGAAAACAAAGCTGCTGGAAAAAGGAGGAGGCTGGCTTTTCCAAACTGTTACACAAACAATATCTAGAAAGTAGGAGTACAAAATCTATTAATAACAGGAGTTCTTTAATATCAGCTCTTGGCTTCCTTACAGTTCCCTCCTGGCTGGGGAAGGCAGGAGAGGGGGCAGGCAGCATGTACTGCTTCCAGAGCAGGTGGACTTGCACTGCCTTCTTTCCTGGTTTTATTTCTTCTTTTTTATTCTTTTTTTCCCCCCCTGCATAATATGACCAAATTTCAGGGGACAAAAAATCTTCTTATTAAATCTCTACTCCCATATCCTTCCTCTGCTAATTGTCCTTGCCCTGGCCTCCCAACAGGCTGGTGCTAACATTGACACCTGCTCCGAGGACCAGAGGACCCCGCTGATGGAAGCAGCAGAAAACAACCACCTGGAAACTGTGAAATACCTGATCAAGGCTGGAGCACTAGTAGATCCCAAGGTAGCAGTTTATTCCTTACCTTTTTCTCCCGAGGAAGCCTCTGTCCAACTTTTCTTACTTGAAGTCTTGAGTGGAAGTGTCCAGGCTGAGGAGAAATGGACTGGTTTGTCTTGGAGTGAAGGCTGGAGGTGTCATAATTTCATTTTTCTGTTGGCCATGAGCTGTTTGGGGCAAGTGTTGTCACTTGTCCCTTTAGTTTGTGGCACCAAATGTCAGGGGGATTTGATTTCATGAGTCTTAGTGTCACAAATCCATTGCAGTGGCGTTGGATTTCTGAGTTCCCTTCTCTGTAGACTCTAATAACGAGAGTTTTGGGGTGATGTTTTAAAATGGGCTGGTAATTAGGTGCTTGCCAAGCCAGGAAAAATGACAGAGGAAGCTTTCCTTTCCAAAGGACTGATGTGTGGATTCTTGCAGTCATGCTGCAGTGGCAAAATTGAACCCCATCTTTAAACTCTACCCCTCAATTTAAATCAAAACAATAAAATGCAGCTGTCTCCTTGCCTTTAGCATGCTCTGGTTGCTTTGCAATCTTGGAAAACACACAGATCATTTATTAGTCCCATAAATCAGATGCTATTTGAAGCACAGGAACCCTCCCCATGTGAACTTACTGTCACAACCTGCTGCTCTTGGCTGGGTTTGGGAGGAACTGGCAGCATTGCTGAAGGTGTCAGGTGCTGCCCAATCCAGGCCCTAAATGGATTCTTGGGGGGCTGGTTCTGGGCCGGGAAGGGGGAAAGGACAGGACTGGCATGTGTGAGTTTGTGCTGGCCACTGTCCCAAGTGCCTTGGGGCAGCTCAGACATCTCTCACCTGATTGATTCCTGTGGAAAAGAGGGGAGTTGGTGCTTCTGAAGGTCAAGGGAAGGAGATAAATTCTGAGCTTGCAAAAGCAGAGTAGAAGCCTCACATCACATCAGAGGTCTAGGCTAGTTGATTATGTTAATTAGTTTCTTGCACCAACTCGGGCCTCTGTTGGAAAGCAGCAGCATTGGTTTGGAAGCAGCTCCAGCTGTTTCCATGGGAAATCCAGCCCTTACCTGGGGCAAGTGTGTGCAGAGCCCTGGGACTGCAGGGTGGGAGCTGGGTGGAGGCTCCCCAGCCCCCAGGGTGAAGCTGTTGGTCCTGTTACCAGGATGGAAAAGCCCCACTCAAAACCAGAAGAAACCTGACAATAAAATCTCCCTGCTCTCCCAGGGCTGAGTAGCTGTACTTGGTTCTTGCCAATCCAAGGGAAAAGCTGTGGAATTATTCAGCTGGAGCAGGCACTTATGGAGGTGGAGAAACTCTTTCTGTGTCCCAAGGAGCCCTCATGGTGCAATCCCTGGCCTGAGATGTCCCCTCCTGGCTCAGAAAGTTGCTCCCTCACCCAGCATCACATCAGCTCCATCTCAAAGCTCTCACCTCCAGCATTGCTTCCAGGGATTTAGCTGGAAGGAGTTGTTTGGTTTTCAGTCTTTTGTTTCCTCCTGATTTCCTGCTCTCTGGGCCTCGCTCTGTGCTAGGCTCTTGGGATGTGAAGGCCTGATAAAAATCAGGCTGCAGCCAGAGAGCTCTTCAGTGTGAGGGTGGGAGCATCTCCATTGTGACTCACAGCCTGTCCATCTCTTCCAGGCCTTGTATTCCCAGCTCCCAAAGGCATTTTCCTTTCAACCCTTGGGGGTTGTTTTTTATCTCCTGTCTGGGCAGATGGCTGTGGGCAGGCTGGAGAGAGACACCACAACCCTGGGCCCTGCTGCCAGGTGCTGGGATAAGGCCTTGGGCTAACAAAACCCAGCAAAAAAAAATGGAGCAATGGGGCATTTCAAGTTGAGGCAAAGCGGTTTTTCTGATGTAAAGTGCAAACTTTTCATGTGTAAGGGATTTCTGCTTCCCTTTGGCTCTCCAGGACATGGAGAGGAGTGGGAAAGGGGTGATTGGAGAAAGGGGCATCACTGCCAGGGTTTGGGGCTGGTACCTGCCCCAGGCTTTGCAAAGCCCTTTGCACTCTCAGCCTCCTTCTCCACACGGGTGGCACCTCTTTGGTGTAAAGCTCCCAAGCTCTGTGTAGTGCTGGCCCTGGCTCCTGCTCTATCTCTGCCCTCCTGGCAGTGGGGTGGGGACTTGTGGAGTTCTCTGCTCCATCTGGGAACTTCTCTGCTGTTCCTGAGCATCCCTGAGGGTTTGTTCTGTGGTTGTGTGCAGGATGCCGAGGGCTCCACGTGTCTGCACTTGGCAGCCAAGAAGGGGCACTACGAGGTGGTGCAGTACCTGCTCTCCAACGGGAAGATGGATGTCAACTGCCAGGTGAGGCCTTCCCTGGGGCAGGAGCTGCTTTGCCCGGGTCAGGGATTCCCTCAGCACTGTGCTGTCTGCCCCATGCTCATTCAAGTATGATCCTGCTGCTGGGACACGTCTAAATCATCACAGGGTGACAATTCCATGGGCCTCCTGTCTGCCAGGGAGGGTGATCCCCTCACTGACCTCAGGGAAACTTCCCTGATTTGCAGTTTCTCTTTGGCCTTGAGTTTGCTGTGGAGCCTGTTGCTGCAGGGTGTGCTTTTCCAAGTGGGGGAATCATGGGCAATGGTGTGGGATGGGCTGAGCCTGGCACTTGTCACTGTGGGGTTTGCCCATTGCTGTGGGGTTTATCCATTGCCCTGGGGCAAGACAGAGCTGCACCTGGAGCAAGGGCAGGTCCCCCAGGCTTCTCGGGGAGTTTCTGTAACACCTTTTATACATCCTGGCTGTTCCTTGTGCCTTTTGGACAGCCAGTGTACTTGAACAAGCTGCGGATGCTGGAGTAAACCCCCTGTGGCTCAGGTGTGCTGCTCCCTGGGTCCTGCAGGAGCTGAGGGAGCTGCAGCAGTGCAGCCAGAAGGGGAATGAGGCAGGGCAGGGCTGTGTGGGGAGCTGTGTCTGTCCTGTGTGTCACTCCCTGCTGTCCCTGCCCAGGATGACGGTGGCTGGACGCCGATGATCTGGGCCACCGAGTACAAGCACATCGAGCTGGTGAAGCTGCTGCTGGCCAAGGGCTCGGACATCAACATCCGTGACAACGTAAGGCTCCTCTGGGATCTCTGCAGGAATTTCTGAGGGCTTCTCCCCCAGCATGGGAGGTGCTGAACTGAGCAGCCCCTGCTAAACTGTGCCACACCCACAAACCAAGCAGAGGGGCCTTGCTGTTCTGTGTTCAAAGGTTGTTTTTTGTCCCTTCTGTTTCAAGCCGAGGATTCCCTGTGTCCCTGATTCCCACAAATTACAGGCTCTGTTTAACCCCAGACATGCCTGAGGTGACAGATTTTGGTCCCTTGCTGCAGTGTGAGTGAAATGTGTCTAGTGAGGGAGTTTTCCTGCATCCTGGGAAGAAGTTTGGCAACTTGTGGGATGTCCTTTCCCCCCAGCTGCTCTGTCATGGCCTGTAAGCATGCTGTGAGGAATTCTCAGGCTGGACTCGGCTCTGAGCCCACTGTGCTGCCACTGGACACTGCACCAGGCAGATCCCTTTAGTCCAGGATTACCAGCTCCATGTTTGTCCCAGGCCAGTGACTCAGTGTGGGTTAGGGGCACCCTGTGTGCCTTTTGAGGGGAGTGAGCTCATATTTATGTTTCTGGATGGGCTGGGTACTCTGCCAGCCTGGCTTTTCCTGGGCATCACTGCCATGAAGCTGTGATGTGTCCTGAGCATGGCCAGGCTGGAGCTGGCTCCTGGCCTGCCCTTCAGCTCCATAAATCCTGCTCCAGTGGGGTGCACTCAGTGCTTGTGTCCCTGGGAGCTCGGTGGGACCCCCAGCGCTGCCTGTGGGGCTGTGCCAGCTGCTTTCCCAGGGATTTACAAGGAAATAGAGAAGATACAAAGGAGATACTGTCTGCTTTTTTCCCAGCCTTCTTCAGGGGAGTCGTTGTATCAGCACTGCTCCTTTTTTTTTTCCTTATACTATGTTTCTCATTTTTTTCTTGGCATCTCTAAGGATATTGAAGTGTGGTGTCTCACCCCATTCCTCAAAGTGTCCAGGGCCAGGTTGGACAAGGTTTGGAGCAACCTGGGAATAGTGGAAGGAAGTGTCCATGGCAGGGGGTGGCACTGGATGAGCTTTGATGTCTCTTCCAAACCACAGCAAACCCCTCTGTGTTTCTGTGCTTTAACCCCAGCCAGTCACCAAGCCCCTCACAGCCCCTTGCTCACTCCCTCACCAATGAGGAGAGAATCAGAAGGGTAAAAGGTAGAAGAAGACTTGTGGGTTGAGATACAGTTTAACAGGGAAAAGCCAAAGCCACAACACACACAAGCAGAACAAAACAGGGAATTCATTCCCTGCTTGCCATGGTTGGGCAGGTGTTCAGCGCCTGCACGAGAGCAGGGCCCTGCCCTTGGAACAGTGACCTGGGAAGACAAAAACCTTCACTCCAAACATCCCCCTTCCTCCTTCTTTCCCCACTTTATATCCTGAGCTGATGTGGAATATCCCTTTGGTCAGGGTCGCCTGTCCTGCTGTGTCCTCCCAGCTTTCTGTGTCTCCCAGTCTCCTCCCCAGTGAGGCAGCATGAGGACCAGAACAGGCTCTGTGTCAGCCCTGCCCCATCTCTGTGTCACCACCCCTGTGTTCAGCACAGCCCCATTCCAGCCACTGGGAGAAATATTAACTCTACCCCAGCCAAAGCCAGCACACTTAGCTCCCAGTTCCCAGGCAGGTCTGGATCCAATCCTGTTCCTAAAGACAAAAGGTGAGAGGGGGGTTTGGGGCTGTTATTTCTGCTTGCTGACTCTGAACAAAACAGATTCTTTGATCTGTCACAGCTTCAAGATCACACATTAATGATGAACATGAACTCAATCAACAATTTACTTGAAAGAAAACTGTGCTCTTAACAGCTGTGTGTGTTACACATCTATCCTGGACCTGCAGCTGGGGTGTCCTGATGGATGTGGTTAAGGGTAAACGTCACTCATGCTGGGAAACATCCTGATCTGGGAGAAATGCTTTTGATTGTGATGATGCTGCTTTTTAGGCAGGAGCAGTGCAAGGCAGAGCACCAGTCCAGGTGTCTGTGACCTGCATGTGGGTGCAGCCCACAGGATGGATGTTTTCTGTAGATTGTGTGGGATTTTTCTAGATGATACTGTAAAGGGAAGCGGGAGCTGGGTAGAAAAGTGTCTCCCCCTCCCTGATGTGTGGCAGTAGTTCCCTATTTAAGGCAGGACCTTAAGTTATGTGGTAACAGCTCAAACACTCCAGCAGCAGCTTTGTTTTTGCTTTAAAAAGAAGAAAAAAAGAGAATAGCTGGGTGATCATTACTATCATTTCACTGTTGTCATCGACGTCTTTAGAGCCTGTCATGGGGAAGGGATCGACGTGTGCTGCAAATTGCAGTGTAACAGAAAACAGGATCATCCCTTAAAATATCTCCATCAGAAAGATGAGTGTTCAGCTATTTCCAGTGCTGCTAGTGAGAGATGAGTACTTACAGTATTTAAGAGATGCCTGCAGTCAGATTGATTGCTTACACCATGGCTCCTGGTTCTCTTTTTGGCACCTTCACCTACCCTATGTGCTCTTTTTCTCTTTAATTTCATGCTGTGCTCTTTTTCTCCTTAATTTTGCAGCCCTAGGAGGCACAGTAGCTTTCCTGGCTGTTCGGGTTGGGGAAGCTCAGCTTCCAGTCTTTTCCAGCATATTTGTTCATGTCTGTCACCTCTCTCCTGGATTGATCCAGATTGGTTTGTGGCTTAGAGACAGACGAGCTGTCTGTGTGTGTGTGTGTGTAGGGAAGGTGATGGATTGCCTTGTGTGCAGAGGTGGATGGAGTGAGAACTCCCAGTTTGGCTGCTCTGAGGTTTCCCTGTCCACCCTGGCATTCCCAGGCACAGAGCAGGGTGGGGGTGGCAGCGCCGCAGGTGCGGAGCTCAGGAAGGTGAGGTCCCAAACCCACGGTGTTTTAAACAATCTCCACTCTGTTCCCTTTCCCTCCAGGAGGAAAACATTTGTTTGCACTGGGCTGCTTTTTCTGGCTGTGTTGACATAGCTGAGATCCTGCTGGCAGCAAAGTGTGACCTGCACGCCGTGAACATCCACGGGGACTCGCCCCTGCACATCGCAGCCCGAGAGAACCGCTACGAGTGTGTGGTGTAAGTGCCCTGCTCACCCTCTGCCTGCCTCCCTGGCTGCTGCCTGGCAGGCTCAGGAGAGCCTCTGGAATGCCTTTGGCCTTTACACACAGCCCAGGATTGGGATGGAGGGCTTGTTTGTCTCCCAGGGATGGGGTGTGTGAGGTACCAGCTGCTGCCAGAGCTGGTACTGGCGTGTTCTGGAGTCTGAGGGGCTGTGCTCAGCCTGGGCTTCCCAGCAGGAAGGTGTCAGGCTTGCTTGATTAAAGCTTTTCTTCCCCACAACTAGCATGGTAACAGGGCTTTTCTTTTGCTTCATCTCTTCTCTGAATAAAGCAAACATGTTCTCACCAAAAGCTGGTGAGTATAAACAAGGGCCAAGTCCACCACCAGTTTCCTGTGGGACTTTTCCATTTCCAGCCTACTCTTCCCATCCCATATCTTTCCCTGCCAGAGAGAGTTTCAAGGCTGTCTGAAGTTAGGCTGGTACCAGCAAGGTACCTGAAGCAAGGCAAGGTTTTCCCAGAGCTCTCATGGGTGCCCAGAGCTCCAGTCTGTGGCTTCTGTCAGAAGGATTCACTGAACCATGCTTAATAAAGAAAACTCAGGTGATTATTCACTACTACAGATTCTTCCTGGTCCCTTAAGGGCTGGCTGGAGGATGTGATTCAGCTTGTTTTCCCCTTGCCTGGTTTCTCCTGGGGAATCCTTATCCTTCCTTGCTGTTTTGCAGCCTCTTTCTTTCCCGTGGCTCGGATGTCACTTTAAAGAACAAGGAGGGTGAGACCCCGCTCCAGTGCTCCAGCCTTAACTCTCAGGTCTGGGTGGCCCTACAGATGAACAAGACTCTCAAAGAATCATCTTCTGAGAAGCCTGCTCAGATAGACAAGGTGGTGAGCAGGTGAGAATAGGGCTGGCTTTGCTTGTGGGTCATAAAATTGAGCCCTTGCACGGGTAAGGCCAGGGGCCTGGTTTAAGAAAGAACTGTGTAGCTTTTTAAACTGTTGTGAAGGTCAGTGTGAGCTTAGCAAGAACTAAGCCCATGCTGATTCAGTCCATGGTTTGCAAATCCATCCTCCAAAAGGAAATATTCACAAGCACAAAGAACATCTGTAAAGGCAGGGTGGGAAAACCTGAGCTCTGTTCTAGTCTGAATGACTTTGAGTGCTCAGTGCTCAGAGCCAGTGATTCTGCCCCAGGATGGCATTTGAATGGCCCCTTGTCTGGGGGGACTTCCCTTCTGTGACAGTTCTTTCTCCACTGGCAGGGACATTGCCCGGGGCTACGAGCGGATCCCCATCCCCTGTGTCAACTCGGTGGACAGTGAGCCCTGCCCCAGCAATTACAAATACGTGTCACAGAACTGTGTCACCTCCCCGATGGACATCGACAGGAACATCACTCATTTACAGGTGAGGGATGGTGTTTGCTTCCTCTTCTGGGCTGTGCTTCTCAGAGCAGAGTTGTAATTCCAGATGGGAGCGTTGAGTCCTGATATTGCCATCAAATTCCAGCTAAGGTTGAGTGAAGCCCTTGTTGTAGGAGATGGGATTTTGATTTTCTTCAGTTTTGAGGCTTAAGTTGTAGCACTGGCCATGTGGTGCTGGCTGATGTGGCTCCCAGTTATCCTTGCCCTCTCTTCTGAGGCTGGAGAGTCAGGGATTTGTTGGGAGACCTTCCCCATGGACTGCAGCACCCAGGCCGAGGTCTTGGCTGTGATGCTGCAGTCCTGGAAGGGCTGGGTGGGGAAAACAGAGATGGGGAAGTTCAGGGTGAAGGTGAGGCCTCGCTGGGCACAGCTCTGAGGTGGCTGAAGTGACCTTCCCAGGGCCAGTCCCTGTTGTGCAGCAGCCTGGCAGTGAGGCTGGAGCCAGCTGGAGTGGGGAGCAGCAGGGGAGGACTGAGACAGCCCAGCTGCATCATCTCCCAGCTCTGGTCCCTCCTTGGAGCTTCCCTTGTCCTCAGGTGTGGAGAACAGCTCCCAGGGGAGGGTTAACAACAGGGGAACATCTCTCCTGAGCAGTGAGGCTGGAGATCCTTCCTTGCAAGGCAGAGTGCTTTGGTGCTCATTGCACTCAGAAATAAACAGTGGAGTAAAAGGGCACTGAATGGAGCTGGTGATCCTTCTGGCTGAGCAGCTGCAGCAAGAGGAGCAGATGTGGTTTCCTGACCCAGGCACCAGTTGCAGTCCCAGTTGTGTGGGTGGTGTGGAATTAACCCTTTGTTTCTCTTGCAGTATTGTGTCTGTATAGATGACTGCTCCTCCAGTAACTGCATGTGTGGCCAGCTCAGCATGCGCTGCTGGTACGACAAGGTGAGGACACAGCCCCCTCCTGGCTCACACCAGGGCTTGGGAGCTGAATTTTGCCTAATTCAGGTCCTTGCACAACTCAAAGCCAGGTTGGACAGGGCTTGGAGCAACCCTGGTCCAGTGGGAGATGTCCATGCCCATGGGAGGGGTTGGAATGAGCTGAGCTTTAAGGCCCCTTCCAATCCAAACCATTCCCTGCTTCTGTAATTCCAGCTCCTTTCTTCTTGACTTAAAATGCCTGAAGTTATGGTCTCAGCTCTGAGGCACATGTGATAAGCTGCCCTGAGCAGCACACTGTTTGGATTTTCTTGTATTTATTTGTGTTCCTCTTGTGCCAAGTGAGCCATTGATTACACCCATGTGATAGGGAGCATTTAATAAGCCATGTGTGAAACCAGCTTCTGTTTCAGAGCAACGTGGAAAGTGCTGTAAGATGTAAACAAAGAGAGGGGAGTAGAAAGATAATTTTAAATCTGCTTTTATTTATTGTGATTCTTCTGGATGAAAGCAAAGTAAAGATTTTTTCACTGCTACATTGCCAGAAGTCAGGTTTTTTTTGGGTAAGCGCTTCAACGCTCCAGGGAGGTTTTGAGATTAATCTTTGGGCAGGTGCTACAAAGATCAGAAGTTCTGTGAATCTCTGCAGGTTTCTCCCAGGGGGAGTGTTGGCATCTTTCTTGGCTTTGTAGCCATTTTATTTACACATTTATAGGTGATAACACCTCTCAAGCCTCAAATGCCAAATTTGTTAAATATGATAAATTGCTTCCATCACTTCCTTAGTCCTGTATGTTGGTAAATAATTGAATTGTAGCTTTTTTTGGGAGTGTTATTTGGAAAGGTAGTGTGGTTCATAGAGCTGGCCTTGGACTCTGCAAGTTCAGGCTTTATTCCAGAGGCAGACTGAGCATCCACTTCTCTCCTCCAGCACAGCAAATGGCAGTAATGATGATGATGCACGCCAGTTTTCTGCACAGCACTGGGAGGTATTTTTTTAATGCTGTGTAAGGTGATGGCAGGCAACAAAAATCTAAATTCTCTGGCTGTTTGTCAGCTGTGGGTGACAGTGGTGACTGTGCTACTGTCAGGGTACAGCAAAGCCACTGCAGAGCCTGAGCTCTGACACTGGGTTTGGGGAGGTTGGGACATGGCTCCACCATGGGGTTCTCTGGCCTTTTTTTACCCTGGGGGGAGTTTCTGCCAGAATTTCTGCCTGTGCTTTTTGGGATCCCAGGAGCAGACAAATAACCCAGTGTGGGGTGGATCTCTCCTTCAGGATGGCAGACTCCTGCCTGAGTTCAACATGGCTGAGCCCCCTCTGATCTTTGAGTGCAACCACGCGTGCTCGTGCTGGAGAACCTGCAGGAACCGGGTGGTGCAGAATGGCCTCAGGTGAGCAGGAGGGGCGAACACAGCTGATCTGGGCAGGACCAACCCCAAACCCATGAGCTTTCTGGCTCTCAGCTCACCCATAATCCTACAAAACCCAGCACAGAAGCTGGGGCTGGTGGCATGGAAGTGGGTTCCTGCATGCTGCCAGTGGGGATGAAGCAGCAGTGGGTTGATGAGCTCAATTAACGTCTCAGTTAATATTTGCACCCTGCCCATGGCACCATCAGGTGGGATCTGCAATGTTCTTTCATCAGCTGACCATAAAACATACAAGTGGCTTGTGGGTTTGCATGCACAGCCCTAAGTGTGGTGTCTCATGGGGAGAGCTGAGAAGGACGTGACAGCAACAGAGCTGCAGAGTCTGAATTCAGAAGATCTTGTAAGCCAGCACTCTAGATTAGAAATACAGACCGGTGTGCCCAGACTTGGCTGCTTAAAATTTCCGAGTTCTTGGCATTATTCCCCCTGAACTGGATACCTGAATGCCTGTTGGCCCTACTTCTCCAGGTTAGACCATTGGGATTTTGGTGGCTGGCTAAAAATGCCAGTGTTTTGGTTTGAACCTCTGCTATGGTAGAGTTTGCCACTGCACTAAGTTCAAAGGGATCTCACTGGAATATAAAAAGACTTTTTAGAATTTCTTTGTAGTGCTGACAACACTCTTTTTGCAAGCTTTGTAGTTTCAATGACATTTTGCAGTGTTAAAAATAAGCAAGGAAGAAACTCGATGTGTTTCCTCAGAACTTTACCTCTCTTTGGTTTTCCCTGCCAAGCTCCTGAGCTCCGGTGCCTCTGTGGGTGTTTCTTTAGGAGCTGTACAGCTAGAGCTGTTGCTTTTGCATTTTTTGCCTTGCTGGAGTGGTTTTTTCTGAAAGGTGGCAAAGATTGGGAACCCAACCACGAGCTGGGGAGAGTAGGCTCTACCGGGGAGGAGGGTCAGGTGCTGGGCTGAGCTTGTGGTCCCTGGGGAGACAGTGGGGAAGGCTCCTGCCCTGGGGCTGCAGCTGCCACAGGGGTGCTGCTGCTCGGTTTTCAGTGCTTCCTTTATCAGATTGGCTCCAAATTAGCTCTGCCTGGCAGAGCACATGTATCCAGCTGGCAGCCTGGCCCAGCTCAGCTGGCAGGCTCAGCTCGGAGCCATGGCCCTGCTGCCGCCGGTGTCAGATCTGAGCTGGGCTCTGCTTTGCTCTGATGGACAAAACCTGGGGCAGCTTCCCCAAGCTCCAAACCCAGTGTTAGACCTTGCTTCTTGGAGAGTAATCACTCCCCTGAGGTCATGGTTTGCCTTGGTGAAGCTGTGGGCAAACAGGATAAAATTCACATCCCTTGGTTTGAGCTGACAGTGCAGGAGGGAGTGGGTGGGGGGATGAGAAGTACTGGGAAAAGCAACAGGGTGAAGTTAAGGTGAGCATCAGATTTCACTTAATTCCGATAACAGCGTTGCTGAGAGTGGGTTTTGGTTCCCTCAGGGATAGAGCAAGCTTTTCCTAGCCCTGGAGACTGTTCATCCTGCACTTAACTCAGGTTCTGGCTGAGCATGAGGCAGAATGACTTACAGGATTGTTTCTCTGCTTATAAACCCCATCAGTAAAATTGCACAGAGCAGCTATTATACCAAGAAGTCTCAAGTTGCAGCTTTTCTTTCTTGTCTTTCAGCCAGGCAGCTGGATATGATGGAATTGCTGAATGCCCTGGCTTTGGCAGAGGGCAGAGGGGTCAGAGCACTTAGCTCAAGGTGTTCTTTAGTCCCTGGGAGCTCCTTGCCTTCCCTTGCAGAGCTCCACTGCTGTAAATCCCCTTCCACCTCCCCTGCTTCCCTCAGGGCTGTGTGGAGGGGAAGGAAATGCTGCTAATGGCATTCTGATTTCCTCTGTAAATCATCATCACACAGAGCATCCAGCCCTGTCCCCTTTTCCCCAGCCCTTTGATGTGCACCTAGGCAGGCAGCAGGGACTGACTGGCCCCTGTCCCTTGTCCCTGGGCTGTTTCTATGCCTGCATCTGCCCACAGCTGGGAGCAGTGGGGGAGTGGAGCATCCCTGCAGGGTGAGAATGGGAGGGTGAATATTAAAATCCTCTGGGAGTGTGTGGTGATGGAAGGTGCTGGCTTTTTGCTTATCTCTCCATGAAAATTCCTTCTTTCCATGGAGTGCTGCCATCAGTGTGGCTTGATTTCCTCTTTTCCTCTTTTCCAGGACTCGGTTGCAGCTTTACCGGACACAAAAGATGGGCTGGGGAGTGCGGACGATGCAGGACATTCCTCTGGGAACCTTCGTGTGCGAGTAAGTTCTGCAGCTTTCACCACCCCAACTCCATCCCTGAGTGAGTTGTGCAGCTTTCACCATCCCAGCTCCATCCCTGAGTGAGTTGTGCAGCTTTCACCACCCCAACTCCATCCCTGAGTGAGTTGTGCAGCTTTCACCACCCCAACTCCATCCCTGAGTGAGTTGTGCAGCTTTCACCATCCCAGCTCCATCCCTGAGTGAGTTGTGCAGCTTTCACCACCCCAACTCCATCCCTGAGTGAGTTGTGCAGCTTTCACCACCCCAACTCCATCCCTGAGTGAGTTGTGCAGCTTTCACCATCCCAGCTCCATCCCTGAGTGAGTTGTGCAGCTTTCACCATCCCAACTCCATCCCTGAGTGAGTTGTGCAGCTTTCACCATCCCAGCAACCCCAGCACTTCCCCAGGGCACACAGGGTTTGCTCCCCTTCAAGGAGAGGTTTTCATGCAAATGATGGCATTGAGCCCAGCTGCCTGCCCTCAGCCAGAGGTTTCCTGACTCCACTTCCTGCTCTGTCTGTCCTTCTCCTAGTGTGGAGCTTTCTCCAGCACCCTCTGTCTTGCTGGGATCTGTGCTCAGCTCTTCCCCCTTTGAAACAGAACTCATAGGGGAAAAACATGTTTGGATTGTGCTGCAAAATGTGCTCAACTCCTGTGTTTGCCACAGATATGGGCACTGCAGGCCAGGGCAGTGGGGAACAACTTTCTCTTCTTCAGTCCTGACTTCTCCAGAGGTTTTCCAGTGTCACAGCTCTGGCTTTAGCAGATTCAGCAGAACAGTGAAGCACTTGGGGTTAAGCACATGTTTTGGTCCTGACTCAATAAAGTACTTAGGCACAGAAATGTTCAGATTTACGTCAAGTGAAAAACCTGTCATCAGACACCATGGTTTGAGGCCTTAAAGTGGTATATGTATCTTATTAAATAGTTTGGGAGCTGTTTCCTTCATTGCAATTCTACAGTGACTGAAGACCTTCTAAATATGGCTGGAGTTGAGTCCAAAGTGGAAATAGGTTGGTTTTTAGAGCTAGTTATTGATATGTTATTGGGATTGAGAAAGAGTATTGCAGTATTTAAAAGAAAAAATAAAGAAAATTATAGTTCTGCAGTCAGTTGGCCAAGCATTTCTTCTGTGTCAGGAGCTGCCAGCTGCTAAAATATTTTTTTAGAGATGAAGCCAAGAGCTGCTGTTTGTGGGGAGTGTCTCAGGCCTGTCCTTGTGCAGGGCTGTCCATAGTACCAAAGGCCCCAGAGTCGTGGTGCAGTACCCAGGAACAGGCCAGAGCTTGTGAGAGCTGCTCCAAGGAGTAAAGGCAGTGACTTCTCCAAACCCTGCAGGAATGCCAGCACACAGGAGGAGCAGGCAGCGAGGAGGCAGCCCAGGAAAGGTGTGATGGACACAGGCATTGCAGAGCACCTGGGGCTGATGGGGTGCAAATCCCACAGCCTGACTGCCCCCACCCTTGCCAGGAGCTGCTGGCACTGTTTCACTGCTGGGTACTATCTTCATTAGCTAAATGAGCTGCTTACTGAGCAGCTGAGCTAATGAATGTCAATGTCGTGCCCATGCACGTTCCTCCTGTCACACACTCATTTTCTCACTCACCAAATCCAAGTCCTCGGCTCCATGAGTCCTTCCTGTGATTCTCTGTGAGCATCCATAGACCTGGTTCCTTCCTTTCCTCCTCTCTGGGAAGTGCTCATGGCTGCCAGGACACGACAGATCCTGGGCTCAGCTCCTCTGGAAGAGCACTTTGTGCTGAACATCTGGATTAGAGCCCTGGTGGGCAGTTCCTTTGTGCAGTGGCTGTTACTCTGCCTTGGAGGGATGAATGTATTTGTGTGACCTTTATCCTGTAGCTCTTCACAGGCACCAGGAGGGGCTGGGGGAGCTGGGAAGGGGCTGGAGAATTCCTGAGGGAGCTGGGAAGGGGCTGGAGAATTGCTGAGGGAGCTGGGAAGAGGCTCAGGCTGGAGCAAAGGAGGCTCAGGGGGAATTTCTGGCTCTGCACAGCTCCTGGCAGGAGGGGACAGCCCAGGGGTGTTGGGCTCTGCTCCCAGGGACTCACTGAAAGGACAAGGGAAAATGGCCTCAAGTTGCACTGGGGAGCTTCAGATCAGAGATATGAAAATGGCTTTTTGCTGAAGGAGTGGTCAGGCATTGGAATGAGTCACCCAGGGAGATGTTGGAGTCACCACCTCTGGAAGTGTTCAAAAGGCATCTGGATGTGGCAGCTGGGGATGTGGTTTGGGGTGATCATGGTGGTGCCTGGTTCATGACTGGACTCAATGGTCTTGAAGATCTCTCCCAACCCTGATGATTCTGTGACTCTGTAGCTGCCTCCTGTCCCTTCAGCACAGCCCTGGAAGCAGCAGCTTGGCGAGGGGAGATGTGGCAGTGTCACCCTCCTGTCCCACGGGGCTCCCTCCAGGCTCTGCACTCCTCAGGGCTGTGCTCAGGTTTCTCCCTGGCCTCAGAATCTGGAGCTGTTCAGAAGCTGCTGTGGGTTGGGTTGAATCTCTTCTGTTCATGCTTGGTTGGTAGGTGGTGGAGCTGCTCCTCCTGGAAACAGCACAGCTGCTGCTCACTTTTGTTGGAGAGGCTGGCAATTAGTGGGATGCAGAAACCAGAGGATCTGGTCTGTTCCTTTTGCATCCATTTATGGTTTTTGAATATTTGCTTTCTGTTCCACTGGTGCTTTAGGAAGCTTCCAGCTGCATCAAGCCAGGTGTTTTAGCCACACCTTCAGGCAGAGATGCCCCAGGTCTCCTCTCTCCCACATCCTGGGGCAAACACTGGAGCCTGTGGTATGGACTGCTTGTTGCTCTTGGTTTGGCAAGGAGTCCCCTCTGATGACAGAATCATTAAGGTTGGAAAAGACCTCCAAGGTCATCTGTTCCAACCTGCCCCAAGCCCAGGCTGTTTGAGCAGTGATGAGTGGCCCTGTGAAGCTCTGGGATGGAGTTATTTGCCATCAGTGTGAACATCCTGCTGGGGAGACAGGCACTGCCCTGACCACAGGAGCTCTTAAGTGGAGGGACTGCTGCTGGTTTTTGGGAGGAACATGCACCCCTTGCACATCCTTCCCTGACTCTGGGCCTGGGAAATCAGGCACCTGTTAGTATCTGTGAACAGCCTTGGAAAGGAAATGAGTTACAGGAATAGGCTTTAAAGGAGCATTAAAACCAACCATTTTTAATTTGATTGTGGTATGTTATTTCATGGAATTATAAACCTGTGGTGGCTGTCCCTGGGCATGGGGCCTCTCTGGGCAGAATTATTCAGCTGTTCTCAGCTGCTGCTGCCTGCTGGGCCTTTCCACAGCAATTTCTCTTCCTCTCTGGCCACCTTTCTGTGCTTTAGGCCTCCAAGGAGCGGGCGATTTCCAGTAGTGAAGCTGTAAGTGCAAACAGGAGGCTCCCAGTTGGGAACTACAGCCAAAAATCCCTGGTCACAGAGTGCAGATATCTCCAGATTCATGTTTCCTGGCTCTCCTCCTGCCCAGCCTGGGAGTTAAATGCTGCCTTGAGCCCCAGGGGGATTGGAGGCAGTTGTTTAACACTTGGAATATGCCTGTGGGCTGCAGGAATGCTGTGAGAGTGGCTGCTGGCCCTGGAAGTTCTCCTGATGCTGCAAAGAATATTTATTCACATGGTGAATCCTTTGCTTGAAATAATCAGTGTTTCCTTGCAGGCTGGGACCACTTACCTCACAGAAACACAGACTGGTGTGGGTTGGGAGGGACCTTAAATCCCATCTCTGCCATGGGCAGGGACACCCTCCACTGTCCCAGATTGCTCCAAACCCTGGCCTGGGACACTTGAAAAGCTGCTGTGCAGCTGCTGCTTTCTCACATCCTCCCTCAGCCCCTGCACTCTGAGTCTCTGAGTGAAGCAGCTCAGGGCAGGAGGTGCTGAACCTTGACAGTGCAGAGCTATTGGAAATGGAGACAGGGAGGCAGAGGTGGGAGCAGCAGTGCAGCAAGGCAGTTTGCATCAAACCCTGACCTCTGGCTGTGGGAGTGCATTTGGTCCTTCTCAGCAAGCCCAGGCCAAGCAGCACCTGCTTCATTCTCCTTGGAGAATGGTTTTACAACAGGGTGGCTGCAGCTGGGACCTCAGCTCACATTATTCTGGTTCAGCAGGGATTCAGAAAGAAGCCCAGATCCTTCCAGGGATCCTGCCAGGTTAGGTTAGACCTAAGACTTTTAAACAAAAACTTTTGAAGTTGTATGGTCTATAATTGCTCAAAACATCCTGGAAAACACATGAGGGGCAGACACAAATGTTTTGGTTTGGGTTGTGGACAGTGTGAGCAGTGCAGTGGTTGTGGGACAGCCTGAGTCTGGCCAGGAACTTCAGGAGTTCATGTGTTGATCTTGGCCAACAGAGAGATTTACAAAAGGAAACTTAGTCGTCAGGAAAAAAATAAATGGATTTTTAATATTGAAATGGTTTAATATCATTAGTGTAATTTTAAATATTATTTGTTTCTCTGAAGAGGTGGAGTTTGGAGCCAGACTTTCACTGCTGGAAGTTAACAGAGCTCTGTTTGGTGGCTTGGAGCTGGCCAGCGCTGTGGCTGTGGTTGTGCATCTGTGGCTGGGCTGCATCCCTGTGTTTGTCTCTCCCCAAAAAGAGGTGTTTGAAGCTGTGATCACAGGAGCCTCTCACTGCTGCCTGTCCCTGTGCCCACAGGTACGTTGGGGAGCTGATCTCCGACTCTGAGGCCGATGTCCGTGAGGAGGACTCCTACCTCTTCGACCTGGACAACAAGGTACTGTGTCTGCAGGTGTCCAGGCAGACAAACCTGGGTCCTGACTCCTCAAAAGAGCCCAGACAAGGTCTGTCTGCATCTTGATAGGCAGGAAAGTCCTGCAGGGAGCACAGTTGCTGTGCTTCAGTGGAAACGTGGTTGAAATGAGAGTTGGGGCTGATTAAAAGGGCAGCAGAACCAACATGTGCTGCCCACACAACTTCTGAGCAAGATGCTCTTCTGTCAAACCCCTTGGAGCATCCTGAGCTTGCCAGGTTTTGGTACTCCCAACCTGGCACCTGTGTGATTGGCAGCTCTGAGTTCGTAATGAAGTGATGATGAGCTGAAAGATTTAAAAAAAACCCCAGCAAACCCTGTTCACTCATGAAGCATCCGTCAGACACCCTGGCAGGGGCTTGTTCTGCTGTTTGTTCCCCTGCACTGCTCTGTGAGGGCTCTCAGGGCAGAAATTTTGCTTTGCAAAGTGCAATCTAAAAGTTTTAAGCAAGGCCATGATTTCAGATTCCCCCTGGGAAAGGAGAAATGAGAAAAAGTGAGCTGGGGACTTGCAGGAGTGGGGTAGCTTCCAAGGAAGGCTGTAAAACACTGTGCCTTGTTTCTGTCATCAGCTTGTGACAAAGAAGCTTTGCTTTATTTTTTGTCCTCTTCTTTTTTGAAAACAACACGCATTTCAAGAGCTGAGAAAATGTAAATAATGAGTCTGGTGTGAAAACAAGGGTTCAGACTAATTAAGAACTTGAAAAGGACTTCAGCCTGCTTTATGAGCAAGAGCCCCACCTGGGCCCTGTCCTGCCTCTTGCTTAGCCCTGGCTGGCAGCCCTGAGGGGGAACCTCTGTGCTGGCTCCTGGGAATCCTTCAGGGAAGAGGGAAGGGAGAGCAAGGTGGAGCACCTGGAGAAAACCAGGCAGCAAATCCCTGGGGATGGTTAAAGCTGCCCCTCAGGCAGGGCAGAGCCAGCAGGTGCTGAGAGTGATGGGGCATTGCCCAGGGGGTGAATCCCAGCCCTGGGGGCCTGGTGTGTCTCCAAGGAATGGCTTGAATGGACTTGTGCTGTGCTGAGTGGTTGGGTTGCCATTTCTGTTGTCCCTGTCCCTTGAGTTGTCACTCAGAGCCCCTGTGAGGTGATCATGGAGTGTCCTGGCTCCTGCTGTGGGTGTGGGTGCTGTCATCCTGCCCCACCGTGGCATTTCTGTGGATGAAACGGAGGGAGTGAAATCACTGGTTTATGAAATCAGAGCTGGTGGCACCGTGTGTGCTCAAGGCCTGTTGGGGTGATGCCTCCCCCAGTTCTGGGGATGTTTTCCTGGGCTCCTGCACCCCCGAGTGTGCCCTGGCACAGCTCATCCATTAACGATCCGAGGTGCTTGTCCAAAAGGGACTTGGAGCACCACTAATGGATCCTTTTGCTTTTGGCCTCTTTGCAACTGAAATTAGCTTCTGTAATTAAAGCCTCTGCTCTGCACAGTCATTCTCTACTGGAATAAAAAAGCCCTGAGGGGGGTTCTTTTATTTTCAAGAAAAACAAAGTATTACTGCTCTCTGGGCTTTCTGGAAAGAGAATTTCTGTGTTCTCACTTTCACTCTTATCTGCAAAACTCTGTGTTTTCTCAAGGCTCTGGCTCTGTGTTTCCAAACTGTCATGTTCAATTAGAGGACAGAACAGATGGCTGTTGCCCTGTCCAGGAGCTGGTACCTGTAAAGTGTCTGCACTGAACATCAATCTCATTGTGCCAAATTGGTGCTTGGACTGGACTGGGAGAACTGGTGTGCCAGAGTGTCAAAAACCAGCTCTTGGGGTGTGTGAGGTCAGAGTGCTGTGCAGTAAACTCTGTTTTCAGAGTACTGTTGAATATAAATTGGGTATAAAAGTCTCTGTGTGTGTGTTTTCAGTCCTTTTAAACCCACAGTGAGTGCCCTGCCCTGGCTGTTCCTGGAGCTCTCTGGAGTGTTAATGAGGACACCAACAGCCCTGATTATTTACTTAAGGCAATAAAGGCCAACCCCAGCGTGCCCTAACGAGCCCTGCCCCTTTCCCCCCCAGGATGGAGAGGTTTACTGCATCGATGCCCGTTTCTATGGCAACATCAGCCGCTTCATCAACCACCTGTGCGAGCCCAACCTCATCCCGGTGCGCGTGTTCATGTCCCACCAGGACCTGCGCTTCCCCAGGATCGCCTTCTTCAGCACCAGGCACATAGAGGCTGGGGAGGAGATCGGGTATGTGCCACCCCTGCCCCCAGCCAGGGGCTCTGAGAGCTCTGCTGCTTCCCCAGCTGGGTCACCCCATCCCTTTGTTTGTCCCTTGGGATCCCCCTCAAGTTTGCAAAGCTCCGGGTTCAACCCGGCCGTGTTCACTCCCTGCCCTGGGCTGAGCCCAGCGTGGGCAGCAGGGAGGGGATCCTGCCCTGTGCCCCTGTGCCCAGGTGAGCCCCCACCTGCAGAGCTGCCCCAGCCCTGGGCCAGCACAGGGAGGAGCTGGAGCTGCTGGAGAGAGCCCAGAGGAGGCTCCAGGGGGATCAGAGGGATGGAGCCAGGCTGGGAGAGCTGGGGGTGCTCACTGGGAGAGGAGAAGGCTCCAGGGAGAGCTCAGAGCCCCTGCCAGGGCCTAAAGGGGCTCCAGGAGAGCTGGAGAGGGACTGGGGACAAGGGATGGAGGGACAGGACCCAGGGAATGGCTCCCAGTGCCAGAGGGCAGGGCTGGATTGTATTAGATAAAGGAAGAAGTCTTCTACAGTGAGGGTGGTGAGGCCTTGGCACAGGTGCCCAGAGCAGCTGTGGCTGCCCCTGGATCCCTGGCCAGGCTGGATGGGGCTCCCTGCCCATGGAATAGGATTATCTTGGAGGTTGCTCCAACCCAAACCACCCCGGGGTTCTCTGAAGCCGTGGCAGCACCGATGCCCCCCTCGCTCTCCTTCACCGCTGCCTCTCCCTGACCCCTCCTCTCTCTCTTACAGCTTCGACTACGGGGACAGGTTCTGGGACATCAAAGGCAAATTCTTCAGCTGTCAGTGTGGTTCACCCAAGTGCAAACACTCGAGCTCGGCGCTGGCCCAGCGGCAGGCGAGCACCTCAGCCCAGGACACGCAGGAGAACGGGCTCCCCGACACCAGCTCTGCCACAGCCACCGCCCCCTTCTGACACCGGCTCCTCCCATCCCCGCCCACTCACACACTGTCTGAACTTACGTTTAAACGGAAAGAAGAGAGAGGAGAAAAAAAAAAAAAAACACCGACGCAAAACCGTACAAAAAATTGAAAAAAAAAAAGAAAATGGAAAAAAAGAAAAAAGAAAAAAAGAAAAAGAAAAAAGAAGAAAAAAAACCCCGCTCAAGAAAAGCCAAGGGTTTGTGACACTTAGGGCTGTGCCACCGACTGTTACTTGAGGAAGGAGTGAAAGCAAATCTCACCTCCGTGACGTTCTCCCCTCCCTGCTCCTGGAAAGCTGCTGGGTTTCACAGCTGTGTGTGCAGGGGTGGCTGTTGCATTTTTTTTTTTGCCACCTGAGCTGTCCTTGCCTCCTCTCTGAACGTGCTGGGTGTTGTCAGAGCCAGGGGGGGCTGCCCCATCCTGGCAGCGTCGCTCCCTGCCTGGATCCCCTCTGCCCACTCACCTCCAGGTCACCCACAGCAGACTCTGGATGCTGGATGGGACTTTGTTTCTGGGAGGGAGTGGGAGGTGCTGGCTCTGGGTTTGCTTGGCACAGCCCCAGGGCAGGTTGTGCTGGTTGGTTTTTTGTTGGTTTGGTTGGTTTTTTGGTTGTTTGTTTTTTTGTTTTTTGTTTTTTTTATATATATAAGTGAATAATTCCTCCCCCATCTCGCAGGACGTTGTGGTGGGGCCCTACAAATACCCTCAATCGTCTCCAAGCCCCATGGCTTTTTTTCTCATCTGATGAGAAGAATCCCAGAGTCTTTCCAATCCCTGTGCTCCCTGGCTCTCTCCCTCCTGGATTTTCTCCGTTCAAGCCAGCTCTGGTCCACGCTCTGTTCCTGTCTCAGTGTTGGGTTCCTCCGTGAAGGAATTCCCCTCACCCTGTCCCACGAGTGGTTTTAGAGAGAGAAGGCTGAAGAAGATTTTACAAGACACTAATTCCTAAAGAAAACCAGTTCCCCCCCACCTTTTTTTAAAGATAAAGTGAATGAGATATATATTATAGAGGACCTGGACTGGCTGGGCTGGACAGACGTGTCGTGGTGAGAGGATCCCAGATGCCACCAGCTCGTCTGTTCCCATCCCTTTGCTCCACGCTGGGCACCTTGGATTGATTTTTAAGCCACATGTTATGAGGTTTCAACGAACTGATTTATTTTTTACCATTATTGAAACATCGGGGACAAGCATTAAAACCATGAAAAAAAAAAAAAAAGCTTAAAAGAAAAAAAAAAAACCCACAAAAAACAACAAAACCCACAAAAAAAAACCAAAAAAACCAAAACGACAACAAAAAGAAACCACAAAACAAAACGGTGCTGATTCTGGTGTGATTTTTGCTCACCACGTGAATATAAACTTATCAATTGTATAAAAAGAACAAAGTGATTTTAGTATAAAAATGCAGGAAAAAAAACAAAACTTTTTTTAAATTGTTAGTATTGTAGTGTGAATAAATTTGCCATCACCTTTTGTGTGGTGGCTGGGCAGGTCATTATCTTAATTTTTTTTTTTTTTTGCATATATCTTTAAATACTGTAATTAGTGCAGTAACAAGTTTTTTTTTTTTGTTCATCTCTTCTAGAACATTCATAATGCCATCATGTTTATTATTATTATTTTTTTTCTGTTAATGTTTTTGACAGTTTTAAAGGAGCAGCCTTTTGGCTCTGATCATTTTCTTGTTCTGTTTTCAATGAAATCAATAAAAAAAAAAGGAAAAAAAAAGTGCTTTAAAAGGAGTTTGGCTTTTTTTGTCTGCTTTGGGGGGAGAGATGGCCCCGAGTGGGGCTGAGCTCCTTGGTGGGCTTGAAAATGAAGAAAGCAACAGAAAAAAAATCCCCATTCCTGCAAAGAAAAGTAGCCTGAGTGACTTTTTGCCATTTATTCGAGGTTGTTTTTTAAAAATTTTGTATCACTGAAAGTTTCAGAGCCTGAATTCCAGTCAGGATGGGCAGCACTGAGATTTGAGGATCCTGGGATGTTTCCCCACCCACTGCCAGGGGGGAAATGAAATAAAATGAAATCAAAAATCCCAAGGAAGGAGGTGAGGGGCAGAATCTGCCTGGAGCAATCCCTGGGGATGTTCCCAGCATGGAGCTCGGGGGTCTTGGCTCTGCCAGGGGCTTTTTGGGGGTCCTGGGGTGCCAGGGCTGGGTGGGGGCTGCTGAGCAGAGCAGAGCCCTGGGGGAGAGCAGCCCTGGGCACTGCCAGCCAATATCCCATAAAAACATCCCTGAAAGGAGGAAATCCCAGCCCTGGGCACTGCCAGCCAATATCCCATAAAAACATCCCCAGGGGGACAAGGAGGGCCCTCACAAACTGGGCAGGTGGTGAATGAATGATGGTGTCTGTAGCTTGGGCTGGGCTGGTGAGAAATGATGGATTTTTCTGCTGGAATTGTGAGATTCCCACCCCGGAGCTGTGGGGACATGAGAGCCCTCAAAGGCACCTCTGTCCCCTCACACGTGCAGCCCATTTAATTACAATAATACAGTTCAATATTGCTTAATTAAACACTGTAATTTAAAGAATGTGCTTTAATTGAAGGGGAGAGGTGGAAAACCCCCAGAGAAATCTGATTTCTGGGCCTGGCTTCCCCAAAGTCAGCATTTCCCTGAGGTGGAGGGTGGGAAGCACACAAGGTTTTGGGGTCACAGGAGGGGGGTCCTGGGTGGGACCTGGTGGAAGTCACAGCCCCAGTGATCACCCCCTGCACTTTTGGGGGTTTCCTTTGCTTTTCTGTGCAAATAACTGCACATTAAATAAACACAGTTTGCATTCAGCGTTAAGGATGAGCTGGAAAAGGGGTGTTTATTTTAACAGGCATTTTTTTTGCAACGCCAGCAGGGACAGGGGAGGCCAAAAAGCCATCACTGCCTCCTGCTCCCCACAAAAACATCTGGTGTGGGTTTGAGGGGTCAGGAGCCAGGAAATGTGGGCAGAGCCAGCCCAGCCACTCTGCTGACCCCACTCAGCTGGTGGCAGTGCCTCGTTGGGACACCTCATTTGAAGGATGCACCAATTTTAACGTGAATCTTTTGCCCTGAAGCAAAATTAATTTTATGTAAATATTTTGCCCTGGGCTGCTCCGTGCTCAGCCTGGCTGCCTGAGGCGGCTGCAGCCCTGATTTCTTTCACCTTTGCTTCAGGGAGATTTCCTCCCTTTTAACACATTGGCAGCACTTGCTGCAGGCTCTGGAGCAGCCAGGACTCCTCGTGGCTCCGGAGTTTGCTTTTCCTTTTGAGCCTCCTCCCCTTCAGCTCTGCTGAAGATGCAAAGACACCTTCAGTCACTGCTTGGCTTTTTCCCGGGGATTTTGGCACTCTTTGGGATGTCCCCATGGCCATGCAGCCATCCTGGGCAGTGGGATCCACGGCTGGATGCTGGATTTGGGTGCAGAGCTCAGGTGGGGAGTGGGTGGAATCCCACAGCATCCCCCACTCATCCCTGTGCCTGGGGGAGAGCTCCAGGGCAAACCCCTCATTCCAGAGGGCTGGAGGAGAAGCCGCCCTCCTTCCATGCACGGAACATCCCTGCTCCCCTCCCCTCTCCCACCAAATCCCCCAGGGAAGCTCAGGGACCCCCAGGCCAAGCTCAGGGTGTGCCCCGAGCTGCAGGATGGGCTGTGAGGGCCCTTTTTGGGGTTCTGCCCCACCCTCACAGCTGGGGGCACTCAGGGAAGGGTCACCCACTGCAGGAGCGATGCTCTGGGGGGTCTTGGTGGGGTCAGGCTCCCCCAGGCTCCCTGCCCCTGCACCCACGGGAGCTACAGGGGAGCAGCACATGGGCTCTGTCTCCTGCTCCCTGAGGGTCTCCTGCTCCAGGGCTCCCAGGGTGGGACGTGGAGGGGTCAGGTCCAGCTCTGTGGGACCACAGGGCTCTGCAAACCCCGGGCTCAGGAGATGTCCTGGCTCATGTCCCCGCGTGCTGAGGGACAGGGGCTGTTAGAAAAGCACCCAAAGGCAGCATCCATCGCCCTGGGCTGACCTGGGTGAGCAAAGCCATGAAATTATCCTGGATACTGGAGCTAATCTGGCTTCTCTTTATAGACTCCTTCCCTCTCTTTGTGCTGCTGTGACCTCCTCTGACGAGGAAATATGAGCGAGGCTGATGGTTATCCTGCAGCCCAGGTAAGAGTTATAAAATCTCTATAAATGTGGAATTTCACCCCATCTCTCATTTCTAAGCCTTTGCCAGAGCTGGAAGAAATATTACTTTATCTCCCTGCTAGCACAGAATATTCCCTCGTTGTCTGAAGGAGCTCCCTTATCACCCTTTTAATTTCCTTTCTGGTGCTCCAAGCAGGATGAAAAGCCTCTGCTGCTGTCGCTGGAGGCAGGGTAAGGCCTCGATGTCCTGGCTGAGAGACAGAACCAGCCTGAGCTTCAAGTTTAAGGCTGCAGGAGGGATGGCAGTGATGAGGGGACAGGAGCTGGTGCCAGGGGGTCAGGTTCAGCCTCCCTGCCCCTTCCCCAGGCCCAGAATTGGCCTGAATGCCCAGAAAAAAGCAAATATTGCTGGGTGCTGCCTGTGGGGAAAAGTGTGCTTCACCTGGGAAGGGCAGGTTGGACAAACTCAGCCCCACACCTGAGTTTGTGCTCATCTCTGCCTTTTAATCTCTGTTTAACCAATGTGAGAGTCATCACAGAGGGCACAGCCACTCGGGACTGGGTTAAGGATCTGCTGGGGCTCCCTCTTTGCTGGTGGCACTGGAGGTCCCTGTGTGCCATGGGAGGGGACAGCACCTGGCCAGGGAACCACACCTGGGTCACCTCTGCAGCATCAGAGGCACCCAGCAGCCCCACAGCAAGGAAATGCCCCCGTGCCCTGGAAGTTTTTATCCATGAGTGCTCTGCAGCCCTCTGGGATGGCTGTGGGAGTGGAAGGAAGGAAATTCAGGCACGAGGAGTGTCCCCAGCACGTTCCACCCTGATCAGCAGCAGCAAAGGTGGGGTCTGTGAAGCAGCTGCTGTCCCTCCTTGCTCCTGAGGCCCTGGAGGTTTGCAGGGAGGGGGGATCGAGGTCCCAGACCTGCACTGGGAGTTCTGCCCCAGGGCTGCCACTGAAGCCACCAGAGCCTGGTGCTGAGCTGGGATTAAATTCCCCATTACACAAAGTGTCCCAGCTGCCCTGGTGGGAGCAGGGCCTTGGCAGAGCCAGGCTTTGTTTAAACACTTGGAGCTCTGCAGTCTAACAGGGATGACAAGAGATTACATTAAAAAGGGCTGGTGTTTAACAGGAATCCATTTGCTGGCTCTCCTGGCTTCAGGGTCTGCAACTCTGCAGGAATAGACAGTGCTGGGCATGTGGATCCTCCCTGCCCCTCTGAGAGGGGTTTGCAAGGGCCACAAAATCCCTGGGAGCCCAGCAGAGCCTTTGGGGTGAGTTCATGTCCAGGAGTGCCAGGGAGCCGTGGGCATGGCAGAGGCTGCATTCTGCATTTGGGATGCATTTTCCTTCCCCAGGGTAAGGGGGAACCAGGCAAGTGCCACCCCCTGATCCTTTTTCCAGACCAATTTACCCCATTTCCAGCCCCTCTCCCAGGCCATAAACCCCCAGTGCTGGGAGCTGGGGCCTGACCTGGGCTCTGCCATGTGAACAAAGGCTTGGGGAGAAGCTCTGTAACCAAATAAGCTGCAGAAGAGGTAAAATGAGGATTTGTGGTGTTGATCAGATAGAAAACAAAACTATTTTGGGGCCGGAATTTTTCCCTTCTGAGGGTTTGCTTTTTGCTCTGTGCTCATCCCTTGGGGAATGTGGAGCCCACTGTGAGGCGGATGGAAAGCACCTGGATGTGGAGAGCTTCCCCTCCGGAGGAGCCTCCATCTGTGTGCTCAGAATGAGGCTGATTTCAATGGTGATTTATTTGTCTGTAACGTGCAATAAGCTCAGAAAAAACCCTCAGCAATCCTGGTTTGAAAAGCAAGAAATCATTGAGGTTTTTCTCCCTCCTTTCAGAAGATACAGCGGCAATGAAACAGCAGTGATGGGTGAATAATAAAACCCTTCTGTGCAGCTCACTCGTGCTAGATAAAGTATAAAGCCCCACTGAGGCAGGGCTCAGGGTGAGCAGAAAATATTCCACCTGAGCAACAGCAATTAGTGCACTTGGCTTTGCCTTTGTTGTGCTCTGTAAATACAATTCTGAGCAGCAAATAAGCAGATAAGCTTTACCCAGACATAATAAGACAAATATCCTTTTCTCCTGCCTCTGCTGGGAAGAGAATTTCTCTCTGGTTGTGCAGCTGTTGGGGGAAAATAGCTGGAATAAATTGCTCGGGAGTTTGTGAGCAGCAAACATGGCCTGCACCATTAGCAAAGTCACTTCCTAAATGAGTAAAAGCGGAATGGGGAGAATAGTCCCATTTATATCATGAAAATCCCTTTGACGCAGGCTTGAGCTGGAGGAAGTTGAGGAACTTCTGTGGCATTTTGTTCTCCCGATGCCTGCACTTCCCTCCTGCTGCCGGGAGCTGCTTTTCTGCCCAAATGCCCGGGGTGGGACGGGTCAGGAGCCGCGGATTTGATGCTCAGCGCCAGCACCCAGCGTGTGCCCCGCGACTGGGGGGAAAACGCCAAAATTCTGCATTTCAGAGAGAGGCAAAACCGAATTCGGGCAGCTTCGTGCTGCTGCAGGTTGTGCCTGAGCTTTCCCCGCCTTTAATTTGGGTGTAAACTGGGACTCCAACGGGGTTAAATTGCTCATTGTGAGACTCGGATGTGCCCTGCCCTGCCCCGGGGCTGGCTGAGGTCGCGATGCATCAGCAATTCCCTCCTCACTCACCCCCAGGAAGGTTTGGGAAGGTTTTCCCCAGAGGTGCTGGCACTGCCCAGGCTCCCCAGGGAATGGGCACGGCCCCGAGGCTGCCAGAGCTCCAGGAGCGTTTGGGCAGCGCTGCCAGGGGTGCCCAGGGTGGGGTTGTTGGGGGCTCTGGGCTGGGGGATCCTGGGGGTCCCTGCTGCTCTGTGGTTCTGTCAGCACGGATTTTCCTGGATCTGCAGTGGGAAGGGAGGTGCAGCTGCCCAGGGAGCTCCTGGTGCTGATCCTTCCCCAGCTGTGCTCCCGGAGTGATCCCGTCACACATCCCACGCTGAAGGAAACTCCTGGCAGAGGATGGGGACACAAAAAGGGTCCCTGGGAGCCCCCTGGGAGTGTCCACCAGCCACATCCCAAATGAAACATTTCTCTGAACCAACAGTTTTGGCGTATTGGATTCTGTTAAAGGAATTCAATTTAGAGAACACCACGCCAGGCAGAGCAGGAGGAGAAGGACAAAACCTTATGGCTAAATTATTCCAATTAACCATTCCAGACCTTTCTGGCTAATTCAGTTGGAGTAAGTGTTGCCTGGTGTAGGGAGCTGCAGGGCTGAGATCCTCCTGCAGCTCCAGGGAATATCTGGGATGCTGAGGGCTGGACTGGACCTGAGGAGAGGCTGGTTTGATGTTACTGAGCTTGACTTGAAACAGAGCAGAGAAGGAAGAATCTGGACAGAGAAGCAGAGCTCGGGTACCTCTCCTGCAGCCAGTCCTCACTGCCACTTCCCTGGGCACATGCAACGATTTCCAGACTAATTCCTAAATCAGGGTAAACATCAAAGCAGTGCCTGGAATGCAGCAAACGACCCAGCTCATCTCTGCTGTGCAAAAACAACCCAGATCCCAATGTGAAGCTTTACCAGAAGGCTGGAGATCAGCCCTGTCTTTTAAAGCCAGATATTCATGGTAGAGAAACTTCATTTCACTTTTCAGATTATTGATTATTCTTATTTGGCATTCCAAGTAGCTGCCCCTGGTATGGAGACCAGCAAGTGTCAGGCTCTTTGCTTTCTCCAGCTGCATTTCAGGGCAATGCCCAGATTTGGAAGATTTACTCATCATTGAGTGCTAAAAATTCCTGAGATTTCAACTCAAAATCAAAGGCAGCTGAAACACGTGGAGGTTTGGGAAGTGCTTTGCCTGTCTGGGCTTTTCCCTCCCCAAATCTCTGCCAGAATCACAGAATATCCTGAGCTGGAAGGGACCCACAAGCACCATCAAAGCCCAGCTCATGGCCCTGCACAGAGCAGCCCCACAAATCCTCCTTCCCGTAGCTTCCAAACCACTTCTCATTCCTGCTGTCCCCTCCTGTGACATCCCAAAAAACTGACAATAAAGACTCAAAAATTGTTGTGGGTTGTTTGTTGTTTTTCTGTCCCCCAAATGTTTGAATAGCTCCCCATGCCTCTTGTCTGAAAACTTCTTCCCTCTGGTTTTTTTCCTTCCTGGCTGGAAATCTTAATTTTGATTATGAATTCTTTGGGTCACAGCCCCTGTGTGAGTTCATGAGGTTTATGGTCACTGATTCGAAAACCTCTGAGAGTAAAAACTCCCAAATCTTTTGGTGCCTTTGGCTTTCAGCATCATGGAAAACACTGTTTTTCCTGCATGATTTATCATCTTCTCCTCTTTTTCCATTTTCCTGTGTTTTCATTCTCTAACTTGATATTCCTCTCTCCCCTCTCCCTTCTGAGGCTTCTCCCCTCTCTGTATCTGTGGGGGGAAACACAAAAACTTGGATTTTCTCTCAGCAGCAAAGGCAGCTCCCGCCCAGGGTGACCCAGCCCTGAGCTGCTCAGGCTCTGCTGGGGCTCAGGGCTTAAAAACAAATTCTTGCCGCAGTTTAACAACAACAACAACAAAAAAAAACAACAAGTGCCATTAGCTTGGGGGTTTTGCTGTTCTGAGACCTCCAGCTCCCCACACCTGAGGGAACCCAGAGCTTAGGTTTCTTCAGGGGTTGTGCAGAAGCTTTTTTTTCCTCCTTCTCTTTGCAAAGCAGCTGAGCTCTTGATGTTGGTTCGTGAATCTTCGCTCTGCTGGAGAGATGCAGGTCTGGAAGCTGTCAAGGAGCCTCTTTCATGAGCACTTGAAAGCAAAAAGAATATAAAGAAATGGGTGCTTGAAGAGTGGATGGGGCTAATGAAGCTTTTTTATCTTGGCAATTTGTGTGTACGCAGAGTGGGGGCAAGGGGAATCCTACAGAGTGTTGCAAACACATGTAGGGCAAAGCAGTTAATAGGATGAAAATGAAATCAATATCCAGGGCTTAATTAAGATGATGTTTTTATTCACAGCCCAGGAAAAAGCTCCCCCCTCCCAGATCAGAGGTGCCAAACTCTTGCTGGATTGCAGCCCCACATGGGCTGCAGGTCCCTGTCAGCCCAATGGGCTTGGCAAAGGGTTTTTTGGGCTGTTCCTTCAGGAAATAGCAAGAGGAGAAGGCAACAAGGGAAGAAACAAGGATGCAGCCCAATGGTCCTTCAGCTACAGCTTCAAACTGAATGTGAGAAAAAAAATCCTTCCCTGTGAGGGTGGGCAGGCCCTGGCACAGGTGCCCAGAGCAGCTGGGGCTGCCCCTGGATCCCTGGCAGTGCCCAAGGCCAGGCTGGATGGGGCTGGGAGCAGCCTGGGACACTGGGAGGGGTCCCTAAACATGGAATGGAATGGAATGAATTTTAAGGTCCCTTCAACCCAAAGCACTCTGTGATTCTATGATCCTGTGGTATTTGAGATCAGTCCCAAACCCCAATCATTTTTGGAGCAGGGAGAGGACTTGTAGAGCCCCAAGGTGGGATGAGAGGGAGCAGCACGTGGAAAGTACTGAGCTCTTGTGCTTTTATGCCACTTGCAGAGCGAGCCTGATGTTTATTTCTCAGTGAAGTGAGAAATGCAGCTGTTCCCAAGAACTAATCCTTGCATAAACTGTCTGAAATAGGAACAGCACAGACCCACTAAAGAGAAATATTCTAAACAGTGACTGGGCTGCTCAGATATTGGGGGTTATTGAATGTTTCAGGACTGGAGCAAGCAGCCAATTTCTGATTACAATACCGATTTGCTGTTGTTGTTATTGTTGTTCTGATTAGCTCTGAAATGAACGAGGCACTTGGAAATGTTTGGAAATGTTGGAAATGGGTGGGGATCACTGGCAGTGGGAGCTGGACCTGGAGTTTGCAGGGGAGGCTGCTGGAGCTGGGAGTAAACGGAAGAGCAGAACTGTTCACAAATACCCTGCAGGGCTGTCCCCCATGCCAGCAGGGGGGTGACACCTCGCTGTGGCCAGAATGGTGACATTCCTCTCAGATTTCCTCTTCCCGGGCGCTGTCAGTCAGTCTCAGGGATGTTCGCTGGTTTATTGGGGTCTGGTTTCACTGGTGACTGCCCCAGTTTGTGCCCTTTGCTGCTGCTGGGACTCAATTCACGCTGCTCCCTGCTTTTGGGAACCACCTTTCCTGCAGGGTGAGCTGCTCGCTGGGTGGTTTTTGGGCAGAAGAATCAGCCTGTGTGGCTCTGGCTGCCTGTTCCAGGCTGTGCTCCCTTTTCTGCCTGCGCTGTGCTCAGCGAGGCTCATCCAGGCTGTGTCCCCCCACACCCCTGCCTGAGGGGCTCTGTGGGAGCAGGGAGGGATCCCGGCTCCCTTTGGGAGCACAGGGATGTTTCATTCCCCTTCGTTCCCACTCGGCTCAGCCCCCAAAACTGAGGGGGACTTGTCAGGGGTGTTTTGAGGACACTGCCACGACCTTGCTGCCCGTGCAGGAGGTGCCACCAGCTTTGCTCAGCCACACAAATCCTGCTCCAGCAGGAGCTCCCCTGGCTCTGAACTCTGTCCTTGTTGCTCTAAACTGTAAAGAACTCACTCTGCTCTCACCAAACCCCTCTGGTGATCGACTGACCCCTGCTCCTGGTGGTTTTTGCCTTCCCTCCTCCCTGGCCAAATGACCACGGGGTGCTGGCAGTGAGCTGACCGCTCGCTCCCCGGCACGAATTCTCATTTCCATTCCGCCCAAGTGACGATCCCGCTAATCCTCACGTTCCAGGAGAGGATGTCAAGTGGATTCTGAAATCCCTGTTCCCTGGCAAGGAAGCTGCCCCTCCCCTGAAGGCTTGGAGCTGTAATTACTGTGTTTAACTGGCAGAGATGCCAGTGCTGCAAATCCTGGCTGTACATCTGGATTTCTCCAAGGAACAGCAAACACCATCACTCGACAGGAGTGCGGGGAGGGCTGGGAGAGGCAAAAAAAACAACCTGAGGAGAGGAGCAGCTCTGGCTGCATCCAAAGCTCACTCAAGGAACAGATCTGAGGATCACAAAGCTCACACAAGGAACTGGGCCAGGAGCACCAGCTCTCCCTGGGTTTTCCCGTTTCCTTCCTCCAGGAAAAGTCCAAGTCCTGCAGCAGATTGAGATGGAGTAACTGCCAAGGAGAGAGACAGAGGCTGTGGGTTTGGAATTTTTTTTTGGTTCAGACCACAACGGAGTTTTTTTGTTATTTTAAGACTGTGGAGAATTTCTGTGATCACAGAAAACCAAGTGATGGCACAAGAGTAATAATCTAATGGAGTTTGCTTTGTAATATAAATAATAATGCAAGCATGGGCTTGAATTGAACCTTTAAAAATGCACGTGACCTCCCTCTGGAATCCCACAGGTTTTCTGAATTACATTCGTTTTTGTCTTAGGTATAAAAAGCCTTGGAGCTCCAGGACTTGGGTGCCTCTTGCTGAGGAGCTTGTGGGAATTCCAGAGGGCCACAAACACTTCTGGAAACTTTGCCTTGATTTTTAAAGATAGAAATGCTTTAGGGACAGTGTGTTTGTGTTCCAGAAGCTGGCAGTGGGTTTAGTGCTTGTGAGAAGCTGCCAGATCCCTTCAAGGCCTCTCTGACCACTGGGCTCCACTTGCTGCCAAAGCTGAGACAAGAAAATAGCCTTCCTGGTCCTAAATCTGCTTTGCTTCACTTTATTTATTGTTTTTAACCCCTCTTCTTGCCAGTTCTTGTGCTGTGAAATTGTCAGCTGCGGTTTCTTCCTCTGATTTCCCATTTTTCTGGCATTGCTGGGCCTCTCCTGCAGCACTCCCTGTGAAAAGCTTGCTCAGCTCTGCTGCATTTGGGCAGTTTTTCCCTCCTTTTGGGGCCAGCCTGTGCAGTTGAGGCACAGGCAGATGTACCCAGCGAGGATGGAAACATCAACCCTTCAGCCATCTGAAGAAATAAATGTTTGGTGGTGGCGTGTGCTCTGTTTGCTGATTAAAACGATTTTCTCAGCAACAGAAGCTCTCAGTGTCTCCTCTGATGTGAGGAGGAATAATTAAGTCCTCTCAGTAATGCAGATAAATAATGCCTTTGGAGAGCCCTGAGTGCATCACAAATCAGCAGCCGTGTTCCTGAGGTGCCACCTCCTCGTGTCCTGGTGCTGAGTGGTGGCTGCAGGCTCTGTCACCTGCTGGCCCCTAAAGCCACCTGTGATGGCACTGCCTGAAGGCTCTGGCGGTGCCCCAGCGTCCCCAGGTCCTGCCTGGCACCTGGCAGGGTTTTATGGGAGCTGCTGATGGGGATTTTGGGCTGTCCCTCCTCCAAGCAGCCCTTTCGTGAGGAGAGGAGCTGCCAGCTCTGAGGTGAAACCTGGCCTGGCAGAATCCAGGGCTATGAACACATCAGTACACATTTACATAGATACACGTTAATATATAGATTTGTGTGTGCAAATAGCAACGTTTCAGGTTTTTCCTTTAGTTTTGTAGCTGTTTGAACTTTGGGAGCCCAGATTGAGCATGTACCAGGTGCAAGGGAAGAGATAAATGCCTAACAAAGAGATTATCTGGGGAAAACCGTGGGAAATATGAAGAAAGATGCAACTTGACCACTGCCAACCCAGCAGGACATGGCTGTGTATTCTGAACTGTTTCTATCATGCTTGTTTCTCGAATCTCAATTTATTTGCCCTCTGCTTCAGGTTCTCAGAAGATTTTCTGGGTCAGAGGAGGTGATGGTGCCTGTGTTTCAAAGCATCAGGAGCTCCTAAGAGGGTGCATGGTGTTAGAAAGGAAGTGCCTCATCCCTGGCCGTGTGTGACTGGTTCTGCTGGCCTGGGGAGGGCTCGGGTGGTTCCAGGCATGGACAGAGGCGGGGCTTTACACACAGAGGAAAAATTTCTCCTGGAAACCTGGTGTGCAGGTTTGGGTGGAGATGTTCAGGTGTCCCCCACACCCAGCTGCTCCCTAAACTTGGGATCCTCTCAAGACTTGAAGGCACAAAGTTTCCACCAGAACTTTTCCTGCAGGAGGAGGAGCTCAGGGTGGGCAGTGGGTGCCCTGCCCCTGCTGGGGCTGTGGGGAATGGGCAGAAAGGGAGCAAATACCGCTGTGAACACCCGAAGGAGCCGCGTGCGGCCGTGCCGAGGGCGGAGGAGCTGTCACACGGCTCCGGCAGCTCCTGCAGCAGCGCCAGCGCCGAGGCTGCGTCCTGCTCGCCTTGGAGCCAGAGCGCCCAAGAGCGGCTGCTCCCCGGCCGGGGGACAGCGGCCCTGGCGATGTCCCCTGCAAACAACGAGGCTTTCAAAGCCTGACAGAGCCGCCTCCCTGCCGAGGCCGCCCCGCTGGGTGCCAGGGCTTGCGCTGGCGGGCGAGCGCGGGGACAGCCGCAGGTGACACTCGGGGTGGCACCGAAGAAAGCCACCCCCGGCCGTGGCTGCGGCTGTGTGGCACCCCCAGCCCCTGCCCCACTGCCCCGCGTGGGGTGAGCGGAGATTTCAGTTCTGCCCGTGCCGGAGCAGAGGGCGCTGGAGCCCCAGAAAACTCCCGAGGATGCGGCTGCAGACCCAGCCGGTCCCGCCGCCGCTGCCGCTCCCGGGGCTGCGGGGTGGATGCTGCGGGATGCAGCCGCTGCTCGAGGCTGGACAAGGATGCTCTGTGCTCCCCTTGCCGGGGCTGCCGCTCTCCCTGTGCCAGGAGTGCCCGTCTCGGCATCCTGGGGCCGGGCGGGGAGAGGCGGAGGTTGGGGTGATGATTTTCCTCCGAGGCATTTTCCCGTCCTCTCGCAGCAGCTCCTGCGAGGAGCCCAGACCCTCTGGGCTGGGTTTCTGTGCCTCGGCCGCCAGCTCCGGGCAGCTACCGGCCCTCCACGGGACCTCTCGGGTTTCCAGAATCTTTTCCTTGACACCCTGCAAGGGAAAAGCGCCTTAAAGTGCGGACGAGCACCTGCTTATGCATTTGGGATCGACACTAATTAGCACCTTCTTAGCCCCTCCCCGCTGGCTCTCTAACTAGTATAAAGTCCTCACTTTGTTTATTTACCTCTTTAATGGAGTAATCTTGGTCCACTGACAGTTTCCCTGCTGTTCCGGCACCCTGGGGGCTGATTTTCAGGCTTTACCAGGTTTGTGTTTGGCTGTGCTCTGCTTACCCCGGATATCTCGGTAAGACAATAGGAAATGGTCTCTAGTTGCTCCAGGGGAAGTTTAGGTTGGATATGAGGGGAAAATCGCCTCTCTCCAAGGGTGTCAAGGACTGGAATAGGCTGCCCAGGGAGGAGGTGAAGTCGCCATCCCTGGAGGGATTTAAAAGTCGTGTGGCTGTGGCACCTGGGGCCGCGGTGGCCTTTTGGCAGTGCTGGGTGACCGGTTGGGCTCGGTGACTTCAGAGGCATTTTCCAACCTAAACATTCCATGACTCTATTTCCTCGGGAGCTCTGACTCCTTCACACGCTCCCATTTGCAGCGAGTGGAAACGCGGCTCCTGCCTGAGCCTGGGGCTGCAGCAGCGCCTGGTTCCACGCACTGCCAGGGCTGGGGCTCCTCAGCTGTCCCCAGGGCCCTGGGCTCTGTCCCCGGGCTGGGCTCTGTCCCCGGGCCCTGGGTTCTGTCCCTGCCCTGGTCCCCGGGCCCTGGGCTCTGTCCCCGGTCCCTGGGCTCTGTCCCTGCGCTCTGTCCTTGCCCTGGGCTCTGTCCCCGGGCTGGGCTCTGTCCCTGCCCTGGTCCCTGGGCTCTGTCCCTGCCCTGGTCCCTGGGCTCTGGCTCCGCCCGGGTGTGACCCGGCTCCCGAGCCCAGCGCACTCTCAGGGGTTTTGCCGACTCGTAATCCCGATTTTCTCCCATCAGCGAGAGGGAGCAGCTCCCCTTCCCCCCTTTCCTTCCCGTCTGTGCAGTGGGGATCAGTTTAAGGGATTAACTCTTCCTCTTCCTCAGCCTCTCCTCCCTGCGCCGTGTGAGCCAACAGAGAGAGTGATAGAGACTCTGTGTGACCACAAGAGATTAATTAAACAGTAAGCTCTAATTACTGAGGCTAAGGCTGACCGACTTACTGTGTCTGTAAAATAGCTGAATACTTAATTTAGACGGGAATGTGGACATAACTTTCACCATTAGCTGAACAAACAAGGAGCACCCGAGCTAGACGGATCGGCTGCCTGATGGATGTGGGGCTTCCACCGGAGCTGTCTCCGGGCAGCCTCGGGCGCCCTCCGCCTCCTCCTGCCTGGCCGCGGGGTTTGGGCAAGGGGGAGCCGCTTTCTAAAGCACGAACCTGCCCCAAGCCTGGCGGTTTTCCCCGCCTGTCCATGTTATTCAGTTTTCAGGCTGCTTCTCAAAGTCGTTCTCGTTTGCATTTCACTGCAGGCTTGGAAAAAAAAACCAAAAACAAATGGGAGAGAGACTGAAAGGCGTAAAAGCAAACCCAAACCCCAACTCCCAGCGCAAGGCAGTGGAAGTAGGGCAGCCAGCTCCTATTCCTGCCTCTCAATATCTTCCTTAATAACAATAACAGATTCTAGGAAGTGAGAGTTAATCTGTAGCTGCAGAGCTTTTTATTGTGTTTCTCCTTCTCCGTGTGCATTAACCTTTCAGATTTAGAAGGCTGTGCAGTGGGCATTGCTTTTCTGGGTTTTTTTAAACTCCTATTATCTGTGCTTGCTGCATGGCTCCTGCTCCAGTCCCAGACAGAGTGACAGCCATTCCCCCATTAACTGCAGCTCACTGAGCACTTCATCAGACCTTGAATTGGTATCTTAGGTGGACTGGAGGTCCCGAGAGGCTTTGAAGCCTTGCTGAGCTGAGCACTCTGCAGAGGAGGAGAGAACATCCCAGGATCATGGAACAGCTGAAACAGGGAAAACACGAGCAAGGGAATATTGATGCGTGTTTAGAGATGGGGGAAGTGGTGATTTAAAGGCTGGAGGTGTGGCTGTGTGCCCGGGGGTGTTAAAAGTGCTGGTGACAAAGCCTTGGGGACCCCCAGGTGTCCTGGCTCTGCTTTCAGCTCTTGGCCAGCAAACCGCAGCTCTGTAAGAGCACAAACAGCAACACATTGGCCACCTGCACCTGCAGGGCTGTGAGAAGGGCAGAAGTTACCACTGCCCTGGCTTTGTTTCTGTGTATGTCACATGTGAGCTGAATATCTGCAACCTCATCCAGAAAAAAATACCCAATTTAATCAAATACCCAATTTTTAAGGTGTCTTGCCCACATTTTTGCATGCAGGATCTATTTTGGTTGTGTCATATGAACTGAAGACCCCACATGGGAAACTCATCCTTGTTTTCTGCCACGTCCCTTTCCTAGTTAGAAAGGCCAAAGCCAACTTGAAATTGGAAATATTAGGGATGGATTCAAAGATAGTCCCGGGAACATTTCCCTGTGATGTTTTCCTGCACAGGTGGTGATGTGTGAGGTGGGGGCCACCACCCTGGCTCGACTGCACCGGCATTTCCGAAGGATGAAGGATGATGGTGAACTCTCACTGACTGCAGCTGCAGAAATCGGTGCTGTCATTGCTCCCGGTTGTTTCTGCTCCTTCTGGGAGCTGGGCTTGCCCAGCCAGCTGTTTTCAGCTGCTCCAGAGCAAAGGCTCTTTTTTTTTCAGTACAAGATGACACCATAGAGGTTCTCTGTTCCCCCTCCATGCCCTCGCTCAGGTGTGTGGCACAAGCCAGAGCCTGATCGCTGATGCTGCTAACACATTTTGGCCACATTTTGGCAGCTGTTGGGCTCTTTTTTGCCTGCATGGCAGCTGCAGGGCTCTGTTTTCTCCTGTAATTCCACAGCAACAGCCGCCCTCCAGCTGAGGAAGGAGAAGGCTTTGAAACGTGGTGCTCTCCTTGTGTGGTCTTCAGTCCCCAAGTTCTTCAAAACTTCAGAGAACTTTGGGAATCTGGGCTCTCCTGCACTTTGTCTTTGGGCATTTCAACCCAAAATGTGGTGGCTGTGAGCATGGAGCTGTTTTCCTAGCTGTTCATTTCTCTTCTATGCCTGAATAGTTTCTCTTGCCCATCACTGAGAAGATGAAAAGCTCTTGGTCTTTAATCAGTGACAATGCTGAAAATAACCTGGGTGTGACCCCTGCTGCAGTGGGATTTGACACCTGATGCTCTGGGAGCTTTGAACCATGCCCAGCAAACCCCTGTGGGGGACAAGCACAGAAGGGCTGGGTTCTTGTCTTCAGCTTGCATTAACCTTTGGGCAAGTGACTGGTGAAATTCCCAAATTTCTCTGACTTTTTTGCCCATCTGACTCCAGATCTGGACCTGGTGCTCTCTCAGTTCTTAGGATGCTTCTGCCTCTTGCATTCCCAGAGTGAAGCTCATGCAGAGCTGAGACTGTACACGACTCGAGTTCACATAAAGTCACATTTGAAAAGCTGTTTTGACATCGAGATGCTGAGAAGCATCCAGGCAAGCGTTCAGAAGAGCCTAAGGAGAGGAGAGACCTGAATCTTAAGGAGGATTAGATGTCTAATCATGTACCACAGACAGATATGTACTGAGAGACAGGCAAAGACCCCTGGTGATCAGGTCCTCAGTTAAACTGAGGTCCCAATAATGGAACAGAAGGTGTGAAGTTGTATTTCCCTGCTGGCCAGCCTCGGAGACCAATGGGGTTGAAATGATCTGAGAAATGCTGTGGAAGATAAAAATATGATTCCTGCTATACTTTTAAGTCTCTTTTATCTCTTTTCTCACAGTTCCCTGCACTCTCTGTGTGCAAACACATTTCTTCCCCATAGAGCCAGCCCTGTTCTGGTGGTGCTGGAGCTCAGGAGGGAACCCTGAGCACCACTGAGGTTTCTTGCCCCCCTTCAACCCATGGGCAGCTTTGCATCCCTGTGATTTCCTAGTTGTTTCCTCTGATTTTTCCTGTGTGGTGTTGTTCAGGCATTGGTCCTGCCTGTTGAAGTATTTTCTGAGCTGAAAACCTCATTTTGGAGCTACCTGGGGCTGAACCCAGCTGGCTTCTGCCACAGCCAGCAGCTGGGTTTGGAGTCGTGATCCACCTACGAGGGAATTCAGTTCAAGAGGAACAGAAGGAGCACAGCAGCTCCTGGTCCCCTGGGGCTCACCCAGGGTGGGGAGGTGACGTGGGGAAGGTGCTGAGCAGGGACTGCAGCTCCTGCTTTCTCTCCCTGCCCTGCTGAGGGCTCCAAGCACGGCCCCTCCATTCCCCTTTCCCCAAATCCGTTTCAGCTGATCCTTTAAACGTCGCCCTTGGTCCGTGGGGGCCTGGGAGAGCTGTGTGGGTCTGTGGGGTTTGGATGTGTGGGAATCAGGGATGCAGGGAATATTTCTCTGCCTATCCTGGAAGGTCCTGACCCCCAGGAAAACACTGGTTTTGACCTCTGTGCATGGAGAAAGCTTCCAAAGCTTTGGGATGGGTTGGAAACAACCAGAGTGTGAATTAGGTAGCAGTATGTAGGTAGTGTGTCACTTGGTGTGAAATGTGTATTTTGGGTTTTATAGTATGGATGTAGGTGAGGGTTCAAGATGGAGAATTGTGGGTGTTGCCTCAGTTTCCCTTCTCCTTCTTCCCCCACTCCATGTTCTGCAGTGCTGGGAGCACAAAGTCATTGGATAGAATTGGCCTCAGTGCAGATGTTGTGTAGACAGACAAATAATTCGTTATTGGTAGTAAAGTAATAATAATGGACATTTTAGGAATGTGGTATCAAGTAACTGATCACCTTATCTTGTATAAATTCGGACATTTTGAGCCTTCCCAGGCTTTTGCTGCCGTGTTTTCCAAGAGTGCAGAGCCTGTGCCATCCCTGGCTCGAAGTTTGTGATAAGGAAATAATAACCAACCTCTGAAGACTGAAAAAGCAAAGCCTGTCTGCTCTGTCTGTGGGTCACACAACTCCCCGGGGACTGCAAAGCCCCAGCACGCCCCGAGTCGGGGGAAACGCCCCCCAGGGATGGTTCCAGCCTGTTCCAGGGATGGTTCCAGCCTGTTCCAGGGATGGTTCCAGCCTGGGGGATCTGTGCAGAGGTGCAGTGGCTGTGCCAGCCCGGGGGCTTTGCCAGCAGAGCCCCCACCCCGAGCTCAGGGTCTCCCCTGCTCCACGTTTGTGCAGCAGCTGAGGGCCCTGGGGGTTTAGGATGCTGAACAATGCCATGATCAGCACTTGCACAGCAGGAGCTGTATCTTCAAAAGGCCTCGTTTCCCTCTGTTCACTCTCTTATTCTCGATAAAATCTATCAGCATCTTCCTCATGGATTTTATATTGAGCCATTCCACATCCTCTGGCAGACCTGAGTGCCAGCTTTAACAATTTCCTCCGCCTGCATGGCAGCAGGATTTTCCTCCAGCACAGCTGCTGCAAAATGGGAGTGAGGAGAGGAGAAATCCCTGGCCAGGAACACCTTGGGAAGCTGCTTTTCATGGCCTAAAGCTCTGGACCTTCCTATGGGCTGGAAGGAGATATGCAGTCTGTATTGCTTTATTTTTAAAGGAAATGTGCTCCTGGGAGCTGCTCTGCTGGGCAATATCTTGGATCCAGAGCCTTGAGATGGGATTGAAAAGGATCCTCTATTCCTCAGCCCTGCAAATTCGGAGTAAATTGCAGCCTACCTGCAGTTCCCTGAGCTCACCTGCACAAAAGGTGTCTGGGGAGCTTTGACCTTCCCTCTGAGCTCCTCCAGGTGTGGGCCAGGATCCAGGGAAGTCAGGACATGATGGGAGTCCTTTTGTCTCTTAAAGGAAGAAATCCTCTTTCCTGCTGTTCTTTTTGTTACTCTTCTCCCTCTGTCCTGCTCAGAGGAGGACGTTTGCATCGCGTCCCTAAATTTTAGCCACTGTCCCTCATGCTGGAAGCCTGTGCTGCTGCCTCTGGAGCACAGCAAGCTGGAAACCCACTGTGTGATCTACCCAGAAACCCATCCGGAGATGGATCCAGACTGTCCCAGCGGCTCCTGGGAGACAAACCAAGCCACGTGTGCCTGCCACGATCCCCGTGCCCCAGGCAGCTGACAGCAGCACTCCTGCCACTCCGGGCCATTTTCTCTGCCCTGACCGTGCCTTGCCAGATGGAAGCGCTGCTCCATTAAGCGCAGTCACCTGCCTCGGGCTTGGGATGGAAGTGAAAGTCCAGGGAAACGCTTGGTTGCCTGGCAGAGCTGCTTGGGGAGGAGGAAGGCTCCTTGCTAAGCAGCGCTGGAGAGCAGTGATTTACTCACCTCTGTCCTCGGGGCTTGCGAGGAGGAGTCGCTCATGACCGAGCCCGTTTTTAGAATTTTCCATGGAATGCTCTTTGCCCTCCCGTAACGGGAGATTATGGATGTCTGACCTGTTTCAGTGCTCCAAATTTTTTTGCTTTCTCTTAACTCCCCTGCTTTTCTCCTAATCTTAAAAAGCTCAGCTAAATCCTGAAGCTTCCCCTCTCAAAGCCAAATAATCCTCGCAATTGCAATCTCTTTCTCCTCTTTAAGGCTTTCAATGCTTAAGGTCTGCGAATCTTCCTTAGGGTGTGAAAAAAACAATCCAGAAAAGAAGCCCTGAGCATGCAGATTGAGGAAAGGGCAAACTGGTTTAACAGAGCATCCTCACGACACACTCGCATCATTTTCTCTCTGTCACAAACACCCCCACCGCCCTGGCTGCTGATTTCACTGCGGTGCTGTGGTGGGGAGTTTGTTCTGGGAGAGGCAGAGTGGTTTGGTGGCTGTAGGAGGAGAGAAGGGAATGTGGAAGTCAGGATTTTCCCTGATTCTCAATAAGACCTGATACAAAAGACAACTTGTTTTTTATGTTGGTTTTTTTTTTTTTGATTGGGTTTTTTTGTTTGTTTGTTTGTTTGTGTTTTTTTGTCTTTTCAGAGCTGTTGTGTCATCTACGCCCCTGATTTTGTAAGCACAGGAGGATGAAAATTTGTGGAAACCAATGTATTTTTTCTCCATCTACTGATTTCCGTCTGAAGAGGTGAGTGATTATTGAAAATGGCATTTCCTCTTCTAGTGGTCACTGAGAAGTCAGGTTTTTCCACTGAGAAAGGATGTAGGAGATGTAGGAATGGCCAGAAGCACAAAAATGGAAAAATAAACCACTAAGTAAGCAAGTTTAATAAAAATGAAATGAGTAAATAAATCAGCTGGGGGAAATGACTTTCAGGTGAAAGATAAATCCATCATATAATACAATGCAGTGAGGATAAAAATGGTTTTTTGGGGAAAATTTTAAAGAAAGAAGAGCTCCCTGTACCCTCCTTCTCCATCCACAAGATCAGGGAACTTCCCCATTTGTGTGGATCAGCTCAGCAGTGCTCAGTGGTGAAGACTCCTAGGAGGAAACATTTGAATCTCTGCCCAGGCTCTGGCTGAGTGGAACAGGGATGCTGAACCACTCCAGCCTCTCTCTCTGGGCGAAGATTTTCCCAAAGACTCCAGCACACAGCTTAATCTGCAAATTCCCCAAACCTGGGGTGGGGAAAAAGGCCTTTTACTGCATCACCAGCAAGTGCAGGGAAGGCAACCTCCAGACTGGAGCTGCTCCTCGCTGCCCTGGGCTTGCAGCCCCCTGTCCGTGTCGGTTCCTGCTGCAGCAGGATGTGATTCACCTCCTTCCCTCGCTGCTTTCCGTGCCTCAGAGCCGCTCCCGGCTCCCCTCGGCTGCCAATGCCGCCTCCGGGAGCGTTCCCCGGCCGTGCTGCAGTGTGCGAGAGCCCTTCAGACACCAAGCCCCGCGTAAGGACCCAGCTCCTTCCGGAGAGTCGCCCTTTGCGTCTTGCCAGAGCTCATTTGTGTCACTTGTGGCTGCTGCCAGCCCTCTGACTGGCTCCTGAAGCCAGCAGATGTTATTGCTCCAGGCTTGCCTGGTCGGTGGGTTGGTTTTGCACTGAGCTGGGATGACTAAGGCAAAAACCACATTAGCGGCAGAGTCCAGGCTTTCCTTGCTGCGGAGGAAGTGAAAATGTCCCCCCTCTTGACAGCCCTGACTTCTCAGGAGGGTCCCTTCTCAAAGTTACTAATTTCTATCCCAAATTTAGCCTGAAATGCAAAAGCATTTCCTCGCCAGCTACTGCAGTGAGCGTTGCCGTGCGGTGCTCCAGGAACAAGGAGGAGTTATCTCCCCGACTTGTGCTGGAGAGAAGCAACAGAGGGTGTTGGAATAAACAGGATTAAAGGATTTCATCCATAAATACCGGATTAAAGGTATCCAGCGCTCTGCAGGAGTCATTCAAACCAAGGAGAAACAAAGTAAGTTGTGCAGAAGGGCGCAGCTCCGCTCGCAGCCAGCCCGTGCCGCACATCCCCGCGCAGCCCCAGCCCCGCATCCCCCGCCCGCCTCCGCCCGTGCCCCGGCCCCGAGCCCCGGGGGCTGCGGGCTGAGCCCTTCCCCTCGCCCCGCGCCCCACTGCACACTGTGACCCCCACCCTGGGCGTCCGCAGGGTTCTGGGGGCCCGGGCGCGGTGACGGGAGCTGCGCTGCCCAGCGCTGCCCGCGCCGCGGCTCGGGGCAGCCGTGGGTGCAGCAGCTGGGCCGTGCAGGTCTGGGCAGGGCACATCTGGGCAGGGCAC
>VWYI01006467.1:67534-91717 GCA_013399455.1 Anthoscopus minutus | reverse complement strand
GAGCCGTGCCGGGCTGGGCTGGGCACGGCGGAGCGCTCCCGCGGCGGGCACGGCAGCAGCGCAGCCCCTTCCCAGCCCGGCGCACCGAAGGGACCGCGGCCACCGCCGCCACCCTCCGCCGCCCCGGCCATGAGGTCGGGCCGGAGAGACGCCACCTGTGCGGGGAGGTGAGCGGAGCCCCAGCGCCTTCCTCCTACCCCCGGGCAGCCACAGCGGCGGGGAAGCGCAGGGGGTGGAGGAAGGAAAAGGGATATTTTTTCTTTTATTATATATCGATCTGTTTTTGCCGCGATCGATTCCGATCCCGCAACTGAAGCCCCCGGAGGCAGAAGTGCTGCGCGCTGTGATGCGTCTTCCTCTCGCCTCGGCTGCCAGTTTGGATTGTAGCGCCCGGCTCCGTGCACTGCGAGGATGGCTCGGTTTGGGGATGATCTGCCAACCCGCTATGGAGGTGGAGGGCCGGCCGGGGCTGGAAGAGGGAGCAGCCGGCAAGGTGGCCCCCAAGCCGGCCAAAGGATGTATAAACAGACGATGGCTCAGAGAGCCAGGACTATGGCTCTCTACAACCCCATCCCTGTCAAACAGAACTGCTTCACAGTCAACAGATCCCTCTTCATCTTCAGTGAAGATAACGTTATACGGAAATACGCCAAACGAATAACAGAGTGGCCATATCCTTTCAGGGAGGCTGTGCGGGCACGGGGGGAAGCTGGGGAGGGGGAGAGGGAGGCTGAGGGGCAGAGACCCCTCCAGGCAGCGCAGGGCGAGTGTCTGGTGCTGCTGCAGACGGTGCGATCGGGCTGTGCCATGGGTGTGTGTGCCGGGAGCCGTGTGCCCGACATGATGCACGGCTGTGGCAGTGGGGATACGGGAATGGGGGAATCAGGGAATTGCTTCCGTGGGAGCACCGAGGGTGCTTTTGGTGTGCTTGATGCCAGAGGTGTGTGTAACCCGTGCCAGGGTGTCTTTAGGGGTGAGATGTACAGGCGTGTGGATTGACATTTCCTAAAATTCAAGTCAGGTTCTGTGAGAGTCGTGCCCATGAATCCTGATTTTTATTTCTATCTTGGAGCTTTCAACTCTTCTGTCTTCTTGCAAATAGAAGAAGGGAATGTGGGATAAAAATGGTGACACCTTAGCATTAAAGCTGCATGGATAGTAGGGAACACTGACAGCCCAGGTAAATCCCAGGAATGCAATCATTGCAGCTCGGTTTTAGCACAGCCCCTCCGGAATCCATTCGAATCAACATGAATCATGGCACTTTGATTAGGTGCATAGCCTAAGCTTAGGCTGCACGAAAAAAAAATTAAATTAAAATTAGCAAAGCCTTGTGGCGGAAGTAGGCAGTAAGTGGGGAGAGGGATCATCTGCTGTATTGTGAAAGGGGCAGATGCTTTCTGTCTGAGACCCAGCTCCCAGGCCAAGTGAGCTGCAGTGAGAAGGGGGTTTTGCTCGGAATGATGGTTGTAAGCCGTGAGCAGAGAGGAGCAGGCTGGGGCTCCCGGGGAGCAGATTTTGTGTCTGTGTGTGTGTGTGTGTGTACAGGAGTGCTTTACACTGGGGCTCTCAGGGGAGCCGGCTGTTTTCTTTTCATTTCATATCACACCCCTATTAATCCTCAGCTAACAGCAGCAGGGCCTCCTCCCAGCCTCCTAGCAACACTTTCAGTTGCCACAGAGGCCAGCTCCTGCTTAGACTTCCCCAGTTTACACTTCCTGAGGGGCTGAACAGGAAAAATACACCCGTGGAGTCAATGCACTCTCCTTCTCTCTGAGCACACACAAACACGTATAGATCTTTCTGTCCGTATTATTCAATCCCAGCGATTGCTGCATTTCCTCATCCATTTCTCCTTCCCTGCATTTAAGTCTGGATAAACAAGCCCCAAACCCCCGGTGACAGGCAGAACATCGCCTTGACTGCGCGGGTAGAATCAGTTTTTCCCTCTCCTGCCTCTTGGGCGATTCGGCTGCATCTTTCCGGGGGATGTGGGGAGGGGGCCCCGGCGCTGCGGAGCCGGCGGGACCGGCGGAGCCACCGGCCCTTCCCGGCAGAGCCACCGGCCCTTCCCGGCGGAGCCACCGGCCCTTCCCGGCAGAGCCACCGGCCCTTCCCGGCGGAGCCACCGGCCCTTCCCGGCGGAGCCACCGGCCCTTCCCGGCGGAGCCACCGGCCCTTCCCGGCGGAGCCACCGGCCCTTCCCGGCGGGCGGGCGGGGCCGGGCGCTGTCCGCGGGGCTGGGTTGAGCTGACCACGGAGCCAGAGCCAGGCTGAAAATGGTGCTGAAACCAGGCTGACCATGGTGCCGGAGCCAGGCTGAAAATGGTGCTGAGCCGAGCTGACCGCGGTTCTGTATCTGGGCTGACCATGGTGCTGAGCCACGCTGATCGCGGTGCTGAAGCCAGGCTGGCCGCCGTGCTGAGCTGCGCTGACCGCGGTGCTGAGATGAGTTTATCACGGTGTTGAGCTGAGCTGACCGCGGTGCTGAGATGAGTTTATCACGGTGTTGAGCTGCGCTGACCACGGTGCTGAGCTGAGCTCGTTGTGGCGGTAAGCCGGGCTGATGGTGGTGCTGAGCCAAGCTGACCACGGTGCTGAGCTGAGCTCCCCGCGATGCTGAACCGCTCTCGCCATGGTGCCAAACCGAGCTCTTCGCGGTGCTGAGCTGAGCCCTGCAGGGTGTTGTGTCTGCGCCGCGGACCGGCGCTGTCCCTGGTGCTTAGCTGAGCTCTCTGCCGTGCTCAGAGGAGCTCCCCGCGGTGCTGAGCCCGTCTGTCCACGGTGCTGAGCCCGTCTGTCCACGGTGCTGAGCCCGTCTCCCCGCGGTGCTGAGCCCATTTCCCCACGGTGCTGGATCCATTTCCCCACGGTGCTGGATCCACTTCCCGGCGGTGCTGAGCCCATTTCCCCGCGGTGCTGATCCCATTTCCCCGCGGTGCTGGGTCCCACCTCCCGGCGGTGCTNCGCGGTGGTGGGTCCCCCCTCCCGGCGGTGCTGATCCCATCTCCCCGCGGTGCTGATCCCATTTCCCCGCGGTGCTGATCCCATCTCCCCGCGGTGCTGAGCCCATCTCCCCACGGTGCTGATCCCATCTCCCCGCGGTGCTGAGCCCATTTCCCCACGGTGCTGAGCCCATCTCCCCGCGGTGCTGAGCGGATCCATCACCCTCTCTCAGTCCCCGCTGCTGCCCATGGCACGGCTCCACCCTGGGAGAGCTGGGTTTGCGTTCTTTTCCTTTCCCACTTCCCTCCTACATCCCAAAAGGGCGCTGAGGGTTTTGTTCTCACCGAGAGTGGGCATTGCAATCGAGCAGTAATTCATGATTTAGACCTGGGTAGATACTCTAAACTGAACTTCTCATGCCCATCACTTATTTGCACCATGTGCTGGAGTTAAATGTTTCTGAAGAAAAATTCAGTAGATAGTGTTTAGCTGTGTAATCTATTTGGAGGCAGTTTAGCTTATCAATCTCACTGAAAATCAGTAAGTATCAGTATTTTTTTCTTTCCTTTGGACCTTATGGTTTCTTGCTTCCAAATTCCTTGAGCAGCTCAGATTGAGTGTGAGTCTCTAACTCTCAAAGATGAGAGATGCCAGTTGCCTACTTTTCTTCCAATCCCACCCCAGAAAGAACCGGGGAATTCAAGGAGACCAAATGTCTCAAAAAAATTTCTAGAAATCTGAGAATACTCAGTTAATGCAACTCTGTGGGTAGAAACAGGATTTGGATGGGATTCTCCTTGTATTGTCCAGTATCTTCTTTAACTTCTGGTCCCCACTCCATTTGAATACATGATTTTAGCTACAATCATAGCCAATTGTATTGTGCTGGCTCTGGAACAGCATTTGCCGGATGGAGACAAGACACCGATGTCAGAGAGACTGGTGAGTTGCATTCATTCATTTTCTTTTTTTTCCTGATCTAATACAGAAAGCAGTCGGCCACTGGCTGTTGGGAGTGTTTGGATCTATTTTAAAATCCACACGGAAACCAACAGGCATTGATCTGACAATCAGAAAAAATCCGTCTGAGCAAGGATAACTGTCCCCTCCCGATCCCATCTGCACAAGAATGCTTCATCACTCCAGCCAGCCCTGCCCAGCCGTGGGAGAGAGCTGCACCTTGTGTCCAGAAGAGCTTCAGACTTAGGTTGTCTCTAAACCAGGACAGGAAGGGGCTGATGAATGCTTAGAATTATCTCTGGAATCAAATGAACTTCCGTGTAATTTTAATTTTCCCAGGGAGTGGTAGAACGGAGTTACCTTTTAGTATCTGTGTGTCTCTTCCTGCCACAGCACAGATCCTTCAAAGCAAACTTTGAGTTCAGATGATTACACTTCCTTTCCAAAAAAAAAAAATACAACCAACTTACAGAGAAGAATAATTTATCCGCAGGCTTTATGGTAATGAGCCAAATTACCTTATTTCAAAAGAAAATAGAAGAATAGCTTCAAAATAATTCTCCCATTTATCATCACCGTAGGAAAACTGTGTAATTCTTGGTTTGATTTTTCTTCTGCTTTTAATGATCTGGAAGGCCTTGCATGCCTAAATGCATTAATCCTGGTGCATGTTCAAAGGATGGGTAAATATGGACCCATATGTGTTTTCCATGTAGATGCTATATTGTGCAAACAAAGATAACATTAGGCTTGCTGCCAGAAACGAGAGCCTCGGAGTAGCAGTTGCTGCAGCTCCCAAGAATGGCCCATGCCAGTGGGTAACTCTCAGAATCTCATTCTCCAGAAGCAGGAAAAAGTGTATTAGTGAAAAATCTGGAGAGCCAGAGTCAGAATTTGATGCTGGTTTGGAAATGGATCCACTCCTGCTGGCTGCCCTCGTGCTTGGGGCTTGCTTTCCCTCTCTGTTGGAATTATTTTTAATCAAGAAGGTACGAGGATTAAATGAATGGGTGATTGTATGTAGATCTTTCTGCCATTAAACCTGTCTTTGTGTGCTTTGGGCTTGGCTGGCAAGGCCAGCCTGGGGGTGTGAGCAAAGCGCAGGTTTTAGAGCCAGGACTGAGCTGGGAAAGTGGCTTCCGTGGTTATAAACATATGGATTAGCAAGGGGGAAAAGCAGCTTTGGGGATGTTCTGGCTTGGCAATCCTTTGGTTCCTGTTGGTTTTTATGTTTCTCTGTATCCCTCAGTTTATAAGGGCATCCTAGAGTCATTTATCGCCCTTTTCCCCAGTGTGTTAATTCCATTTTATAGTGCACACACCTTCAGATCCTGCCTAAATCATTCCAAAGAGGGGCACTGGCAGTGCCACTGAACAGTGCCAGAGAGCTGTGTGAGTTAAATGCAAAATCTCTGCCCTGTTGGCTCTGCCTCGGAGTGGAAGGAAGAATTGACCCCTGGTTTTTGTCCCAAGCACTGTTATGTTTGATCCAGATACCCTGAGGCCATTTTAGCTACAGCACATTTGGAACTCTGAAGTATAAAGTGATTTTTCATAAAGTAGCACTGAGAATCTCAGCAAGTCATGAAATACTTTTTATTTTCAACATAAGCTGGAAAGAATAAATATTGTAAGAGAAACAGTCTTCTAGTTTTCAAAGTGAAACCTCTTTAGAATTCTCCTGCTACTTCTATAAACTGGAAGTTGTTTCATTGAAAATGTTACAAATCCATGTTAAAGCACAGTGGGGGAACGTTTCCATACATTTCCCATACATTTCCCATACATTTCCCAAACATTTCCCATACATTTGCAGGTTTGTTCAAATTCTAAGTCCATGCAGAACAATAGGTGCTTTATTTCTGTCTTTAGCAGGAATGGAATTGGTCCTTTTTTGGGGTAATGGTTAATGGATATAGCCTTTTTTTTTCTCCTGGATTCATTAAAATTTCCAAACTGGAGATGGTCAGTGAAGAGTTAATCAGATATGAAGGATATGAGGTGCACATCACAAGCCTTTTGTGACTGGGAGATGACAGCAGAGCTGTTGAAGGAAAACTGAAGTTGCCCGGATAATTTGTTCCACAGATACAAAGAAAAAAACATTAAGATTTTCTGTTTGTTGAAGCTGAGAAAAAAAGAGAGGAGCCCTTGCAAATATTTAAATTATTCTGATCTTTTAATCAAAACTTTCCTCTGTTTGTCTCCCCAGGACCCAGGATATGGTCCTGCAGTGCGATCTCACCGGGCTGTTTGTGTTCCTGTTATTGTCAAACAGGGTTAACTGAGCACATGTCTCAGTCCATTCAATATTCCAAGATTCTGAGTGTCTGAGTTAAGAGAATTCTCTTCTGCCCATTTTCTGTATGCACAGAGAAGCATTACTTGGCTCTGGAAATTCTGGTCAAAATCAGGGCTCTGAGAAAGCACCAGTCTGGTGATTTAGTGCTGAACTGGGGGCTGGCTCAGGTTCTCCATATCAAACGAGAGGAATAAACTCATTCTCCCACCAGCAGCAGACTGACCTACCCCGAGGCTCTTTCCTGCTCCAAGCTGGAAGTCTCACATGATCTGGAAGCTGGGAATGTTTCCCTCCCATCAGGAATTGTCCAGTGGAAGGGTTTGCCCCTGTCCATCTGCAGCCAGCGCTGTAGCCAGTGGGCTGTGGAGTCAGCCTCCCTCTGTCCCAATAAACATTGCACTGTTTGTACACACTGGAGTGATGCCAGCTGCAGAGATGCTGAGGGAGCTGTTCTGAGCAGCCCAGAGCTCCCAGTGTGGGAATGGGAACTTCCCCTCCCAGCCCCAAATGGCCTTCAGGGTGCCTTGCTCACAGGGCTCTGTTCACACCGAGTCCTCCTTCTCTCCCTGTCTCCTTCCCAGTTGCTCCGTTTTCCATGAGGAGACCTCTCCCAGAAGGGCAGTGATGATCTCAGAGCCTGCAGGACAGGAAATCTCCTTTGTGCCCCCGGGCAGCCCCTCTTGGAAGGCACCAGAGGGGCTGTGGGATGCTCGCTGCAGGCTCGGGGTGTTGGGCTCCCCTGGGTGTTTTGGATGTGAGGACAGAACATAACTTTTCCCAGGTTTTCAGTGTGACAGCTTTGGCAATTTACTGACGGATTTAATGCTTTCTCCCATCCACAGGCACTTAGAGCAGTAATATGTGAGCTGCTCATATTAACCTTTGCATGAACAAAGCCTTTCACACCCAAACCTCTCCAGGCTGTCACATCCGAAGGCCATGGAAAGACACTAGGACGTGAAGTAGGAATGGTAATGACTTTCCAGACTCAGAAGTTGTTTCTGATCAGAAGCATATTGATTAAATGTGTGTTTGGCCCAGCCTCAAGCTCTGCTGTGTCCACAGCAAACAACTTGCTGGCACAGCTCTGGCTGCTGCCCAGATTCTCCACCCTCCTTCCAAGCAGGAACGAGGATCCTCATTATCACCCACTCTGCCCCTCTGGACGCTGAGCAGGGGCACAGCCTTGGGTCTGAAGGGGCTTCAGGGTGTCCTGGCAGGGATTCTGAGCCAAGGCAGGGCCATTTCAGTGCTGCACAGAGCATTCACCCACGTCCTTCCCTCCTTCCACCACACACAGTCAGGCAAATCCTTCTTTTTTTTCAGCTGCAGGACCTCTCCCTAGTGGGGCATAAATTTTATTCTTCATCTTATTACTGCCCTGATTCTTGGGCTGAATCAGTGTAAATTTAGGCAGGCTTTATAAAAGACCCTCTTTCTTTCTCCTGTTATTTCCCCAGCTACTCCCTGCCAGCCCTACAGATAAGAGTTTTTCTTTGTAATAAATATCCAAATCCATCTATGAGCCTCCCTGCTTCCCTAGAAGCTGACAAAAACCTCCTGACCCACTTCCTAAGAGCTCTGTGTAGCCCTAGCTTTGGGAAGAGCACATCCCATCAAACTCTGGAGTACCTGGAGCTGGCTCTTTAAAGCTGGGAGCTGTAATCACCAGGCACCTGACCTAGATTGAGCAGAGACTGGAGTAGATACCAGGCTTCAAGGAAGTGAGGGAGTAATGTGGAGGAGTGGATGTGGGTAAAGGTAGCTTTTTTTGTGTGTGTTAGAAGAGCTATTTTTAGAGGCACGCGAGTAGTTGTGGGATGGGAATTTGGGATGGGCTGGGAGGCCTTTGTGTGCAGACATGATCTGGAGCTGTTGAACCAGGAGCTGTTGGGGCGGTTGAAGAACAGGAGGATTGGGCTGTCAGAGGGTTCCTGTGTCCACGAGGGAAGGCAGAGGAGTTGTAAGGAACTTCTCCTGGAATCACACAGGATGATTTCTGACCCCTTCTCCCTTATTCCCTCTCTTCTCTGCTGGGCTGGAGCCCTGGGATGCCTTCAGCTCTTGCTGTGGAGCAGCTGCTGGAAGATGTGTACTGTGGGATTTCTGTTGAAGGCCGTAAAAGGTCTGATGGCCTCGTTCCTGATGCTCTGTGGGTAACCAGCTCTGAGGCTGGCAGCTGGAGGTGTGGCAGTGGTGGCTTCTGTGTCCTCTGAGCAGCATCAGAAGGGACAGAGGCCTTGGAGGTGCTGCTGCTTGTGCAAACCCCTCCTTGGCTGGAGGGGAAGCCAGTTTTGGGGATGGGTTTTCATTTTCTCCATTTCAGCCAGAGGCCCAGTGTGAGCTTAACAGGCCCTGCTCGGTTTTGCTCCCTGGCCAGGCAGCACCTGTGGGCGTCTCTGCAGGTGACTGGCACCTCACCTGGGGCATGGGAGGTGGAGCTGCTGGGGCTGGGAGGTCAGAAAGGTGGAGGGGAAGAGAGGTAACCCAGGGTGAAAGATGGATTATGTGGAAGAGCTGTTCCAACTGAGGTGTGTAGGGACATGGGGAACAAAACTCAAATTCAGCCCTGGAAAAGCCTCTCCAGGGTTGTATTTTCCAGCAGCTGGGAGGCATCCTCAGTGACTGGAGCTCTCTGTGGACCTGCTGGGCTGGGCCATGTCCAGCCAAGCCTGCCTGGGAGGGCTGTGCTGCCATGCTGCAGATCCCAGGCTGGCTCAGGCTGGAGGGGAGCACAGTGGTGACATCGGGGTCACCCGGTGCCACCTCCCTGCTCCAGCAGAGCCATCCCAGAGCACAGCGATGATGGTTCTGGAATATTCCCACAGAGGGAGAGACTCCACAGCCTCCCTGGCCTCTGTTCAGGGCTGGGCACTGCCCAGGGCAGAAATTCTGCCTCTTGTGCAGGGGAAATTCCTGGGATCAGCCCCTGCCTGTTCCTCTGGTGCCACTGCTGGGCCCTGGAGCAGAGCCTGGGTCGGCTCTGCCCCTCCCTGCACTCCCAGGGACAGGCAGGGACAGACAGGGACAGACAGGGACAGGCAGGGACAGGCAGGGACAGACAGGGACCAGCAGGGACAGGCAGGGACAGACAGGAGCACCCAGGGACAGACAGGGACAGACAGGGACAGGCAGGGACAGGCAGGGACAGACAGGGACAGACAGGGACAGACAGGGACAGGCAGGAGCACCCAGGGACAGGCAGGGACAGACAGGAGCACCCAGGGACAGACAGGGACAGACAGGGGCACCCAGGGCTGAGGGTCCCTCAGCATCACCTCTCAAGGCTCAACAAGCCAAACTTTTAGGGGTGAAAACTTTGATTTTTGGGGCAAGCACTGTCCTGAAGTGTGGTTCTGTGCCAGAGCTGAGCAGGAGTTGCTGTGCTTGTGTAAAACCTGCTTCTTCCTCGGTTCTGGGGCCACAAGCCTCGACATTCCTGCTCTTTTTCCATCAGAGAACAAACAATCCCCTATTGTCATTGGGGGAATTGCAAAACATAAGCAACTATGCCTCAAACAGCAGCTCGGCTCTTTGGTTCTGGTGGGCAGAAATGCCAAAGCCACTGTAAGAGAGATTTCTAATCTCTCAGTGTGGAAGTTTGCTTCTCTTTTTGGGTAGGGCTGGTTTACTTCCATTGAGTCCAACAGAAAACCAGGATCCAAGGCACATTTGGAGATTGGTTACTGGTGCCAAAGCTGATGAACAAGTTCTTGAAATTGATGCCCATTGCTTTTACTGCTTGCTTTGTTCCCATTTCTTGCCCAAATCTGTCTTCCAAATGTGAATGCTTCCATTTGGCACTGAATTTGTGTTGAAACTCCTGTCAATAAAGTCTAATCCTGAGAGATCTGGTGCAGAGATGGAATAAAAGGTTTAGGAAAATTGCAGAGACTGAGCTTGATTTTCTCTGTAGTGAACAAGGACACGAATCTGCGATCTCAAGGGATGTGTAAGCCTGCACCATGGACCTGAGACACAAATCTTGCTGCTCCTGCTGTTCATGGGAGGGGTTGGGGATTTCTCCCTGAACCAGATCCCCAGTGAAAGGAAAACAAATGAGGCTGCAGCTGTGAAAATTGATAAAATGGAGGAGAAGGAGCGGAGAAAGAACTGATGGAATAAATGATAAATAAATAATTTCCTGTCAGTGCTGTCAGGCTTGCTATGCTGACTTGCTCCCCAAGACACCCTCTTGTTTCAGGTTCTTGGGTGAATTGTGGAGCATCTTCCATGCCAATAACTCCAGAATCCTGACATCTGTAATTTAAATATACCCTTACAGCAAAATTTCCATACCAAAATTCCCTCCAGAACATTCTGTAAAGGTAGAAAGTGTGGTGTGAAACCATCAGGATGAAGGCCAATTGAATTTCCCATTTGTAAAGAAAACTCATTTCAGAGAAATAATAATGGAATTCCTCTCTGAGCTTAGTTCCAGTAAACTTAAATCTTCTAATTTCAGCTCTGTTCAGAGTGGAAAAGGTGCGAAGTTGGTGCCTGTAGCTGTTCCTGGTTGTCAGAGCAGGAGCATGGATATCTCCTTGACTCCTCTCATTTCCCTTCTTTTCCAGGATGACACTGAGCCCTACTTTATTGGAATATTTTGTTTTGAAGCCGGTATCAAAATCATCGCTCTGGGCTTTGTTTTTCACAAAGGCTCTTACCTGCGGAACGGCTGGAACGTGATGGATTTTGTCGTGGTCCTCACAGGGTAAGTGACCTCCTGTCCCCCCGAGCTTCACGGGACCCCTTGCCCTGATTTGTGGTGTTTGTTTCCTCCGGGCTGGGCTGGGGCTAACTGCAGTGGAATTGCACAAAAAACCTGCATTTCTGGCTGTAGTAAATCCAAGAATGGCTCTTGTGCTGAGTGAGTCACATGCCAAGCGTTTGAACCAACTCAAAAGTGGTTTTGAGGATATTTCTTTGTAGATATTCCAGTGTGTATCTGATCCAGACACTTCCTGGCATTTCTGTGACTTTGCAGGTTCTAATTGCCACTGGTACTTGAACCTGATTTAAATCAATTTATTTTCTGATGTTACAGGATGACTTTAGAAGTCAACACGGAGTGCGCTAACAAATTAAATGCATCCTATTTTAGAGCTGTTACAACTCTGAAACTGGCCAAGTTTTTGCAGGAATGAATTTATTCCCCTATAAAATAACTTTTCTCAAAAGAATTCAAAGGTGTTTGAAAAGAATTCAAAATGTCTTATTAAGGATGGAGGTGAAAAGGTTACGTGTGCAGTTTGTACCCTGGTTTGAGATGATATCACTGATCTCTCTCCTGAAAATGCTGACAATATTTTACATTATGCATTGCAGCAGTTTCTGTCTATTTATATAAATAGAGGGCGATGCTGGTGGATAATGAAAACATAAACATGAACACTTCTAGTCTACAAATTGGGCTTTAAAGCTTCAGAGGAAACGATCCAAAGGTCTGCGTGAGGTCCTGAGCTTACAGCCTTCATCTTGGAAGGATTTCAGTTCCTTTCTCCCCAGAAACTGCAGCCTGGCTGCTGCTATTGATATGCTTCCCATTTCCATCCTTTCCCACACCTTCCCTGCCTGTGTGTGTGGTGAACGTGGATATTCCCTGCTCCTGGCGGTGGTGTGGAGTAGGGAAATGCTTGCATACATATACAAACGTATTCATTAGCTACATGATCACTGTAATTCCATTTGCATTCGTGGCACCCTGTGATACAGCACTTGAGAGGCCAAAGGGAATTCTTGATGTATTAAGAGGAAGAAAATAAATATGCAGGGCTTGATTCTCCTGCTGCTGGGGCTGGGTATTTAATCAATAGGAACTTCAGTGGAGGCACAAGGAGAATCAGATTTCCATACTTAGAAGCAGGGGGTACCAGGATGAAAAGAGAATTAGCACAGATGCCACAATTATTCTCACTGATGCTCTGTTCTGATTCCTAGTTAGCTCCACACCATTATTTGTGTTAAAAAAAGGATAAGATCAAGGCCCTGATTCTGGAAAGGACTTTGGCACTGGTTGAATTTATCCTACTGCAAAGCATTCCAGTATATGCTGGAATTCGGCTGACTCCAGTGGTTCTCTCTGCTTCCAGTGGCTCTACAGAAAAGCTTTTCTGAATCCCAGCCATATTGTTTAGGCATGGGCTGAATTCCTTTTATTATTATTATTATTTTTATTATTATTTTTCCTCCATGAACACAAGGCACCAGAGTTTGTTGGTTTTATTTTACAACCAAAACATTCCAAGCCTTGCAGCGGCGGCTGAAGCGGCCGCGGGATCCCCTTGGAATGTGCGGCGCCTCCGGCGTCTCCCCGGTGCCAGGTTTCTTGTGGGAGCTGTTTGCAGCACTGTTTGATCCTGGAAAATAATTGTGGAATATCAGCTCGATGAGACAGCTGGAACAAGGACCCCGGGTGCCATCTGCAACCCCGCGGGTGCCTTTGAAGTGCCATCCTGTTAACGTCAGCGCTGCTGTTTCCAATGGTGACACCAACTGGGCCCTGCTGAAATTGTCTTGTACAAGGGCTTCCCACCAGGCAGCAGTGCAGGGGTGGCAAAGGCTGAACTCATCGGCATCAAGCCCAAGAGTCATCTCCACTGAGGAAATCCAGACCTCTAATCCTGGCGATTCGAGGGCTGCATTTAACAACGGGCTCGAGCTCGTGCCTGATTTTTGGAGTTAGGGGGGAAGGTATTGAAAAGAACAAAGTTAATCATGCTTGGTTTGATGCTTTCCTGAATATTTCCAGCCCAGGTGGAGGGAGTGCTGAAAGCTTTGCAGCTTCACACAGGAGGTTGAATTAGTGTTTTCTCTGTAGCCTGGTGTGGTTTGCTCTGCATCGCCCAGATCATGATTAAGTTCTTAGCTCACTCCTATGTTGCCATGGGGCTGTGCTGGAAACCTGCAGTTCCTTTTCCTTGGGATTCCTGCAGTGGCCAGAAGCCTTTCATGTGCCCACTGCCTGCATGAGCTCAGGTGAGAGGGGAAACCTGTGCAGGGATGTTTATTTGAGACAAAATCCTCCTGGTTTCTGCACCAAGTCTTCAAGTCAGCTTGATGAGCAAGAAATTTCCTGCTGCCAAACCCTTCGGGGAGGGGCTGCAAGGTGGTGACACGAGTGGGACCTTCATTTTCATTTCTGTGGAAGGCAGACTCAGATCTGTGTGTTTCAAAAAATGATCAAGCTGTAATTTATTAGGGAATAATAAAAAAGGACAGTGCTAAGCCAGTACTTAATGTGTTCTTATAAATATAGATAGGTAGGACATCAGTTTTTGAAATACCATTTTGCTACTCTATCAAAAGCTTCCCTTTGCCATATGTGCGAGATTTCTACTTGAAAATGTTATTTCATGTTTCCCAGGCAGTGCTCAGATCCCAAGCTCAGTTTTACATTGATCTTCTATGTTATGGAGAGATTTAGATTCCTCTTCTTTTATTTATTTATTTTTAATTTCTGTGTAAACATGAAAGATCATGAAAATGTTCCATGACACCCCACACAGCCTTGTGTACCTGCTAATCCTGCAGAGTGCCCCTTTCATTAAGGTAAATGCTGAATGTCAGAAAACCTGATCTCATTTTCAGCTTTTAGCTAAGCCCCAGAAAAGCAAAGAGCAGCTCTGCTCTGATTCTCTGTTTCCATAGGAAAAAGGCCAGCCAGAGTCTGGGTGTGTTTTGGAGGAGGCTGTGGGGGAAGGCTCTGCATTGATTGAACTTCGCCTTATGTAAATATTCCAGTGATCATGCAGCAATCCTTCCCACCTGCTTTTTCCAACCCTTTTTTGGTTTTTTTTTTTTTTTTTTGGCTGCTCAGTGCCTGCACCCTGGAATTATTGATAAATATATATTTTTATCTACCTGCAAAGAGGGAGATTTTGTTTGTCAAAAGCAGACAGCAGAACTTGTTAATCAGGAAATACATTAGGGCTGTGTTCCATGCAGCCAGGATCAATATCCTATTGAGCTAAACTTGAGTCTAACAGATAGTGGCCCAAAATGGCTTTGGTTTTTTGTTCCAGAAAACACTCCCTCGGTTTCTTTTCCCAGCAATGCTGTGGTGCCTGTTTCTCATTTGCTTCCAAGGAAACCTGTGGATCTACTGTTAATAAAGGCCTGGGAAAAGAATAGGTTGCTCTCCTTGAAAGATTTTGTTTCCTCTATGATATTTTTAGTGATTTCTTGTGATCTCCACCAGCTGCAGACAGGTCTCAACGAAAACTACTCCTGCTGGCATGGGCCTGTTGCTCTTGGGGAGAAAACCACACATTTTGTAGCTCCTGCTCATTTTATTTCCATGTTTCTGTAGGATTTCACTGGCTCCAGTGATGACATCACCCATTAGCAGCTCTAAATCACACAAAATTGCAGTTTCTCAATTGGCCTGGGAATGGATGATCTTAATGCACCTTTTCCAAGGCAAAGGGACTTTTTAACTCTGTTGCTGCTAGGTAGTTTGGGTTGAAAATCCCAGAAATCCACAGTTGTTTTGGGAACTAATCTGTCCTGTCCCCAATTTCATCAGCTGGAGCCATGAGCTCTGATTCAGGGTCTGGAGCGTTCAGACCTTCTCCTCTTGGAGTTCACGGGAGGTTTTCTCCTGGGCTTTGGATGCAAAGCCTGAAAAACTGCTGGGTTTACATGGAGCTGGTGTCAACAGCTGTGTGCTGAGGGGAATAATGGAGAACAAGGCATGGAAAAAATGATATTGATCTTTGATTCCCAAAATTCAGATGTCTAGGGATTTTTGAGGGGGGGGGAAAGGCTTTTAAACCATGATGGCCAAGGGGTCTGTCCTCAGCTGTGTTTTGGAGCTTGTTCATACTTTTGGTTTCATCATATCAGGGATAATGGGCCTTAGAGTTTAACTCCAGACCCCAAGGAAAGAGCTGCTTGTCCCTTTTTCATCACCAGCTACCTGAGATTCCCCTTGGTGCCTTCCAGTAAGGTTTGAAGAATCCCTTTTTCTGCACGCCTGTGGTTTTATGGAATGCCAGCATTTCCCCAGTCAGAGATTTATGCTGCCCAACCTCCCTTGGCCTGAGGGCTTTCCTGTGCACCACAGGTCTTTGCTGCTGCTCTGGTCCTTCCCCAGTTCTGCCACATCCTCATGGAGTGACCACAACCCTGTGGTGTTTGTCCAACACCAAGAGTGGCTAAAGGCCGGGATGAAATAATGGCGTGTTTGACAGGATCATGCTCTGTCCTTTATGAGCAGAATTAATTTCTTTTGGCTTCCAATCAGCCTGGATTAAACACTCTCGAAGAGTCCTGGTGGCTTCTTGAGCCAGTTGGATCAGCTGCCTGGATCTCTGGGTGGGACTGGCAGAGACAGCGTGTGCCAGGCCCGGGGCTGCCAAATGATGTGCACAAAGTCTCTGTGCGGGTACGGATGTCTCAGGCTGTCTGGAACAAATTACAAAAACCAGAATTATCTTGATTGTCTGAGAAATGTGCTCCCAGCTCCTGATGCTGCTAATAATTTGGAAGGCAGCTCATTTAGTAACAGCATAAAGCCCTGCTCCTCCTCGAAGTGAGCGTTGCTGGTTACCAGGATCATCCTGCTATGTGGGCAGTCGGAGCTGCTATTCCTGGTGCCGTGTTTGAGGAGCAGCAGCCTGGGATGCAGCGATGACTGACAGAGTGGGAGGCACAGGAACCACCCAGCCTGGGCTCTGCTGCAGGTTTGGACCTTGGATCTGCCCCTTTGAGGTGGATGAACCTCCCAGACAGGGTGTGGGGGGAGAGGTGACCAGGGAAGTGCTTGAGAAGCAAGCAATGTCTGGTTGAGGGCTGGGATTCTTAAAGCTGTCAAATATTCATAGAAACTTTGGCTCCAGCATTTCTTTCTTTCCATGTGCATGTTCCTGTGCATTCAGAAGCCCTTAAATGAGGATATCTGAGCTCTGGGACTGACTCTGGTGTACTTTGTTTACAAGGGTGACGAGATGAGGGGAAAAGGGTTCAAATTCGGAAGGGAGGTTGGGATGGGATATTAGGAAAAAAATCCTTCCCTGTGATGGTGAGGAGGCCTTAGCAGAGGTTGCCTGGAGGAACTGTGGCTGCCCCTGGATCCCTGGCAGTGCCCAAGGCCAGGCTGGATGGGGCTGGGAGCAGCCTGGGATAATGGAAGGTGTCCCTGCCATGGCAGGGGGTGGGACAGGATGAGCTTTAGGGTCCCTTCCAACCCAAACCAGTCTGTGATCCTTTGATTCTATCCTCCACCTGCAAATAACCATAGAACTAATTAGAAAAATGAAATTCAAATAAAATCAACCCCCTTGGATGCCCCGCAGCATCCCTTTAGGTAGTTGCTCAATGCTTTGTTTATCAGCTCTGGGTCTGGAGATGTAAGGAATGAAGGGGTCAGAGCAGGGAAGTGCAGATTTCCCTCGGCTTTCCCGAAGTGCAAATTTTGGCATTTGTGTGCTAGAAAGCAAAGCCGAGCAGCCACAGGAGCTGGGAAGAGGGATAGTTTGAGAAGAACCTCAAAGTCCTGCTTGGCTGTCACAAGGAAAAGGAGCTGCTTGGTTGGGGTGGTGATGGGCTCAGGGCGAGGGCTGTCAGCACCGTGCATGAGTCATGCAAGGAGCAAAGCCTTTATGGATTTTAATGCAGCTGATCCTCGCTTGCAATTCCTTGTCTGCTCCAGTGATGGATGGACATTTGCTGGCTCAGAAGAGCAAAGGGTCCCTTCTGAAATTAAATCTGATAAAGGTGGACAAGACACGGGGAATTTACCTGTGGGGTGTTACCTGGTGTTCTGGCTGGGGGGCAGCAAGGGAGGAGGGCAAGCAACCAAATCTTCATTTTTGTAGCAGAGAGTTTGTAACTGGGAGGGAGGAGGGTGTGTGAGGTCTAAGGTTGGACAGAAATCGTTCAGCCCTTGGCTGTCTGGGCTCTTGGGGGGCTGCAGAAGCCGTTCCCTTCAAAGCCTGGACAGGGAGGAAAGGTTTGAGGCCTCTAAATCCATCTGGCAGATGTCCCTGTTTCCTTTTTTGCCCAGTGGGGCAGCAGCTTCCTTGGGACTGGAACTTGTTTTCCCTCTGGGCTTGTTTCTCCGAGCAAAGGGGGCCCCAGGCTGTGCTGAGCCTCTTGGAGTGTTAATTAGGGCTCCTGTCTTTTTTTGTTGCTTGTAGTGGCTTTTCTGCATCGATTTTGGTGGGGGTGGCTGGAGGCAGGTTGAGAGAAGCGGGTGGGTGAGTAATTGTGTGGCTGGCTGCTAAATCAGGAGACTTTCCTGGGCAGAGGAGGACTCTGGGCTCTGCTTAGAGGAAGGCTGCAGATGGTCCCAGCCCCTCAGAGGACCTGCAGGTGGGGACAGCCCTTCCCTGGCAGAAATTATCCTCCTCTGGCTCTGCTCTGGTGGTGGCAAACCAAATGTTTCAGGTCAGAGAACTTCTCAAGGGCAAACAGATAATGAGATTGATGTGCTGCTCTCTTACTTTATTAAAGGAGACTGGGAGGTATTGAATACCTGGGATGGGAAGTGATAATGATGGAACAGCACAAGGAGCCAGCAAGTCGAGGCACAAACAAACCCCTTCTTATTAAAGAGAGAGGAAACAAAAACATCCAGCTTTCCATCTTGTGCCCGTTTCCACGTTTTGTGCCTGTTTGTGCTTCCTGGAAGCTTTGTGCTCACAAAGAGGGGCTGCCAGACAATATTTATGGGTGTTTACCTCGCCCTGAAGCTGGGCAGCTGTCAAGAAAAAGTGACCATGCCAAGGGAAAGCAAGGGTTGCTTCTCACAGCAGCCAGGGCTTTATCAAGGACAGGCAGGATCATTAGTCCAGAGCCCAGACAGTATTTTTAGCTTTTTATGGCTCTCAAAGGCAGGTGGGTGGCAGGGAAACATTGTCTTTTGTGAGGGGAGCAGCTGCACAGGCAGTTGTGGAGCCTGCAGGTGGGAAGAAGACTCTGGACCTTGGGATCTGCTCCCGATGTGTGATCCTGCCCTGGCAACCGTGTCCTGTGGGCACCTAGAGGTGGAAAACATTGGTAGCTGCTCTTGGAGCTGGGTGTGGCTACTGGGAATTCAACCCCAAACCAGCAAATCAAACTGCAGCTCCAAAGTGCTTTAATTTCTTATTTTTAATGCTTCCTAGTTTAAAAACAAACAAACAAAAAAATCACCAAGCCCAAAATACCCAAGTCCTGTGTGTGGTGTTGCGTGCTGTCCCATAATTAGATGAGGAGGAGGAGGGTGCAGGTTACCTCAGACTCCTGTTTCTCAAATGCTGCTTCTGCTGCTGTGTCCCAGTTCCAAGGCAGCTTTGGATGGCAAAGTGCCTGCTCATCTGAGAGGAGAAGAACCTGCCTGTGATTGTGGCAAAGGGTGAGGATTTGGGAAATCAGCCTGGTTTTAGTTGTGATCTGAGCCTGAGTGCCAACAGCGTCACGTCTGCACGCTCGTCCTTGGATCCACGTCTCGCCCCAAAGGCTTTGGGTGCTCTCAGACCATTCCCTTCCTCGAGGCTCTCTGAAAACATCAAGATTTGGAAAAATTGGATTTTGAGAACTGATTTTCCATCCTGTTCTTGCTGAACCACCAATGAGGTGTGTAGCATGTGCTGGCCAGGGCCAGGCTTCCAGAGGTCTAGAAAAGCTGGGTCTAGAGGATGTGTGAATTCCAGGTCGAGCCAAGACCAGGATCAGCACCTGGAGATGCTTTTCCACACAATTCCACAAGATTTTTTTGCTTAACTTCAACTCTCTTGCATCCTCCCTTTGCTGAAGGGTCTGGTGGGGTTGGGGCAGAGGAAGGGATGCCATGTGAATGAGCTCAGGCTGCAGGATAACTCCTCTGGATAAACTCCTGACTGTGGGAAGGCCACTCTTCTGCCCTGGGCAAGCCCAGCAGCTCAGGCTGAGAAAGTCCTGGCTCCTGTGGCATACATCAAACCTGTGAGGTGAGCCTGTGGAAAATTCCCTGATCCTCACAAAGGAGCATGGCCACCTAAACAATACACATGGCATGGTCAGCATCAGCTAAATGCATGTCTGACATGATTTTATCTCCTCTCTCCTCCATCTTTCCATATTTTGGTGGCCAGAATGACCACCTGTCGTGGGTTTTGGATTAATAGATGGAAAAAACTCATCTTCTCGGTGACCTCAGGGTGGAGCACGCAGGAAACAGGTCAGGCTTTCTGGTGGATATTCTTATTCTGTCAGTGCTGGAGTTGTCTTGGTTTCTGAGCTGGCTGCAGGGCTGGGTGTGTTTGTGTAGGTGGTTCTCGTGATCAGCTGCAGAATTTTAAAAGCCTCCCTCTGGAGCAAGAAGTTCAGGTCACTCCTGAGTTAAAACTCAATTTTAGACAATAATGGGTTTGGCTGTTGGCTCAGTTCAAGTCAGTTCAGGTTGGGCTGGGTGAGATTTAAGCAAGGAAAGGATCAGGAGCAGGGATTGGAGCAGTGCCGGGCTTCCCTGGGAGTAGAAATTGTTCCTGGGGCTCTCCAAAGCAGGGAGGGCTGCTCTCAGCCAGGAATCTGTGGGCAGAGCTGGTTCCTCAGGGACGTTTCTGAAGAGGGGTTAAAGTTGACTCCTTTTACACAAATTCCCTGTAGGGCTCTCCACAACTGGAAGGTCCCAGAGTCAGACTGAGGCTTTAGGAGCACGTTGATGGTCCATGGGATGATGCAGAAGTACAGAAATGAAGGACAAGAATGAGCTGCTTGGAGAAGACTGAGAGCTTTTCAGCTACAAAAAGTTCCTGTGCTGAAGAACTCTGATAATCAGATATACTTGGTTGGATATAGCTTGCTTCTGGTTCAAAAAGGAGTTAAAAGAACTTAAAATGGGGCTCTCAGCTAATTTTCCAATTAAAAAGAACTGACAAAGGAAGACAGTTCAATCTTTCAGCCTTTTGGCTCAGTTTTCCCCTCTCAAACACCCTGAACCAGCATCCTTAAATAAAGTTTGGGCATGGGAGCTTAGGATGAAGGCTGTGAAAATGATTAAAGAGTTGAAGAAATGCCCATTTAAATAGAAGTGAAAAGGCTGAGAGAGTTAAAATTAAGAGCAAAGTCTCATAAGGGTGAGATAGATAAAGAAAAGCAGAGAGGAAATCATGTTTCCCTCTCTACTTTGGTAGGACTCAAAAAGCATCAGTGGTGAAAATGAAGTTTTAGAACTTCTTCACTAATGGAAATGTAATTAACTCATGGAAATCATCACAAGCATTTGCTCCAGCTGAGATGGGCTGGTTTGGGGCTTGAGACTAAAGTAGCCTTGAGATCATCCCAGAAGGGAAATGGTTTTTTTCTGAAGGGGGATGATTAGGCCTTTCCCTGGTGCTCCCTGGAACAAGTTAGGAATGTGAACAGGCTGTTTCATAATTGTCCTTTTCTTTGTCTTGTAATTTCTTCTGAATCCTGCAGGAGCCACGGCTGTTACAGCCTGACCTGGGAATTTGACTTTGTCAGTTTAGACACGAAACAATATTGATAGGAGCAGTTCTATTTCATTTCATTCTAAATTTCATTGATTTAAAGATCAAACATCTTCCTGCTACAGCTCAGAGAGAAACTTCAATGCTCCAGTGCTGAGTGTGCCCTCCAACCCCACGAGCCTCAGCTTCGGGCAAAGATCTGGGCTTGGAAATTGTCACTGGTTTAAAATGAATGCCAGGTGGTTTCTGGAAACGTGGATGTCAATTTGATAAAGGAGGGCTGGTTTTGTAGAGGATGGAGGTCTGGAGTCTCAGACCTGGGTGCTGCAGGGGGGTCACTGCTCCCTTTCCATGGTGGAACATCCCCTTGACCTTGCTTTGGGAGGATCTCAGCCGTAGCCTCCCAGCTTCGCAGGATTTGGAGCACAGGAGAAGATCCTGGCAGGTGAAATGATCTGATCAGAGGGTGGCCCTGTCCTCAATGAGGCTTCAGTCAGACCTGAGAGCTCGTCCAGCTGCCACAAGTCAGGCATGAAAGCTCTCCTGCTGGGGAGGAGCATTAACAAACCTGCCTCCCAGTGCCAAAGACAAATCCCTGCTGCTTTTCTGGCCTCCAGCACTGGGAGAAGGGTGGCAGCCAAAGGCTGTGTGAGGTTGCAGGGAGTTATTTCCATACTGGGAAGGGATCTGCTCTCTTGGCTGCTGGTAATGACCTTTCCCGAGGGTCTTAAGAAATAGGCCTGGAGAAAAGATGAGGTGAAGTCTCAGTTTGATAAAGACATGGGCTGCTGAATCCTGGCTGCTCTGGCTACAGGATGAAGACTGAAGTCCAGAAAACTCTTTACATTTCTTTTTAATCCCATTATTTTCAGAAGTTCATATCCATGTGCTCCAAGTAAGTGATGCTGTATCTGTTCAAAACCATTTAGCTGATAACACGAATAACCTCATCACAGATCTCTGCAGCTTATCTCTGCTCTGAGAAATGTGCTGAAATGAAAAATTCTACCTTTCTTGTCTTCTGATGCCAAAAATCAGCCTTATTTACCCACTCCCTGGGCAGAAGCATTGCAAATTCCTGAAGTTCTATGGCCAAACTTACCTCCCGGACAGGCTGGATGAATCCTGAGCTTCTTTAAATTTCTTGTTCTGTAATAATCAATAAAGTACAAAAATTGGATAGGTACAATAAAAGAAGATTTGGAAATGCCCGACTTGGTTATCAGTTGTACAGACAGGACCACCACAAGCCCATTTTTAAAAAATGCTCTATTTTTTTCTCTCTCTGGTTGCAACTTTAAAACCAGTTGTAACAGATACAAAATGATGTTAACCCCTGCCTTTCACAAAGGGTGAAAAGGACAAAGGAAGCTCAGCATGATCCAATTTCTTGTTTTAATTTGAAGCATGAAAGAATAGGAGACTATGGGAGCATAATGCTGTGTCTGAGGCACATCCAGGAAAATGCAGTTCTGGTTCTCCTCTGGAGCAGATTAATGGATGGGATTTTGGTTGTTCTGTTTTTCTCTTCTGCTCATAAGGCTAATAAGGGATTTTCTCTTCTGCTTTGGCTAATAGGGGATTTTAGGCTGTTTCTTTTCCCTTTGTTTCTACATTTCCACCTCTACAAGTGAAGGCAGTGCTGGTGCCTGACTTTGTAACATACTCGTGAAGGAGGCTGGCTGTCAGCACTGAAAAGTAGTGAGTTTAAAACGTCTCAAAAGAAGCAAAAATAAGCCTTTAAAAATGTTGAAATGAAGTGTGGGGAACTTGAATCAGAAGTAAAGGAGATGGTAACAGCATCATCTTCTAGAAATCATCAGCTAGAAATCTTCTAGCTGCTCACTCACAGTGAGTGGGAGACTCCTGCACGGAGCGTTCGTGTTCCACGGGGAATGTGTTAAATCCACGGCGTGGCACACACAGAACTGCAGCTGTGGGTGTCTGTCAGAGCTGAACCCGAGGCAGGATTGGACCTTTGGGGGAGGTGACATGCTCTGAGTCAAAATGTCCGTGAGGGTTGTCACTGGCTCGTGGTGTGAGATGAGGGGCTCCACTTTGGATGGAGAGGGGAACGCCCTCCATGGCAAAGTCTGTGCTCAGGATAATGTCCTGCCTTTGAAATGCTGGAATTGTGGCTTGATTTTCAAAAGCTGTGGCTCATGAATGGAAGGGAGAAGTTGGGAGTGTTTTCCTGGTGCCCCTTTTCACAGGAGCATGGGGCTGTAAAGGTTTGCTCCTCCCAGGAGGAGCAGCAGTGCTGAAGTCACAGCTGTGACCTCCGGCCAGGTTCAGCTCTTTGGATTTCAAAGGACACATCTGAGCAATCAGCCGAGGCCTGCTTGGCATGAAGGTGCCCAGGGGACAAAAGCAAACAAAATTTGTATTTATTTTTCCTTTTTGAAACCTGGAAGCCCTCCAGCTCATCAAACAGCACTTCTGCTTCTGGTCCCTCTAGGGCTGCCCTCTGATCTGGCTTGTGTGGGAAGGATGAGAAACCCTTTCCTTGTAACTACAAACCTCTGGTGTCCCTCTGTGAGGGCTGGAAAATGCAGAATTAGTGTCCCTTTTCCTCAAATCAACCTTCTTGTCCATTAGCAGGAATGGAATAGCCCCCCTGCATCTTTGGAAACCTTTGTTCCACAGGAGGAAGGTTTGGGTGAGGCTTAATTTCCATCTAATAGCCTGTTAAAATCTTCACATGGTTTCTTGGAGAATGCCATTAAAAATCAATTACATTAATGGGGCTCAGTTGGAGCTGTGCTGAAATATGGATGGGATCAAGGAAAGTGACTTTGCAAAACAGGATCCTTGGTGCTGCAGCCATTTATTCCTCTTGATCTTCCCAGGTTTCTGTGTGGACCAAACCTGTTCTTGGATGTTGTCAGCTCTGCAGAAGCTGAGCTTGTTCAGAGACAAGTGTCATGAACTGTGGTGTAAAGCCACAGCCAGGGGGGTTAGGAGGGGGTAATTCCCTTACCCTGGTAGAGATGGTGTTGGACTGCTCGGTTAAAACCACCCCAGCATCACTGGCAGCACCGGGAGATCCTCCAGGCCTCGTTCATCCAACTGCAGAGCACAACCTGAGACCCTAGAGGTGTCTGGGACTCTGCTGCTGACACTGCAGTGTCCATGAGCTTATCATGTGACAATGGGCCTGGAGATACGAGAGGATCGAGAGAAAGAACTTTCTGTCCATGGCTGCTGGGTTGTTAAACTGGTTCTGATGTGGAAGAGGATCCTTATCCATGGACAGAAGACAGTGACAGAGAGAGGCTGCATGTCCTTGCAGGAGAGGTGCATGGAAAGGTGAGTCCTGCTGTGAGACTGCTCAGGACCTTGTACAAAGGTGGGACCAAGAGGTCACTGAGAGGTCACTGCTCACTGAGAGGTCACTGCTCACTGAGAGGTCACTGCTCACTGAGGGGTCACTGCTCACTGAGAGGTCACTGCCCACTGAGAGGTCACTGCTCACTGAGGGGTCACTGCTCACTGAGAGATCACTGCCCACTGAGAGATCACTGCTCACTGAGAGATCACTGCTCACTGAGAGGTCACTGCCCACTGAGAGGTCACTGC
>VWYI01006467.1:0-67453 GCA_013399455.1 Anthoscopus minutus | reverse complement strand
GTGAGGGGTCGCTGGTCACTGAGTGGTCACTGCCCACTGAGAGGTCACTGCTCACTGAGAGGTCACTGCCCACTGAGAGGTCACTGCTCACTGAGAGATCACTGCTCACTGAGAGGTCACTGCTCACTGAGAGGTCACTGCTCACTGAGAGATCACTGCCCACTGAGGGGTCACTGCTCACTGAGAGGTCACTGCTCACCGAGAGGTCACTGCTCACTGAGAGGTCACTGCTCACCGAGAGGTCACTGCTCACCGAGAGGTCACTGCTCACTGAGAGATCACTGCTCACCCAGAGATCACTGCTCACTGAGAGGTCACTGCTCACTGAGGGGTCACTGCTCACTGAGAGGTCACTGCCCACTGAGAGGTCACTGCTCACTGAGAGGTCACTGCTCACCGAGAGGTCACTGCCCCTTCCACGGAGTGGGATTTAATGGGTGCCCCACTGCTCAGGGCTGTGCTGCAGGGCCAGAGCAATTGTCTCCCCACACAGCTCGTTTGGCAGTGGTGGCACTGATGTGGGAAGCCTGACTGGAGCTGGGATTGCAGTGAATATGCTGGGAAAGCTCCACCTGAGTTCCCGTGGCCTTGGGATGAGGGATTGAGGAGGATTGGGAAGGAGCCTGCAGTGGCCACGAGTGGCTCGGAGTGAAGAAAGCTCAGGAGAGGGACAAGGCCTTGGTGTGTGTCTGTTGTGTACTTTCCATCGTACTTTGAGCCTCTTGGATTGGGTTTTTTTGCAGGAATGTTTGTAGAAAGGGATCTGTGGAATCCAGCTGCCTCGTGCCAGTGTTTCCAAACGCTGCGTGGGCAGCTCAGCTGCAGGCGAGTGGCCTGAGGTACTGAGCTGTGAAGCAGAGCCCTGTGGTGTTTGCATTAAGTGCCAGGCAGTGCACGGGCGTCTGTGAGGTGCAGGGAAAGCCACAGGTGCTGGGCATTTCCTCTTGTCCACGTGAAATTTGTGATTTACAAGAGCTCATCATCCCCAGATTCATGACGCCATACCTAGGTTTGTTTTCCTCTTTACAAACAGGGGGCTCCAGCAAAACCAAAACAAATAAAAACGTTAAAAAGATTCAAAGTACCAGTGGGGTGAGCATCCCCCTGGTTCCCCTGTGTGCCTTGGCTGAAGGACTCGAGCTGCAGCTGAGGAGAAGCCCTGGCTGCCAGAGCCGAGGCACTGACGCAGGTGACAGGTACCAAAGTGCCGAGCTGCTACCCTTCAGCAGAGCTCGGCCAAGGGCTCCACTCGCTGTCTGATCACCCTGAGCATGCCAGGGCCGGGATCTCAGCTGGCACCCGAGCTCCCGGGGCTGCCTGCCCTGCCTTGGCACCGCCGCTGCTGCACACCCCATCAAGGTGACTCCATGGAAATGACTCCTGGGATGCTCAGGTTGCTTTTGGAACTGGAGGCTGGAGAGCTGTGCCTTTTCCGGAGCTCCTCCGTTAGGGATCCGGCTCCAGCGTGGAGCCTGTGCCGGATGCAGATCCTCTCCCCCCGTGCTTTCATTCGGTGCAGCAGAACCAAACCCAGCCCTTGCCACTTGGCGCCTCATCCGGCCTGAGCTCGGCACGTGTGGAGGATCCCTAAATCCCCGAGCTCAGGCTCGGCGTAACCTTGGAGCAGAGTGATGGGAAGGGCGTTGCTGGAGATCAGCCCCAGCCAGACTTAACAGTGCCTCGTTCTTGGAAACGAGCTGTGTTTCAGGCAAATATCCGGGAGCTGGGGATTTTTTTAGCCTGTCTCTTGCTGTTCATTTTCTCCCTGGCACTGGGACTGCAATTCCAGGAACCCTGGCTACACTTGAAAGTGCCTCTCAGACAGGGATAAAAGTAATTAAACCTCTCAGCTTTCTCCTTTTCTTTTTTTTCCCTTTTTTTTTTCCTTGACTTATTGTAGTTATTCAAAGGTGGATTTAAGACGGGGACAAAATGTACGGGCTGAGAACCGCCAGCCTGTTCCAGCATCGAGCAGGTGAATGGGAGGATGGAGAGGCTCCTCCAGGAAAGGGCTCCAGAGCTGCTCCTAGAGCAAGCAGAGATGGTTGGCTGCTGCCAGGTGCAGCCTTTCTTGCACTTCCCCTCTCCTCCCCACATAACTGACTCGTGAAATTTATCTGTCTGAGAGGTATGGAAATGCACGTGGTGCAACTGCTTTGGTTGTGCAAATAACCGTGATTTCAGCTTCCGTGAAAAATCAAGGGAATTGTTTCATGCTGTGCAGAAGCACTGAAAGAACTGAGTTTCATATGAAAAGCAGATTAAAAAGGCAAGAAAACTGGGGAAAATGAAGAGTAATGTTTTTGTCTAATCTGGATTATGATGATTTCAAGCTTTTAATGTTCTCAATTTTAATTTTTTAACTTCAGTTTTATTGGGGAAATTAAACTGTGACATCCTTTCAAGCAGAAAAGACCAGACTTTAAAGGTTTCGATTTAACAAAATGTTCTCCATGCTCCCTTTCTTCAAGGAAGGTTTTGGCAAACTTGGCTTGAGTTGCTGAAGTGTTGTGGTTGACCTAAATCCAGGGGAAATGTGTGTGGGGAATTCAATAAAACCTATCCAGCAGAAAGTTTCTCTTCTCCTGCTGTGCTACTCAATCTCTGGGCAGATGGAGCCAGCTGAGAGTCAGAGCATCCTTAAAAATGCACTTTTTGGATGAAATGCTTTCTCTGTTTATAACTCTTCCTGATTGCTCTGTGCTTACCCATTATGGGGGCATGGCTCGGCCTGCAGAAACTGAATTTGAACTTACCCAGGTTATTTTTAGGGTTGCATCTCACAGTTGTGGTCACTGGAGATTTTTTGATCCAGCACAAAATTACTTAGGCTGGAAAACACCTCTGAGATCATTGAATCCAACCTGAGACTGACTGACCTCCACGTGCTTGTCACCCAGCCCTGAGCACTGAGTGCCACACCCGGGTGTTCCTCGGACACCTCCAGGGATGGGGACCCCATCACCTCCCTGGACAGCCTTGTCCAATGTTAAATCATCCTTTCTGTGAGGAAATTCCTCCTGATGTCTGAGCTGAGCCTGCCCTGGCCCAGCCTGAGGCCGTTCCCTCTGCTCCTGTCCCTGTTCCCTGGGAGCAGAGCCCGACCCCCCCGGCTGTCCCCTCCTGCCAGGAGCTGTGCAGAGCCAGAAATTCCCCCTGAGCCTCCTTTGCTCCAGCCTGAGCCCCTTTCCCAGCTCCCTCAGGAATTCTCCAGCCCCTTCCCAGCTCCCCCAGCCCCTCCTGGGGCTCCAGCCCCTTCCCAGCTGCATTCCCTGCCCTGGACAGGCTGCAGCCCCGCAGGGTCCTTGCAGTGAGGGGCCCAAAGCTGAGCTCAGCACCCAAGGGCTGAGTCTGGGGGAATTTGATGGGTTTCCATCTGCTGAGGAGCTGGGCTGCTCTGAGCCAGCCTGCCCTGCCCATCCCTGATGGAAGCCCTTGGTTGTGCTGGTTTGTGGGGAGGGTGAGAGCTGTGAAGGAGCACTGGGAGCAGGTGAGGTCAGCTCAGGTGGGATGTGCCTGGTTCCTCCTGTGCTCCCGGGGTGCACGTGGTCTCCTCACGCTGTCAGACATGGCCCTGGCCCTGCACACACAGCTGTCCCTGAGCCTGCAGCAGCTGTGCATGCAGCACACACCTGATGGGTCCTGTCCCAGCTCTGGTTGCTCTCAGGGCTCAGCTCTCGTGGGCACACGAGGGGAAAGGCTGCAGGTCTGCCTCATCCTGAGCAGGGATGGGAGGAGGAGACCTTCCGAGAGCACAGAAATTCTCAGTGGGGATAATCCTGGAGCAGGGACACCCCAGCAGGCACCTGCTCCATCCCCCAGAGTGTTTTGTCCAGGTGCAAAGCAGACTCGCTGCCCCAAACTCATTTTCTGCTCTGCAGTTTGTTGGCAGTGGGGCAACGTTGGCTTTAACCTCTCTTTGTTCACCCCCACACTTCTCCACTGGGCTCCTGCTTTGTTTGAGGTGGCAGAAGGGATTGTTCTAATCTCATTGTCCATCTTTACTGTTCAGTGCACAGCCCTAAGTCTTATTCACAATCTTATTCAGACCGTGGGCTGAACATGGGAATCGTCATTTCCTTCCAGGCCTCTTTTTTATGGACCTTATTGCCACAGTCTGAGAGCTTCACACCAACATTAACTCAATTTCACAACACCCCTGCGAGACAGACTTTGATCTTTCCTATTTTACTGTGGAAAGGGAGATATAGGAATATCTAAGACAAAAGTAACCATTAATTTTTACTTAATATCTGCCAAACCTTTTTTTGGGAACAGCAATAGGCTCGTTTCTCTTGCATGGGCTCATTCCCTGACAAGTTTTAAGGCACCAATCCAAACAGAAAGATTTCTAGGGCTTCTCATGAACTCACACCAGAATTTTCTTATGGTTCTCCTTGATTTGGGGCTCAGACAGCACCTGGAAAACTCCACCTAAAAGTATAAAACTATAAACAATAAAAAGAGGTATGAGTGTGTGGCTCTAAACCTGTTGGTAACTTCATGTATTTCTCATCTCATGATGCACACAGGAAATAAAAATCCTGTAGGTGATTGTGGCAAAGAACATCCCAGTGGACATTTTAGCTTTTAAAGCTGGAAGTTCATGCAACTTGTACTGAATGCTCCTCTGAAAGCTTCCACCAGCGGCCCCATCACTGAGCCCTCTGTGCCATCTGTCAGTCAAAAGTGGTTTTTGAAGCTGCTGCTGGTGGAGCTGTGCTGTGGAGGAACAAATTTCGTGGCATTATTTCTTCCCTTGGTATAGCTGTGCTTTAGGAGGAAAGTGTCCAAGAATAATTGAGATGAATCAGGTTTCTATATGCGGCTTTTTTGAATACTTAACATCTTGGATCTTGTGAAGCAAAAGGGGCAAGGAAGAAATGCTGTTTATTTTTAGGGCTGGGGAGTGGATGAAGCTGCTGGCCTAGATCCTGTACTCCTTCCAGGAGGAGCGAGGCAGAAAACAACCATAAACTGAGCGAGCCTTTGTGTGATGGGCAGGATTCCTTGTGTTTATTTGAGCTGACAAACACCAGTTAGTTTCCATGTTGAGTTGTTTGAGTTGTGGAGGGAAAAGTAAAAAAATGAATCATGAGAACTTTGAATAAAACCTCTTCCTTCTCTGGTTTTATTTCAGTTGTCCAAACTGAGAATTGTCTAAATATTTGGAGAGGATGAAAGTCAATAAAGTAAGAGAAGACTTTCTCCATCTCCAACTCTTCCCCCTTTCAACACTGGGGTTATAAATTGCTCAGGAGCTGTTCCAGTGTTTTGCTTTACCCAGCTGCCACAATATGGAGATCTTGGGAGTTTTGAGGGCTCTTCCTCTTTCCCTCCTCTTCCTTGTGCCACTCCTGGTGCTTTGCACTGGTTCCAGTGAAAATTCACCTTAACTGCTGACTTGCTCTCAGAAATTCAGCTGAATAAGTCTCTAGGTGCAGGTTGGGGAAGAGTCTGTGTTTGCAGTGCGTTTCTTACTGGAGATATTGCTGTTACTTTAAAATTAAAAATAAGAGCAAGATACACTGAAAAAATAGAAATAAGTGGGGTGAAAAACTGTTCTTCAGCCGAGACTGAGAATGGAAAATTTCTACCCAAAAGAAGAATATTTCTGGAAATGACAACTCAATGGAAACATAGTTCTCTAATGCATTCACTGTTAAGTGAACATTATTTATATTGCAGGAGAGAAACACAATGTGGCAGAAGTTATTTAGTTGAAAAAAAAAATAGAAAATCCATGAGCAGACATTCATCATTTGCAAGTAGGGAGCCTGGGATACAGATGAGCTAAAGGATGAAGACTCCAGACTCTTGCTCTCATAATTTGCATTTTGTTGGTATATATAAAATGAAATGAGGTTTATATTTGTTTCAAGCAGAAGTGCTTAGCAGGCATAGGAAAAGCTGTCTGCAACGTTAAGCATATATTCCAAGTTTTCTTGGAACGAGATTGTTAGGAGGAAATAGCTCCTCTTTTTCTATTCTTGCTGAGGTAGGATCATGTTCTCTACATTGTTTAGTACCAAGTCTAATGCCACTTTTGAGACTCTTTTTTGGAGAGGCAGCACATTCTCAGCCATGTGATCCTGCAATCTGCAGTTGTTTTGGGGTAATACTTGGACACATCTTGCTCCAAAGGGGAGATGCAAATCCCACCTGGTTTGGGCTGACTTGTGGGACTGGCAGGGGAATTAAATTCTGGGACAAATCTACACAGGGGTTTTATTCTTCCTTCTCTTTATTCATCCCTTCTAGGGCTGTTGTAGCGGTCTGGGCTCTGCAGCCGTGTGGTGCTGCTGCTCCTGTAGGCTCTGGGTGTGTTCCTGGGACCTACAGCTCCAAGGATTTTGGTGTGTCAGGTTCTGCATGGAGAGTGTGGTGGGGAGGTGAGGGAGCTCCCAGTGCTGCTCCTCGTTCCCATCTCACAGATGTTCTGGTGTGCAAAGGAAGTTTTCCAGCACATCCATCCCTCCACCCTGCAGCCTCTGGGATGATGACCTGGCCCCCGTGCAGCTGCTTTTTCAGGGGTCTCCGCCTTTGGGAAGAGCTTTTCCTTTTGCCAGGGAGAAGGGCAGAGGTTTAGGGTTTACATTTTATCAGTTTGCTCTGGGTGGCAGGTCCTTAACCCTCCTATTGCTGATTCCAATGGGTTTCAGATCAGATCCCAAAATCCTTTGGCCATGCTGCAGGACAGATTTCCCAGCTCAGAGCTCCTGTATCCCATGGAATTATTCCCTCAGCAATAAAGACAGCCAGAATGACAGCTAAAATATTTTTTCTCTTTGTAATGACTCTTCAACATTCAAAATTTATGGATCTCTTTATGCCTATAAAACATAGCAAGTCTATCCTCTGTCCCATTCCAGCATCACTTGCCTAAATTTGAATCCATCACTTTGAAATGATTTCATTGCAAATGGGGTGCACGATTAATAATGGAATATCTTGAACACTACTGACTTCAAATTAATGTCCTTTACTGCCAAGTAATTACTGTCCCATAAAGGAATCCTTTGTACCTCTGGATGAGGCTTTCTGGTCCCTCATGCCCCAAAGTCCTTCAAACTGTCCCTTTCAAGCTGGTCTGAACCAAAAATATACAAGGACTGTGGGTCCTGATAAGTTTTTAGCCCTTTAATTGGTTTTGTGGAACTGTTTTAGGCTGGGAGTGTGGCTGGAGCACATCTCTGGATGACTTTGTTCTGGACACCAGAGTGATTTGCAAGATCCCTGTTGCTTTTTAAGTCTTAGCCTGGCTCTTGTGACATCAGCTCGTTCTTGACCCTCCTGGAGCAAAAAACAGATTGTTGTGGTCATCTTCTTGTGCAAATATGTTCTTGTCCTTATGGCTGTGAGTGGGTGCTTCAGGAACATCTCAGGATGGGAATTTTGCTGCTGAAAGGAGAGGATGAACTCCAGCCCTGGGCTAATGTAGCTCTTGTCCTTCTGCCTGCCAGGTTCTCTTCTGTTTCTCAGTGCTCCAGGCACAAGGATGGAAAATCTGACCCCCCTTGTTTCATGAGAGAAACAACTGGTGGCACTGAGCATCAGGAATTTTCAATCTGCTCTCTTCCAGGAAAGTCTTTTCTCCCACTTTACCAGTGCTTTGTGCTTGATCTTGCTGAATTCTAAAATTTCTTTCTTGGCTATGGACGAGGAACTGACTCTGGTGTCTAAAAGAAGCCTTACCAACATGAATATCTTCCCCATTCTAGGATGCTCACTCTGTCTTGCACTCTAACAATCAGACTTTTCTGTTTCTCCTTTTGTGGTTCTCACCATTAGATTTTCACTTTCTTGATTTTTACAGTGCTGTTCAACCTATTCTGTACAAATCTGAGCTCTGTGCTGGGGCTTTTTACACCTTCTTGTCATTTGATACAGAAAGATCACGAGCAGAAAGTCACACAGACAAGTTCCCTTTATCCCACCCAGGCCACGTAAGGGTGCAGAGGGATGGACAAGGTATGTGGAGTGATCTGAACCTGTTTGTGGGCTAATGAGTCTGCTCCATAATTACTTCATGTCGTAATGACTACTTGGTGCCAGAATCCTCAAGAAAAATCCACTCCAACCTGAAGGACCACCAGTCTGTGTCATTAAACAGGCCCTGACCCAATCATCCAGAGGTATTTAAAATTTAAATATAATCTCTCATGTGTCTGTCTCCTCATGAATCTCTGAGGGCTGCAAATCTGCCTTAGTTCTTCTAACATGAGGTTTCAAAAGAGGTTTAACTCCTTTCTCTCAAGCTTAGGATCACAAGCGACATGGCCCCGATGATCTAAGTAAATAGATGTGCTGCTGTTGGGTTATTTCATCTTCACAAGGGCCATTTAACCCCCTTCTGGTTTTTTTTTTCTGCTGGAGTAAGGGAGCCCTTCAAAGGAAAGGGTCAAGGAACTGGATGCAGACAATTTGATGCCATCCTCGGAGCTGTCCTTGCCAGGCCCCCAGCTGGAAATATCTTGGCTGACACAGAAAGACTCCCTGCAGGGCTCTGAGAACCAGGATGAATGAGGATCCTTGGATTAAATGATGATTAAGTGCCTGATGAAATGGGATGAGTAAGGTGCTGCCAGGCAAGAACTCCTCCATTGTCACATCTGACCCCTGGCCAAATGTTCTCTGTTTCCCCATCTGTAAAAAAGGAAATTTATTGCGTCATGAGTTAAGGGTGAAGTTGTGTCTTAGAAACCTTCTTGCTCTGGAGAGCAGAGAACACCTTTATTATTTATATATAAATACACCTTTATATATAACACCGTTATTTTCTTGAGTCTTGAGTCTTGTCCCAGTCAGGCAGAAATATCAGCTGTGACTCTGGTCTTGTTCCACAGTGTAAGTCATGAGCATCAAAAGGAACTTGTCCTCCACCTGGCTGAGGGTAGAACCACAAGAGCCTGTTTTGCCTGCAATTCCAATTTATTGAAAGATCCTTTATTTTAAAGGAAGCCAGAGATCTCCCTGAGATTGTTCCAAGTGAACTCTACAAGCTTCTTCATCTAACTTTCAGTCTGGGAGCAGCTGAAGCAGCACTTTCTGCCCCTTTGCACAGATGGATTGTCTAGGAAACCTTCAGGAAAATCCTGGTGAGTCAAAGTGGAAAATGTTGACCTGAAACAGCAAAAGGTCGCAGCAGCAGGGTGGGAGGGACAGGGAGAGATGGACAGGGCTGCTCTGAAGGGCTCCAAAAGGTTGGGCCCAGGAGATTTATTTCCTCAGTGCTGTTGAACCTGGTTCATCCAGAGGGGCTGGACAGTGCAGCTTGGGATTGTCTTTGATGCCGGATTTTTCCCGGGCCTGGTGGCTGGAGACGACCCCAGTGAGAAATGACAGGACTGGTAATGGGCATGGCAGTCGTGTGGGGCTGGGCAAGGCTGAGCTGCCTCAGCTGAGGTGGCTGCTAAAGACAGGGCTTACCCGGGGAGAGAAAACATTGTCTTTGCCAATTCCATGGGAACCGAGCAGGAAACCAGCTGCTCTTGCAGGTGATGATGCTTTACAGGTTTGGGCAGTTTGACACGAGGTCGCTCTAAGGGTGCTGGCTCTTGCCAGGGACAGGCAGCAAAGCCCTCTCAGCTGAGCTGTGACCTTCTCCTGGGGCTGGGCCACCCCAGGTCTCTTTCACTCTCATTTTCTAAGCTCGGATGTGTTCGTTAAGAGCTGTTTGCAAATTGTTCCAGCCCTTTTTGCTGAACAAAGGGCTCTGCTGAAGGCCAAAGAGCCCATTAAGAGCATACACAGGGAAAAAAGTGACACCATGAAGAAAACATGAGATTTCTTTTTTAATCTCTTAATCCATTTGGTGAAATACGGATGTTTCAAGCCAAAGATGGAGAAGGAAGAAAATTGAAAGTGTTTAATTTTGAAATATATTGCTTTTATGTACTTGAAATGCTTCTTTTGACTTTATGCTTGGAAATAGCACTGATCTAAACTGTAAATAAGACTTAATTAAGTGACTCAGATGCCATAAATCTGTTACCTTCAGGTCAAATGAAATATTTGGTTGGCCTAAGGTGGCTTTTCTCAGATACATTTTCCCTGGGAAAGCACAATATCTGCAAATGGGCTTTCACTGGTGTCCCTGCCCATGGCATGGGGTTGGAACGAGATGGAATTTAAGGTCCAACTCAAACCATTCAGTGATTCTATAAAATAATTTTCTCCAGTTCACTCGGATCATCCGACTGAAAAGTTCCCTTGTCCAGCTCCAAGTGGCTGTGATTATTTTTTCCTGTTCTTCCTGCACTCAGAGATATGGTTTCCCCCTCAGAAAAGTGTCAGCAGCTAGGATTTTCCTTTGCCAATCCCCTCTGAAACTCATTCCTCTTGGATTAGAAGGGATCTGCCTTGGGAAGACCTTGGACCTGACAGGGAAACACAGCAAAGTAAACAGAGAACCAGGAAATGAAGATTATTTGTAATTGAGATGATCTGTCTCCCTTGCACCAAGCCCTGAAAGGGATTCTGGGGAAAAGAAAAGCATGATGTAAAAAAGAATGTTTTATTCTGCTTATTGGGGCTGTTTTGAAACCTTTTTTTGGGAAGGATGTTGATTGGAAGGATATTGTGTTACACAAAGCTTGGTTGTGACTGTGGCCTGTAATTCCAGCAGAAATACCTGGAATAAACCCAATTCCTCAGTGCAGCTTTTGGGCATTGCTGGTGGCAGGTCCTGGCTGTTAAATTCAGTTGAAAACATCTGAAGGGGCCACTGAAAGAGTTCAGGCCTTAGAAGGAAACAAGAAAGGGATGGTGAAAGGTTATGGATTCCCCTGCCAGCATTTTCCTGGAAAACACAGAGTGTTACAGGCAGGTTTTGTGCAACAAAGGGAATCCTGAGCAGGCTTCAAACACAGGAAATCACAGAGGGCTGCAGCCAAGGAGGGGCTGAACCCAAGGCAGACAAGAGGCAGGAAGATGCACCTCCAAGCAAAATTCCCAGGGGATGGAAGCACAGGTGGCTCTTGCCTCACAGAGACTTTTCATTTTCTCTTTTTTTCTCTGGGAAATGTCTGAAAAAACCCAACTCTACATTGATTATCTCAGGTTTAAGATGTTTAGAAAAAGGACAGTTCCTATCCTCAGGCCTCCCTGTTCCTCCCAGGATAGATGAATTGCTGGAGAGGCATTTGAAGATTTCATTCCATTTTGGTTTTCCTTCCATCTTCCTCAGCCTCTGTGCTGATGATCCAGTGGGGCATGGAAGTTTCTCCAGTTTTCCTTGGACTTCAGTGAAGTTGTAAGAAAGTTGCCTTCTCTTCATTTTATCCTTCACAAAATGCTCTGAAGTTTTAAGGTTCTTTCAGAAGCTGTGGCTCATAAAATGGGGCTTTGGTGAGGAACAATTTTGGAGGCAAAAAAACCCTTTTAATGACCACCCCCTCTGCCAAACCAAGGATTCACAGGTCCCCTCTGCCTTTCCCTGAGAGGGAAAAGGAGCTGAGTGAAGAAGGAGCAGAGTTTTCCAAACAAATTCCTGGCTGGAGTGAGCGTGGCAGCTGCCAATCACCTCCACGAGCGCTGTGCTCCCGTTGCCTTTGCTCTGGTGTTTTTTGGGCTCTGAGCTGTCCAGGATTCTCTTACAGCTTTTTTGTTACTCCTCTACAGAACAACCTGCCCAAAACGGCCCTGGGCCAGTTGCAGGCCAGTCCTGGAAGCCCTCAGGCAGGAGAGGAGCAGCTGGGCTGTCCCTCCTTCTCCAACTCTACCTGGGATTTCCCCTGCCCTCAATGTGTGCCCATTCTGTGGGTACAGATTTTGTTGTTGTTTTGAGCTGGGAGGTTTGATGCATTCACCCTCTCACTTCTCAGGGTCTCTTTGAGTGTTTGCCCCAGCAGTTTCACTCAAGACAGACCAGGACGGGTTTCATTTGATTTAGGAGGAGTAACCTAAAATATTGTTAGAAATTTGAGAGTTTTCCCATTTTTTTTCCCACCTGGGTTTAATCAGTTGCATTCCCCATCCAGGACCAAAAGCTTCTTCCATTTCACATTGGATGTTCCAAAGAGGAGCCATTTCTAGAGCTGTTAAGGTGGAAAAGTATTTTTTATATATGGGATCACAGATGGTTTGGGTTGGACTTGTTCCACCCCTCCTGCCATGGCAGGGACCCCTCCCAGTGTCCCAGGCTGCTCCCAGCCCCATCCAGCCTGGCCTTGGGCACTGCCAGGGATCCAGGGGCAGCCACAGCTGCTCTGGGCACACAGTCTCCCTTCCCTGCACACACCACTGTCTTTGAATGCTTTCTTCCAGTGTTCCTAAATTCAAAGCATCTGAAAAGGGCTTTTAATTGAAGTGAATTTCTTGTTACAGCTCTTCACCAGAAGCAGGGCTCTGTCCTGAGTAATCTCACCTTCCAATCATCACATCCACAATATTTTAATTTAAGAAGTTATTACCTAACATTTCATTTTATGAACCTATTGATCTCCATTTGAAAAGAGCCCATAGATGATCCAGACCTGTATTTTACTTGGTCCTATACAAACAGGAATTGGATCTGAAACCAATTAGAGGCTCAATTTCAACCTGTGGGACAGTTATTAAATCTCTGGTTTGGCAGACAATCTAACTCCTTTCTCCAGCACAATTGCTCCACCTCTGGATTTTGGGAGTGGGATCCAGAAGAAATGAAGTTTTCATGTAAGGCTGTAATTGTTGCATCTCCTCTGGCAGGAAACATTGGTTAGCACTGATGGAAAATGTGTTAATGGCCCAGAAAAGTGGGGGCGAGCATGCAGGGGTCAAAGTCTCATGGAATTAGTGAGATTAGCCAGGGATTTCAGGAGTGAGGAGCAAGCAGACAGGATGGGAACAGGAAGAATCAGTCATGGAAAGACAGCTCACGCCATGGAGGGGATAATTTGAGTTTCTGGATGATAAATTCACCCTAAGGGAGTGGAAACTGTGGGGAAAGGGATGAGAGACGCAGGTGAAGCTGTGGAGAGCAAGTGGAAAATCTCCTCAATGCCTGGCAATAGTGAAAATAGTAATAAAATAAGTGAAAGCAGTAATAAACCCATTGGCATTACATTTGGATAAAAAAATATGCCAATATATCAACAAAAGACCCTTTTCTGAGCTGCTCTCTGATCCCTGTTCCTAATGGAGTTCATGGAAGAGCAATGGAAGGTGTCAGGATGAGAAGCAGTAGCACTGGAGCAATATTAATGAAAACCTAGGGTCAGTTAATGTGAAAGATGACTAAAAGGGGACACGAGAGATGTGAAAAATAAGAGACAGTGAGCCAGTGAATCAGCACCTCCTTTTCTTTCTCATCAAGCACAAGGAGAAATTGGAGGTAATTCTTGAAAAAAGGAACGAGAAAATAACCCCACAGGGGAGGCAGGGCTGTGTCGCCCAGAGGACCCGAGGACTTCCCCTGAGTCCAGAGGATGATGGGAGGGTAGAGCAGCTTTCCCGTGAGGAAAGGCTGGGAAAATTGGGATTGTTCAGCCTGGAGAAGAGAAACTTCCTGGAGACCTAATGGTGGCCTTCCAGTGCCTGAAGGAAAGATGGAGAGAGACAGTTTCCAAGGGATAGAGTGCAAGGAATGAATGGCTTCCCACTGACAGAGGGTGGGGTCACATGGGATATTGGGAAAGAATCCTTCTCTGTGAGGATGGCCCAGGGTGCCCAGAGCAGCTGTGGCTGCTCCTGGAACCTTGGAAGGGTCCCAGGCCAGGCTGGACAGGGCTTGGAGCACCCTGGGACAGTGGGAGATGTCCCTGCCCATGGCAGGGGGTGGGATGAGGTGATCTTTAAGGTCCCTTCCTGCCCGGAGCATTCCACGACTCCAGGGTTCCGTGGCACTGGCAGAAGCTGGGATCTCTGGCTCTAGGTGCTGCCAGGGCTGGGGAGCCGTGTCTGTGATGTGTCCCCAGCCCAGCAGCGCTGGTGCTGCACTGAACCTGTTGTCATGGCTGTGTCTGACGGCACCTGCAAGCCTGGGAGGGAGGCAAGGAGGTGAGGGTGACACTCGCTGGGCTTTCCTGCCTTTACTCCAAGGAATTTGGGCAAGACCACAGTTGAGGATGGACTCTCAGACTCTCTCCAGAAAATGCCTTGTCACACACAGAACTGACCCCAGAGTGGGAATGGGTTTCAATTTGTGCTCGAGGTGGAAGCTCCAAGGGCTCTGTGGTCTCATCCCAGGCTGGTTATTCCCTTCCTCCACTAAAGGAATGCGCAGGTGAGAAGGAAAAGGTGTTTGGTGCCTGTGGGTGCCTGCTGGGGGTGAGCAGGGCCAGGCAGCACCACGGCAGCATCCTGGGGATGGATGGTGGGTGGCTGGGGAGGAAACCTGCCTGAGGCTAAAAATCCAGCCCAGGGGGCGAGTGGGGGATCTCCCCACCGGGACACGGCTGCTCCGGGGCTGGCGCTGCTCCGGGCGTCCCCTCGCCCACCCCACCCGGCCCGGAGGGGCTGGGCTCCGCTTGCTGTCACGTTGAAAGGAGCTGGGGAGAGCCACTTCCCCCAGCTCCTCGCCTGGTTTCTATGGTGATGTTGCACTCAACTGTGCTCAGCAGGTCTGGGTTTATTTCCCTGCAGATAAGGCAGCCTGTGCTGATACACTGCAGCCTGGGCTCTGGGGCTTGGCAACAAGTCAGGGTTGGTGCCACTGAGCTGGAATGGCTCTGGGTGGAAGGTTTTTCATGCTGGATTTGGCAATGGATGGAATTAGCTCATAAAATAATATTGGGATTGTTTGCTGCGGCTGTTTGGTGGCCGGAGGCTGGAAGGCCGGGACTCAGAGGGAAATGTGCATCCTCCTGCTCCTCCTCCGGGCTCCCTGGTGCAGAAATTCAGGGACAGCCAGCTCGGGTTTGGCTGGATTGCAGTGCATGATGTGGGAGGGAGAATGTGCGAGAGAAGGGTGCTGGAAGCAGTGGGAAAGGGGCTGTGCTGGGGGTGTTCAGGCGGGATCTGTGCAGACTCCAGGTGAGTAATTCACACTCTCCACGAGGGAGCTGCTGCAGTTCCCATCCCCACTCCACCTCGGGGATCTTTGGGAGCAGACCCCCCTGCGTTTTTCTCCTTCCTCCAAGGCCTGAAGGCTTTGGGTGCTGGTGAGGGAAGGGGATGGAAGGTGATGAATGACTCCTGCTGTGCGTGGGGGATATGGGGTCACTTCTGGCTGCCCTTGGGACTGGACACCTTCCCTTATGCTGGCTCACAGCTCATCCCTCCCCACAGGAGCTGCCAGCCATGGAGATCCCCGAGGATCCATCACTCAGACCCCAGAGGGCAAGGCTCAGTGCCTGTTGGTGCACCAGAGGGTTGTGCAGCAGCTCAGCTTTGAGTGAGGTGTTATTTGGGAACAGAGCTATTTCCTGTAGCCTTCTCCAAAGAAAACAAGGTTCCAAACCTGCCCTTTGCTGTGACAGGGGTAATCCCTTCCTTTTGCTGTGTGAAGAGCTTTGATCCTGCCACACACCAAGATGTGTTTGCTGAGGTTCTCCCACCTGAGTCGTGCTTGTGCATCTGCTGCAGAGGGAAAAGAAATAAACCTGGGGAGAAACTGGGACCCCCCCCAACCCAGCAAACCAGGCTTGGAAAGGACCTGAAAAGTGAATTAATCTAATGATTTAGCATATTTTTCTGCAGCTGGGGACCTGGGGGGAAGAGGAAGACTGGGAATATTGCAGCAGAACTCGTGGCAAGGAGTGGTGCTGCTACTCTGAGCAGGAGAAAGGGGACAGGCAGTCCCACAGGCTGGGGCTGTGCCCTGGGGACTGGGGACCCTGCAATCCCAAATGCTGGGGCTGTGCCCTGGGGACCCTGCAATCCCAAATGTTCTGGGGACCAGGGACCCTGCAGTCCCAAATGTTTTGGGGACCAGGGACCCCCCTGCAATCCCAGATGCTGGGACCCGCAGTGTCACGTGCAGCTGGCAGTGCAGAAGCGCCAGCAGCTCGGGAGCCCCCTCGCCATGCCCTGGTGGTTATCGCGCTCTCAGCTCAGTCTCTGTCACTGTCACCTCTTCCCCCCCGTTCTCCCGGGCTAAAGCCTGGCTCGAGGCCGGGCTCCCATGCTGGGAGGGCTCTGGGATGCTGTGAGTGCTGCCTGTGTGAGGAAGAGGCTCTGCTGTGGGCTCACACGGCATCTGTGCCTTCGCAGGCAGTGTGGTGGCACCAGCCAGGCTCCTGCACGGTGACGCAGGTACTTGGCTGCCTCCCTGCTACACTTCACACCTCTCCCAGGCACGACTGATCTCACCAGTGGCATTTTAACATCCCCACCACCGCCACAGCTCCGGGCTGACGCTTCCAGCAAATTCGATTCCTTCGCAAAGGGCCGCGGTTTGGAGCAGACCTGGGAAAACTAGGCAGGATTTCACTCGGGAAGTTGCAAATTTAAGCTCATCCCAGAGCCCTCCTGAAGCTGCTGCCCACATCCCACAGTCAGAGGGTGGAGCACCATCACCAAACCAAGGGCTCAGGTCCAGCCACCTGTGATCAAGCCTCAGCTCCTTGGCCAGGTTAGCACCAGGGGCCTGCCTCAGACTGGAGGAGGGATTGAGGGGAACCACCCCTGTTTCTGAGCTCAAACCAAGGGCTCAGAGCCAACTTGATGGATGGAATGGAGAAAACACAGCACATCTTGAGGAAGCTCCTGAGCCCAGGGCAGCTCCCTGAATGTCCAGGTTCCATAAGGAGTACGGGCAGGATGAGGGAGGTGAGGCCCTGGCACAGGTGCCCAGAGCAGCTGTGGCTGCCCCTGGATCCCTGGCAGTGCCCAAGGCCAGGCTGGATGGGGCTGGGAGCAGCCTGGGACACTGGGAGGGGTCCCTGCCATGGCAGGGGTGGGATGGGATGGGTTTTGAGGTCCTTCCACCCCAAACCATTCTGTGATTCCGTAGATCTTGTTCCTCTATGTTTTCAAGACCAAAATATTGTCTTGGACCCAAGCTGAGGATATTGATGAGCAGGTGGTGTTGGACAGTTCAGGAAACCTCTTCAATTTACTGCAGGTCTGCAGGACACTCCTGGATCCTGAGCACTGCCCAACCTCACTCCTCCTAAGGAAAGTTCAGCAAGGTTCTAGCTGGTTATAGCCAGCAAGAACTCCAGACAAGTGACCTGTGGGTGCAGCTAATCGTGCAGCTTTGGTTTATTTTTGTCCACCCCAGACTAACAGCTTGTATGTCTGACAGAAGCTTGCTTTTTCCTTTCCCTTTCCAGTGAAGGATTATTAATAGATGAGGCTTCAACAAAGAAAAGATCATTTGAGAAATAAGATGGGACACTTGCTCTACAGTGAAAAAAAAAACAACAGCACACACCCACATGAAACATTATTTTCTTTTTAAAGCACATTGACAATGAAGGCCTCTCTCCTTTGGGAGGCATTTGTATTCCCCAGAGTTCATGATTCAGCCAGTGTTCCTGCCCTCTTCAAACAGATACAAATCTGAAGGACTTTTTTTTCTCCCCCTATTGTGCTTGAATGATTTTAACTCGGGTCAGATGCTGACTTGCAAAAGGCTGGGCTTGAGCATCATCTCCATTTATCGCTCCTATCTGAGACTTTGTGGTCTCTCTTCAGGCTCAAAATAAAATGGGACTAAACATAATAAAATCTCATGCTGCAGGGCAAAATATAATTACGTGAAGGGAGCAGGGAGAAATTGTTTTTCTTTTGTGAATAGCCCTGATTAATACAAATGGGCTGGTGATGGCATTTCTGACAAGCAGTTATGGGACATCACTGGAAATGGACTCTGTGTGCCAAAGGTCTCTGCTGATGATACACTGAAGACTCATTTCAGGGGGCTTGGGAGGTGGATTCAGAGAAATAAAGAAACTTTAGGCTCTGGGAGGCTCTTGAATTCAGAGCTGAAGGAGGACTTTATAGAAAAGTGGTGCAAATTGTCTGTGGAGAAGGAAAGGAGGAGCTCAAGGTGTTTGTGGAGAAGAAAGGTGCTGCCTCCACCCAGGTACTGAGCTGTTCCCAGGGTGCCACCACCCTTGGGATGATTCTTCCTGGTCACACGTCCTGCCTGGCCACCTGGGACACCCAAGGGTTTGGGTATTTGTCCTCAAATCTTGGTCCCTGTGGTGCTTTACCAGCCTCTCCTTCAGCTCAACAAGCTCTCCAAATGCAGCAATTGTTTCAGGGCAGAATCAATGTTGTCAATGCAGCACCTGCCCATTTCCCCAGGGATCCCATTTGTTTAGGAAAGTGTCTGAGAGCGTGGGGAGCACTGATGGAAAAATGAGAAATCACTGAGTTCAGCAGGAGGGGTTTTATTTGAAGGCCTTGAGACACCTTTGACCCAGCCAACAGGTGAGGAATTACACCTCAACAATCACAACAGGTGAGAAATTCACCAACAGGTGAAGATTAGCCTGGAGCTAATCTTTTCCAGGTGGCTGAAACCCTCCTGGAATCCTGGGACCAGGGGAGTGGGGGGAAGGTTGAAAAAGGCAGAGGAGGAGCAGCTTCTCCCCTGATTCCAAAGACAGAGTTGATGCTGGCTGAGCTTGGGCACAAAGGCTGAGACCTGGACTCTGGCATCACCTTTGAGGCTGAAGTGTTTGCTCCTGAATTCCTCCTCTCTGAGAAAAGCAGGGACCAGCAGGTATCTGGCTGAAGTCTTTGACTGTTGTGTCTATTGAGAATGGAGGTTTTTGGATTTTTGTTTTTTTTTAATGTGTTATTTGTCTTTAAAAGTCTGTTGGGGTGAGGTCAGGCGGGGTGTGGGCCAGGGGAGTTTGTGGGGCTGCTGTGGTGTCCCAGGATGTGCTGTGGGAAGGTGCCCAGGTTTTAACTCAAATGATGCTGGAGCATCTCTTTGAAACTGCCCCTTGTTTTCCCAAGGGTGGGGGGACTGCTGGATTGATAAGGAAAGCTGCTGAGGAGAGCAGAGAGAGCTGCTTTTTCTTTCTTTGGAAAGAGGGAAAAAAAACTCCTCTGCTGTTGTCCTTAAAGGTGGGCTGTGAAATTCATGTGCTCCAGGATCCAGGGAAGGCAGCCAGGTCTTTCTGCTGAGTTTGAGACTTTTAAAGACCTTTCCTCCTGAGTTAAACCAAACCAGAGCTGTCTTTCCTTGGAGAACCAGAGTTTCACTTGTAATTTAGGAGTGAGTGTTGGAGAGACTCAGCCCCACATCAAATCCTTCTTGCTTTGCTCTGTAGCTGCATCTTTAATGATAATTTAGTGAGCCAGGGCTGTCCAGCCCTAGTTTTCCTGTTTGTGTGGTGCAAGTGAAAATCAAATTGCCACAGGAGCAGGTTTATGTAACCCCTCTGGCCTGCTGGGCTGGATCCTGTTAGCTGCAGGTAATTGGTGGCTCTGTTGCCATTAAAATTTTTAAAGTGTTATAAACTGTTATAGTCTTGGAACTCGGCTCTGAAATGTGCAAAAAATAAGAAATATAACCTCTCCAAAAGTCCTGTTAGCTCTCCATGTGAAATATGGAGATCTGCTGAGATTCCAACTTTTGCCAGAAGTATGGCACCAAAACTAAAATCCTGTGGGCTATATGAGGACATGCACAAACAAGAAGGGTATGGAACAGGGACCATGTGATTCATCACTTGGCCAAGTGGGTTTTTTTTCTTGGAGTTAAATCCTTAATCTTATTAAAATTTTATTTATAAAGTACCATATTGGAGGCTCTTAAGGTGTTGCACAAGTTATAAAAATGCACTAATAAAGAAAATAGCCTCATAAAAGAGTACAGAAATGAAAAGAAGAGCTAAAATGGTGCTATCATACAGACAGCAGCTATTACAAGTCATATATTGATGTCAAAATTGTCCCTCCCTATGCTGTAAAGATTAATAATTTGCCACTGGGAACTCAGGTACCATGGTGACCAGGGTTAGATTTTGAGAACAGAAGAGATGGAAAAGTTGAAGGTGAAGTAGAGGATGCATTGTTGGCCTTGGGAAGTGGGGAATGCCAGCCTGGACCAAAGCAGGGCCTGGGGAACAGGAGAGGAATTGGTTCCCCTGGGCTTTAGGCTGAAGTTTTAGTGACCAGAGCAGCCTGGGAGAGAGGAAGGTGTCCCTGCCCATGGCAGGAAGGAGAGGAGTTTTAATGTCCCCTCCAGCCCAAAGCAGCCTGGGATTCTGCACACACAAAGCCCCTCTGTGCACTGGGATCTTGTGGCTTTGTGCTTTTTTAGAGGTAGAAAATCTGCATCACCCACTCATCTTTTGCTGTTCCCATCCTGCAAAGTTTCTGGGCCAGGGAGTTCCCAACCTGTGGCTCCTCAGGTTGGGATAAAGGCCCCGGGTGATGGCAGAGACGTGCTGGGTGTGGGAGGTTAAAGACTGCACGAAGAGTGACTGAGCCAGCTCCCTCTGCTGAGCCTGGAGACAGCCCCCACTATTGTTCAACACTGGTGTTCAGCAAATCGTGCCTTTTGTAAGAAAAGTGGGATTTTTAATCAGTGGCAATTGCAATGTGAGCTCTCAGAAAGAGGAGCAAAACATACCCCCACTTCCCTCCCCACCCCCGTGTGCAGCCCCCAGTTTATTCTGCCTGGTCTATTTTTGCCTTCCCAGAGTTACTGGGAGAACAAGATTAGCAACTGATCATTTATGCTGATTTTTCCAAGCGCTGAGATGTCTTTCATTAAAACTGTCACTCAAGGGAGAACGCTCGATTGCGCTTTCGCCGCGCGCTACAACTCCGGGCGCCGCTCGTATCCACGGGACGGGGACATCTGGGTGTGGCTGGCTGGGAATTTGGCTTGTCTTGAAAGAAAGAGATGGCCCTGGTCCACTGTTGGTCCGAGTTGTGTTTGATTCCACCCCTCGGTGCTCCCTGGAAAGCCGTGGTGTGGCAGAGGCGGCGGCAGGAGCTGGGTGTGATGTGGCGCGGCCGTGTTTTGTGTGACCCTTGATTTTGCCCAGCTCCCGCGGCCTCGGGAAAGCAAGGGCTTGTTTATCCACAAGGAAAGCCTGCGTTTGCCTCCCAAGGCTGTGGAAAACACTTCCCAGCCTCTGATTTAGAGGCACTTACGGGCTGGGGCTGGGGGTGTGGCTGTCTCCGGGACGCAGGTGGGGTGGAAAAGTGCCAGCTCTGTAAAAGCTTTCAGCTCGCTCCGCGCTGGGGATGGGAGGCTTGGGAGGAATCTGCCTCCAGCTCCTCCTGCTGTTCCCTGCTCCATGCCAGGCCAGGAATTCTGCTCCTGCTCCCTGGCACCTGGAGTTTGCTGAAGGTGTTCCTCTGCTTGGCTCGGAGCTGTGCATGGCTTTGATATCCCACGGCTCTGCTGCTGTCCCACCAGGCTCCCACCAGCTCCCCCTGCCCTTCCAGGCTCTAACACTGGGCTTGGACATGGGGATAATTGGGCCCAGCCTGTGATCACCTCTGTTATTATTCCCTTTGTCACCACAGGCAGCATCGGCAGCGTGGAGAGGCTGCTGCATTCCCCCACCCCACCACCCATCGCTTCTCTCCACGAGCTCCATTTTGATCCATGGCACTCCTGGCGACTTGTAGCGTTACCTACCCGGGCTTTGATGTGCAGAAACTGAAGTATGTTAGAGGCAGCATAAAAATTGCATGTAATTATCCTTGGTCTGGTTCTATGGGAACAGGGAAACATCAATATTGATGGGTGAGAGCATTTATGTTTTATGTGTGAGCATATATCTTCTCTCCTCCATATTCAGCAGGAGTTTTTGATTCCTGCCTGTGTGCTGAGCCATTAAAGCTACTCTGGTGCTGGTTCCTCTCCCCCTGGGGCTGGGCACTGAGTGCTGAAGTACTTCCAGAGCTCATTACAGTGGCTGGAGCCCGGCCCTGGGGGATCCGCAGCTGGGAACGGGGCGACAGCTTCCCAAAGTGTCTCTGAGTTCTGTCTCTGGCTGTACTTCTGCACCAGGGCTGCCACCCGTGAATAATTCAGGCTGGAAGATGGAGGATGAGTGCTCCCAGGGCTGGGAGCAGGGAGGTGCTGGGAGCAGGGCAGTGGTGACAGCCCTGTAATGGCCCTGGGCTGTGCTTGGGGTTTGTCCCCAGGTGCAGGCAGGGCCGTGCTGTCCCTGGGGAAAGCTGAGCTCTCTCCTCATCCCAGGGTGCAGGGGATGTGCTGCAGAGAGGGGCTGGTGATGCTCAGCAGTGTTCAGGCACACAACACCCACCTGGCAGAGAATCCTCCTCCACTCTGGTCCTCCCTGACTTGACCTAAAATCCCAGCCAGGACCAGGCATTTCCCACCTCTCTTTCCCTTCTGTGCCCAACCTGTGCTCCTGCTCTGGCTTTTCTTTCCCGTGGGGATTGTGTTTGGACCGCACTGCTTAGCAGGCAGTTGCACTTGAGGAATTTGTGCCCTGAATGTCTCTAAAGGTCTGTTCCTTAAGAGGGGTGTGTAGGGAAAACCCTGGGGGAAGCATTTGGCCAGGAATGGGGTTATTGGATGAGATGCTGCAGCACTCTGGGTCAGCCCCAATTTCTGATGTGGCCCTTGGGGTGTCTGTGCAGGGCCAGGGGTTGGACACATGATCCTGGTGGGTCCCTTCCAGCAGGGACAGGCTGGCAGCAGCCCCGGTGTGGGCTGTGCAGGGTGGGACCTTTCCATGCCCAGCGGGGTTTGCTGTGAGCCTGAGCTTAGGGATGAACCTGCACAAGGCTTTTGAAAGGGTTAAATGCCAAAGCCACACAACAGAGGGGCACAGTGGGACAGTGGCATCACCCCCTTTGGCACAGAGCACCAGGCACAGTGGGATCTGTGTCTGCTCCCAGCAGTGTCCTGTCCAACCCTGCCCAGGGGCACCCTCAGGCTTCCAAACCCCCAAACTTCTGCAGCTTTAACAAACCTGGATCTTGAATGCTGTGCACTGGAGCATTGCTGGAATCCATCCAGCACATGGAAAACAGGCTGAGATTTTTTGGATGGGGCAGGAGAGACAAATTGATGGTGCATGGAGAGACAGAGGCTCTGAGGTTGTGGGACGGTTTTTGGAGTGTCAGTCTATGGACTGTGTTCCTGTTTTATGGTGCCCTGGGCTAAAGAAAACATTCCAGCTGTGCTGTAGAGACATCTGTGCCCCCTCGTGCCGGCCCCACATTTCTGGCCCTGGATATGGATGGAGCAGGCTGGGAGAGTGACTGGATGGGAAATGTCCCTGCTCTGGTGTTTGTAGCTGTGAATGGCTTCTCCCAAGGGAAGCTGCCATTTTGCTCATCCTGCATCAAAATGGATTTGCAGCCCAGAGATGAAGGAAACCAGAGAAAGAGCAAACATGAGAAACATTCCCTCCTAGTCAGTGTGAAATGTATAATCCTCCATATATATGGGAAGAAACAGACATTTTCCTGCTGCTTTGCTCCTGTGGACACTCAAAAACCCCATCTTTTGGGTGAGATAACTTTGGTCCCTTTAGTAAATCCTGTGCAGGTACAGCATCACAGGGTACTCAGAGTGGGAAGGGGCCTACAGGGATCATCCAGTCCCACTGCCAGCCCTGCCCAGACACCCCAAAACCCCACCCTGGGCGTCCCTGGCTGCGCTGTCCAACACTCCTGGAGCTCTGGCAGCCTCGGGGGTGCCAATAGGAGATTCTGTCATGGTATCTCCTACCTAAATACTCATCTGATAGTATCTACTATGTAGTGTGTGTATACAGAATATTATATATGGCATCTACAGAACATGGCACTCATCAGGCTGTCAGTGTCAGCTTCTCTTTATTTTTAATTTTCTCCCAATTACAATCAAGGCATCCAGAAACGCCTTTTTTTAGCAGTGTGTTCCCCTTGGTCAAAATTATCTGCTTTGATGAGGAGACTCCATTCTGCTTCAAAGTGAGGTTGGGTTCTTGTGAGCTGTGCTGTAAATTGAGTTCCCCAGGGGCTGCTCGCATCGAGTGAGAGATGAGGATGGAAGTTTTGCTCTCCAGTTAAACACTGCATCTTCACTGGCCAGTGCTCACACCTCTCTGGAGTCTGTTGGTTCACTGTGACATTTCCAAGAAAAGTCAACTCAATCAATTTCACAGCTATTTCAAAAAGAAAACATTTTTAATGTTGGACTTTGTGTGTTGAATGTCCCTTCCCCATTTCATGGGAAGATGGTGGAGATTTGGGTGAGTGACTTCCAGAGCTTCTCTCTTCTGTCCCTGCTTTGGTGGATCCCTGTACTCACCAGTCCAATCTGATTACAAACAGGCTGGCATTGAATAAGTATTACTTTTGATTTTTAAAAAAGCCTCCCTTTGCTAAAACGCATTATTTTTAAGAATATTACAGCTGATCTTTGTCTGAGTTGTTTGAATCTTGAAACAAATATTTTTTTTGCTTTAAAAATAAGAGCCAGCTACCCCCAGCTTGTATTTCCAGCATATTGTAGCTTCTCAGCACAATTAGAAGCAGTCTCTGTTGCAAGGCACTCATTTAGACTCTGACCTAGGGCTGAGATTAAACAATTCCTTCACAAGTTTGTCCCTGTGTTGGCACATTTGATGCATTGCTGATCCAATTAAGTTTTCACACAATGGCTGTATTGTTACTGCAGGACTTCTTTGTTTATTAACCTTTCTTGGGGAGAAATTCCATCCCTAACCTTCAGCAGATTGGACATATGTTAATGTCCCACAATGGGGAAGGAGCAGAGTCAGGAGGAGGGGAGGTGACACGGCTCTAACAGGGCTCAGGCGAGGGGAGTCAGCACTTTGTGGGCTGGAGCAAAATTAAAGATTCCGGCTGGTAAGAGAAATATCTTTTATCCATCTGCTCCATTTTCCATTGAAGCTTTCCACGCTGGGTGGTTTCTGCAACCTTGAACCACCCGTGTTTTTGTGGAAACAGATTTTGCTCTCCTGTGCTGTCCCTGGTGCCGTTTCACCCCAGCTGTGTGGGGGCTCTGCTACTGCAGCCTGATGGAATCACAGAGGGGTTTGGGTGGAAATAGAGCTTAAAACGTAGCCAGTCCCACCCCTGCCACGGGCAGGGACAGCTCCCTGCATCCCAGGCTGCTCCAACCTGGCCTTGGGTGCTTTCAGGGATCCAGGGGCAGCCTGTGCCAGGGCCTCTCCACCCTCACAGCAATTAATGCCACTTAATCACTGTTTCTGCTGTTTCTGCTCCTTCACCCACTCGTGTCTCATGTGCAGTGCCAGGGTTTTGGCTATGGGAGTTTGCAGGATCACTCTCTGTGAGTTCTTTTAGTATCCAGCAACACCATCACAATGACCCCTCCAAGTGCAGGTGTGAAATCCTCTGATTTTTGTTTCCTGCAACTGCTTCTCCCATGCAAATTCTGGCAGACAACGAAGTAAACCTGCTGTAAAATATTAGTGAAGCAAAGCTTTCTCTTCAGTTCCATAGGAACAGCAGCAGGAAGGGACTTCAGGCAACTCAAGCATCTCTTTATTGTAATTTCTGTGCTCCAGGTCTCTGCCCCAAGTCCAAAGCACCAGCTTGACTCTGTCCCTGTCAGTGAGACCTTAATGACACACTTAAGCCAGGATTTATTCCTGGGGTTCAATGCACACGTGCCTTGGATCCTGGGATCAGGGCCTGCACAAACATGAGCAGTAAAAGTTTACTTTTCATGACTTTAAACAAACCCCAGACTTATTTCCTCTTGGTTCTGTCCTGTAGCCAAAGCTTTCTGGCCCTGTTGTTTGTTCTACTGCATCGACCCTGGAGCAGCTCAGGACACCCCAGACTGTGCAGCTGATTTCCCTGCTCAGACATTTGTCACCCTGCAACAAGCCCTTCAGGAATTCTGGATTTAAGCAGCAGCCTGGCTGAGTGAGAGCGAGCTCTGGTGAAGGATGTTTGGCTCTCTGGGAGCTCCCCTGGCAAAGAACAAAAGGAAATGGCTGCTTTAGGCTTCACCCCAGTGTTTGCTGTGCTCTGACTGCTCTCTTTTGGAAATGGCACCTGGTGTGTCCATGGCACCCTTGGAGAGCAGGCAGAGCTCCCTCAGAGATGAAAAAACCTCAGAATGGGATGGAAAAGAACAAGGCTGGCTCCTAAACTCAACACACAGTTCTGTTCCATCATTTAAAGGGAATTTTCTTTCCTCTAGTGACCCATAAAAGTGCAGATTATTCATTCCAGCAGCCCAGCTCCACTGGTCATCTGTTGGGAGGAAGAGGGGAAATCTTCAAACACCTCGGGCATCCCTGGCAACCCAACAGCTCAAACAGCAGGCAGCAGCATCCCCTTCCCTTCCCTTCCCTTCCCTTTGGATGTTCACCAGCCACAGCTCTTCCACAACATCCCAGTCCCAAGAGCACAGTGAGCCCCACCTGGAGGGGTTTTGTGCCTCTTGAGGACCTCCAGTTCTCCCAGCACTGCCCTATTTTTTTTTTTTAATGCCTTAGATATTTTTAGCTGTTGAGTGACAAATTTAGTTAATGCATTCAGCTCTGACGTCAAAGCCAGAGCCAGTGGGTAGCTGGAATAGCTAACATTTTATTTAATCATCTTGCTAAGCAATTTTTTTCCCCTTCCCTTCTTTTTCTAGAGGATCTAGAAAGGCAGTTCAAGCTGGGCCAGACTGTGACTACAGGGGAGGGTTGGTTTGTTTTGGTCTCCATGAGAAGCCTCATTCCCCAACTTGTTGCTCTTCAGGCAAGGAGCTTTGTTGGAAAAGTGAGGCTGAGATGCTTTGCTGTAGGTCTGACACCATAGGAGGTTGCTGTTGATAACTGGTCAGTTGTGTTTGTTCCTTTCTGGGCCTGGTCCGTGGAGGAGGTGAATTGCAGAGCAATTACTGAGTTCTTGTTTTGCTCCCTGCTTCACACCCCGGTGAGTTGGGTGCTGGCATTTCACTCATTTGTCGTTTCCTGTGCCCAAGATGACCCTGAGATGTGTAAAAAGTCTCTGCTCTCCAACCCAGCTGGCCAAGAACGAGTCTGAAGTCTTTCGCTTTCAGTTTCAAGGTTGTTTATTGTTGGTTATCAGAAAACATTTCCAGCCTGGCCTGTGGAGCTCTGTTCAGCAGAGCAGACCAAGGCACTCTGCCCTCCCCCAGGCTGCTGCTCTCTTTTATACTATAAACTACAAATACTTTATTTATAATTACTTTCCAATAGCTGTCACCTGTGTCAGACTGTGTCCCTTCACCTCACACCAATGCCAAAGTGCCACCAGCACCCAAGAGATGGAGGCTGGGAAGAAGAAGGAAGGAGCACAGGACAAGGCCCAGTTCCCTCCATCTTGCCTCCCAGCTCACTGTAATAAGAATCCTAAATCTGCAGTTTTGTGACTTTTCCTTCTTCACACAGTGATGGTAATTTGTTCCATGGATCAAACTCAAAGCCACAAGGATCTCTGGCTGCATGCCAGGGTCTCTGAGCCCCCTGCCAGGGCTTCAAACCCCCCTGGGCTGGGCTCAGATCAGCCAGGGCTGGCACAGGGATGTCCTGGGTTCCCACACTGAACCAGCCAGTGCTGGGTAAAACCATGGATTGTGCCCTGTCCTGACATGAGACTTGTGAAGAGCTGCTGTGGGAATTAGCCCAAGGAATGACTGTACAAAACCCACCCTCCATGAGCACCAAAATACCATTATTATTATTAGATCTTCATGCAGAGCTTCTGCCTGAAGTCACATTCTTGCTAAAAAAGGTGAAGGAACACAATAAAGATCTCCACTCACACAGCCCCACTGAGAGTACAGGCACATAAACTTAATGTTGGCAAATTTTGAGTAATTCTCTTTTTAATGAGTTTTTCCTGCACAACTCTCTCTTGGAAGGGAATTTTTGGAGGAGCTGCGTGTTTGGTTCCACACTTCCACAGGGAAGGGAACCTTGCTTCAGTCCTTGGCACTGCTGCTGTGGCAAAGTGCTTGATTTCCCTTTCCTACCACATCCCCTGAGGAAAGGGGAACACGAGGCTGCCTTTGGGGCTGGCTGGAGCTGAGAGGGCTGTGCTCAGAGAGGGCTAAACCCCAAGCTGCATCCCATTAGCTCTCAACAGCCAGCTAAAGTCTGTGAGCATCTTCACACCCAGTTAAATCTGGAGGATAATGCAGAGGAGAGGTTCTACAGGTGGCTTTAGAGCTGGGTAATTGTTCCCCCTAAAGCAGCCCCGGGACTTGCTGCAGCCTTGGCTGTGCTGAGCGTTTCAGCCTCTGGGGCTGCTGCGAGCCACGTGCAGCTCTGTTTGCAGAGCACTGAGGTGACAACATCCCTGGAGGCCCCAGTGCCAGCTCTTCCCAGTGAGCCAGGTGGGGACAAAAACTCCCTGGTGGCTCCAGGTGACAGTCCTGGTTCTCTGGCCTTGGCTCTGCTTATGCTGTGATTGGAGCTTGTTCTGTTTGGTAACGACCTGAGGTTGTTTCACCTTCTGTGCCAGAGAAGCAAAGATCTTCTTTTGGGGGCACCCACAGGCTCAATGTGAGGAGCACCTCAAATCCTGCTAGGAGCTGGACCTGGTTTCCTTGTTCCCTGGGCTTTGCTGCTGCAGGCAAAGCTGAGCGTCAGTAGCACAGCAGAGCCTCTCTCATGTGCAGAGGATATTGGTACAGGTGACTCCAGGGCTCCTCACAAGCAGCCTCTGCTTCTGCCTGAGCCTGTTTTGCCTTCTGATCCATCCACTGCTCCCTCCCATCATTCCAGCTCTTTCTCTAGGCTCATTCTCCAGGTAACAATGTTCTTTCTCTGCAACAGTAAACTCAAACATTTTTTCTCAGCAGACAGGTCTCTTTGCACTATTATGTGATTTTATATCTTTTTGTCTTCGTAAACAAATACTGCTGCAATCTGCATTATGGGAGATTTTTAGGGGGTCTTACAGGAATTAAAGGATGGGGGTCTGGTCACTGTTATGTGGGGTATGTTGCTGCAGAAATGAGGTGGTTTTGTGATTTATGTGCAGCTCAGCCTAGATTTGGGCCCCGACCAGCACTGCTTCAGCCACAGAGCCATGACTTTCTCCCCTAAACTGATTCCTGTGAAGGGTTCTGCTGGGATTCCTCCTTCCTCTCTGCCTAGTGAGCACATCAGGCAGGAGAGCTCTGCTGGAGCTTGCCAGATATTTTAATTCTGCCCTGCTCTGGCTGTTGCAAAGCTCAGCACGTTTATACTGAAAGGAAGGTCAGCTGCACCAACTTTCTTCAGCCCAACTTAGACCTCAAATATTTGAGGAAGGACTTTGTAGTGCTGTGTTTTCATCCAGGATCTTCTGTGCAGAGTTTATAGTTAAATTCTTCTCAGCGCTGGGATACCTGCAGGTACCACTGTGGTATAAATACAGTAATTCCCCTGTTTTCCAGAGGAGGGAATTGGGTTTGTTCATAGTTTTCCTGCTTTTTATGGGGCAGAAGATCCAGCTTAAGCTCAGAGCAGCTCAGCACAGCTCTGAGGTTTCAGCCAAGAGCTCTACATGGTAATGAAGCTGCATCTGTGGCTCTGAGCACGCCATGAAGTCAATGCCTCCAGTTCCTCTGCAGACACCCCCTGCCATGGTATTTATAGAGTACCTGCTGGTGGGTGGTGTGATTCTTTCTTGTATTGCTTTTTTCTTTTTTTTCTTTTTTTTTTTAATTTTTTTTAAAAAAATTTTCATTCATGAAGGATGAGGCTGCGCCGCCCACTCGGGAGCGGTGCCGTACCCGGAGCTCTGCAGGAGCAAGGCTCCCTCCCTCCCTCCCTGAGCAGCTCTGCAAGGAGCTGGTGAGGATTGCAGCTGGGGATGGATGAATTCCCACTGCCCTGCGTTGTCTGGGTGCCTCACGGCACTGCATCCTCACCCAGGCTGAGCTGATCTCTCTCCTCTGCTGTTCTCAGATGGGCAGACTGGGATTTTTCTGTTTCCCTTCTGCAAATCAGGGCTGCTTTACCAAAGTCCCAAGTTTTACACTCAGAATCCCCTTTAGCTTTTTTTAATTATTTTAATTTTGCCCCCCATCACTCCACCCCTTCAGCAGCTTCCCCACTTCTGCTCGCCTTTGGTCCTTCCTTGCTGGGTGTTCCTTGTCCCCTTCTCCCTGACAGCTCCTCTGCTGTTCCTGATGAACCCTGATGCCTTCCTGGGAGCCTCAGGCCTATGCCACCCTCTTGGTTTCTTTTCCATGCTGTGGCCTTCCTGGACAAAAAAAAAAAATCAACTTTGCTTAAGGAAAAGGGAAATCTCACTGCTTGAGAGCCCCTCTAGGGAAGGGCACTGGGATAACTCTGGGGCTCTGTGCTGTTCCCCTTGGAGCTGCAGCATGGAGAAGGGATAAATCTGCATCCCCCAAAGGGCACCAGAAGCTTTTCCGAGGTGCCAGACTTGGAGCACCATGTCTGAGCACGGGGCAGGTGCCATGAGGTGCCAGCAGACCTCAGAGGACCCCGTCCCACTCGTGCCTGGCACCCTCCCAGCCCGGTCCTGGCAGGCAGCGGCTCTGAGACACATGGATACCTGCCTGCCAGGACCTGGATCAATCCCACTGGCTTCCCACAAGGCCCCAGGCAGCCATCAGATGGTGGTTGAGCATCCCCACTGCACTGGGCTGGCCTGGGACCAGCAGCTCGTGGGCTGGGCACGTGCAGGCCGGGCGCTGTGAGCCCAGCACGGCACCTGCCAGGTGCCACCTTTGGCCTCGCCCCTCCTCAGGGACAGGGAGCGTCAATCCCATCAGATTCACTGAAATGCCTGGGTGGGGTGAGGGAATCCTCGGAGGACAGAGTTATTTTGTTGGGTTTTAGAGAGCTGTGAGCACATGAGTGCGCTTTGGAGTGAAGCTGGGATGCAAAGGAGAAAAGGAATCACTATTAGTTGGAGAAAAACCTGGATTCATCCCAGGGAACTTTAAAACTTGAATGATGCAGCTGACCCCAGTGGACAGAATTCTTTGAAGGAATAAACTTCTGGTTGCTTGTACCCACAAGCCCTTTAAATCAGCAAATCCAGGGATCAATCTCTTTTCCTTTGCTTGTGTGACTTCACAGAGGTTTTTTTCCTCTTCTGAAATCTAATAACAGAAAACATTTTGAAGAAATTAAGTCAATTTGAGCAGTGAGCTGGAGAGAGAACGCTTCCATCAGCTCCCAATCTATCTCCATCGCTGCCAGGGGAAAGCTGAATGGAACTTCCAGGGAGGCAAAGGGGCAGCAGGGCTGGAGTCCTGCTCAGGGGGCAGTGCTACCTGGCTCGGAGCCCTGCCATGCTGTGCCACACGGGATTGCTCACACCTGGGGACAAATCTGGTCTTCTGGGGACACTCTGTGGTCCTGCTCCATTCCAGGAGGAGCACTTTGTCCTGTGGGGATGAATTCTTTACCAACAAGCCCAGAGCACAAGGGATAAGAATGGGAATGGATGCCAGGAGGGGAGGTGGAGCTGCAGCAGAAGGGCTGAAGGGAAACTGCGGTTGAGCAGTTACAAACCAAGGCCCTGAGAAAGGTTTTCTGGGCAAAAGATTTGAGGAATTGAGGGCAAATTCTCCCAAATTTAGGAGCACTCAAGCCAAACCAAGTCGATTTTCCTGCACTCATGGCAGTTTCCAGCTGCTTTCAACCTTTCTGAGCTTCTGGTCTCCAGACAGGAGATGCAGTTCAAATGTCCATCACGAACTTGTGGTTTGCATCTCCTGTAGCCCCCTCAGGAATAAGCCAGAGACCTTCCTGTGGGGTGTTTGGCAGTGAGGGGACACTGGGAAGGCTGGGACAGGGCTGCCCCGTGCTGGAAGCACAAACACTTTGGGGCTGTCCCCAAGCTCTCTGTCTCTGGGACACCCGGAGCGACAGGTTTGTCAGCAGGGTTTGGCTGAGTTTCCCAGGTGCAAAGGCAGAGGGAGGAGCTGGGCAGGCTCAGGAGAGGTGCTGAGAAAGGAGAGTTGTGGGCAGGGAGGGGGAGCTGCTCTGGGGGGCCCGAGGGCTCTGGATAATGACCCCAAACCTCTTCAGGGTGGGCTCTGCTTCTCTCCTCGCTGCTGCAGCTCTGCCAGCTCCTGTAGCCATGAGGCCTAAAACTTTCTGTTGTTTTCTGCTGATCCTCATGGGTCTCTGGAACTCAGAATATTCTTTTATTCTCTGCTGCCCATGACTTTTCTTGGTATTATTTGCTTTTTAAATAAACATCTCCTCTCTGTCAGTGCTCTTGGCTGCAGAGCAGAGTTTCAAACCAGGACTGTACCAGCTTCAAATGTACAGGAAAAAACCTGATGGGAACTTTTGACAACCCCAGGCTGGCTGTGGGGAGGCTGAGCTGTGAGCACATGGCAATGTCACCAGGGTCCCAGGAAAAGACCCCAGCCACTGAATTTCACTTCAGGTTTGCTGTTGCAAACATAAGCTGTGAGTTACTGCCTGGAAGTGTCAGGCTGTCCTCCCGTACCGATGGCATTCCGAGCTGCTGTCGCCAATCCCACGCTGTAAAAACATCACTAGGAGGGAGACAATAAACAGAGCAGCCATCACTGATGCCACAGAATGCATTCTGCCCTTCCAATATCAATTTTTCCATTTCCTTTTCTAATTTCTAGTAATTGAGCTCAATGAGCCTGCTTGGAGCTGATTTCTCGATCTAGTTTTCTTTACATCTATTTCTGATTTTTGGCCTTGCTCCAGTTGCTTGCTTGATGGTGCATTTTATTTCAGCTTCTTAATTTGCTGTTAGAGTTGTCAACACCACAGGGCCCCCTCGCTGCTCTGCTCTGCTCAAGTGGGGTGGATATATTCCTTGGATTTGTTAACCCCTTGCTTGCTGCTGGTGCCACGACCCTGGCAGGTGTCACCAGGGGCCATCAGGTGATTGTAAACAGCCAGGGTGGGGCTGTGCTGCTGGATGAGCAGGGAGAAGGAACGAGCCCCAGAGGTGGGGATAAATTTACCAGGCTTTTGGGATTTTGGTGATGTCCTGGTACAACTCCCAGCTGCCCACCCTCAAAGGGACAAAGGGAGAGGAGTTATTCCCTCTTTCCCCATCCCCATCCAGGTGATGGTGTTTGGGCAAATATGTTTGGCTCACAAACAGAACTTCTCCAGGTACAGATCAGCCACCACGGATGCAGGGAGGTGAAATCCCCTGGCTCCAGGCAGTTGGAGGATGCTGCAGAGCAGCGCTGCCCTGGAGCTGGCTCGCTGCCCGTGCAGTTCTTTCATGCTGCTTTTTGTTGATGCAACAGAAAGCATTTCCATCTTCTCTTTATCCAAGGAACAGACAGGATCCAATCAGGCTTGTGATGAGGCAAAACAAAAATATGAGGCATAAAGCAGAAGCACAAATGCTTGCCTTCATGATTTCTTTCATCCCTTCAGTGGCTCAGGGTTTTATGGCTTCACAGAACTTCCCCCAGCACATTTTTCTTGCAGTGCCCATTTCAATTTTTCAGGGCTTGGTTATGCAGGCAGAAAGGAGATGTTTTGCAGGTGTCCTGCTACATTTTCACTTTTCCAGAAGATCTCTTTTGACACAGCATGTTCTCCTAGGCACTGCCATGCCAGTTGAAATGTCCCAGCTGGTTTGTGTTCACTGCTGCCTGGATGGAAAAAACTGCTTCTGGAATGTGTGATCCCCCACGGGCTGGTTTTCTTTTTACAGTTTTTTTTTTTTAACCTCTGGTGTCAGCCCTTTGGGTTGCTGGTGTGGGGAGCTCTGGACACTGGGGCCGTGCTGTTGCCTGGTGGCTGTTTGAGACTTCTTGTTCCATTGCTCACGGGGGAATTGTCACTGGGAAAATAAAGCCCATGTTTGGAGCCTGTTACTCAAATACTGCTCTGCTGCTTTGGCTGAATCATCACCCCCATGCACATAATCACTGTTTATTGTTTACCTTGCTCCCGAATTAATCAGCCACTTTGGAGAGGAGGAAGGAAGAAGCAATTGTTTAACCTTGCTGGTGGTAAAATCTCTTTGGGCTCCTTAATCCTGCAGAGTCATTTCAGCATCTTGGGCAAAACAACTTCCCTTACATTTTATCTGTGGGGCTCTCAGTCTGGCACACTGTTGGGATTATTCTGTGCTGGAAAATGTCTCACTGGGCTTAGTTTTGGGTAGGAATTAGGGAAAATGGGCTTGATGTCGCTGTGTTGTGTGATATAGTGAGGAATGGGAAAGAGCAACAATCTCTGTCATCATTATCTGGGTTTTGGGGACAAAAAGGATGAGCAAGAGAGGTGTGGTTGTGCTTGGGGTAGGGTTCAGAGGGGGCTGTAAAACTAAAAGTCCAAATCAGCCCCTCTCAGGCAGTGCTATCAGTGCCACAGCTCCTTTCCAACTGCAATTCCTTTCTGTTAATGAGCCACGAGAGGATTTCACTGCTGCTGTGTTTTCTCCCCTCGAACACAGATATCTGCAGGAGATGTACAGCAGCCCACTTGTAGCTTGAATAAAGAGTGTTTAGAGCTTGATGGTAATGGAAAAAACCCAGTGATGGTTAATACTTTCTAGCTTTAATTCTCTGCTGGATACTTGTATTGGCAAAGGCTGTCCACCCTTGGAGGCAAGTGGGTGGTGATTTGCATGGAAAGAAAGACACAAGATGAAGTTGGGATGCAAAGTAGAAAAAGAATTGCCATTAATTGGAGAAAAACCTGGATTCAGCCCAATTATCTTAAAGTTCTTGAGTGATATAGCTGCATTGGAAGATTAGGAATCAGAGAGATGTCTCCACACAGGGGGCACCTCTATGAATTGAGGAGGGAGAAATCTGGGGAGAAATTTGGGAAATTGCACTGCTGGGCTGCTCTGCCTGAGGTGTCCTTGTGCAAACCCTCCGTGGCCCTTTGTGCTTCCCTTTCCCCCAGCCCTTCAAGTGAGGAAATAAAACTGGATGTGAAAATAGAGGGAGATGAGAGAGAGTGAGATGGGATCACAAACCCAGAGGAATGAATCCTTGGAAACAGCCTTGGCTCATTCAGGTGGCATTTGCAGTGCAGCCAAGGAGCCTCCAGAGAGCTGCAGATTTGTAGGGCTGGATTCCCATCCCTGCACTTCTCCAGCCTGGATTCCGGGATGTGAGGACGGCGGCGTGGCACGGTGCCACGGAGCACGTGAGCCCAGGGCAGGCTTCCATTCCTTATGCAGAGCACACCAACCCCAGCTTTTACAGCCTGAGGTAAAACTTTAATAGTTGTTTGATGGTGAATTTCCATGTCAGCTGCTCTGGAATTCGGCTGCAGGGCCGAGCCAGAAGCAGCATATTGCAGCGGGGGGATTCCTGGTTATGTGAGAGCCACAAATGTGACCCGGCAAGGCAGGGATCCAAGCGAGGAATGCAAAGTTTGACTGATAACTGTTGCCTCATTCCAAGATGCAAATGAAACACCAAATGTTCAAGTTCAAGCTGGGGTGGCAGATTTTTTTTTTTTCTCTCCCCTCTTGAAGGATCTGGCCACCCCCAGACTGGGTCTGATGCAGTTTCTTTCTTGAACATATTGAAGGCAGAATTCATCATCTTGGTAACTTTTTCCATATGGCTGTTATTCCTCCTGGAAATAGTTCTGTGTTTGGCTTCCTGTTCCCTGGTCCTCCCTTCTCATGTCTGATTCCTTCTTTTTTTTTTTTTTTTCTCTCTCTCTTTATTTTTTTTTATTGCCTGCTTGAGTGTGATTGTGGGTCCTTTGCAATTCATAACGTGGAGATGAGGCAGGATTTGGGCTGAGGGCTGAGCGGGAGCTGTTGGGGATGCGCTGCTGTCGTGGTGCTCACGTCTCCAGCCCACTTGCTCAGACGTACTCGCTCATCCACATGGATACAGGCTCAGTCATCCCAGCCTGCGTGCACACACTCATTCCCCTCCCTTGCCAAGTCCTCAGCTCCCCCTTGGAGCCCAAAAGCAGGAGAATTAAATCCCTGTAACTTTTGTGTCGCTCAGCTCCATGGCAGAGCTGCTTTGTGTGGCCGTGTGCTCACTGCTCAGCTGCTGGAAGGGAGGGAGGTTCCTGGGACTCTGCTTCTCACTGAAGTCAGACCTGCAGCGCATCTTGTGCTCCTTTACTGGAGCAGAGCTTCCATCTTTGGGTGCAGGGAGCTGGGATTCAGGCCCTGATCTTTGCAGTGAATCTTGGAGAGGATTTGTTGGCAGTGGTGCCTTCCCAAGCCCTCTCCTTTCCTGCTGTCCCGTGACTCACACCTGGTGCTGGAGTAGCCTTTGCTGGAACAACCTTGAGTTGTTCTCTTGCTGCTGAAATCCCTGCACGAGTGCCAGGCTCTGCCTCTCCCGGGGAGCTGCTCAGGGCTGAGGGCTCTGCTCAGCCTGGAGGATTGCAAAGCGACATTTGGCAGCACAAATTAGCTTTCCATGGAAGCGAGGAGCTGCTCCCAACTCTGGAGAGAGAGGAGTGGAATTTCGGCCACCTTCCCACACTGATCCACCCAACACCCCCGTGGCACTGGAGGGAATCATCATGGAATGCTTGCTGGGCAGACTGGGAAGCTCCAGCTGAGAGCTCTGAGGCTCTTTTGATCTGTGCTCAGCAGCAGCCACGTCCCCAGCAGTGCCAGGCAGTGGCAGCACCCCGCTGGTGCCAAGCACTGACCTCATGGGGACGTCTGGCACAGCACAGGTCAAGCTCTCAGTGTCCAGATGGCAGCAAATTGCCCATTAGGTGAATAATTGTGTTTTCTGGAAGGGAACAGGCCCTGGGGCTGACCTGTGTTCCCAGGAGATGCTGCTTGGTAACCTCAGATGTTGTCCTGGAGCCTTTGGGGAACACAGAGTGCTCCTGGCTGCTGAGTGAGGGCGGAACCCTCTGTGCGTGTGCAATTCATGGCAGAAAGGGCGCTAAAGGATCTTTATTTCTCTATTGGGTGACATTAGCAGGGACATGGACACCAAGGAATGCTTCACTGTTGGAGCTGAAGCTTCCTGAGCTCCTGGCTGGGGGAGCCCTGAGGTTCAGAGGGGTTCTTGTGTATCCTGGGGAGCTCATGAGCTCCATGTAGCAAATGATGATGAATAAAGGCCCTTTATTCATCAGATTTTCCCATTAAAAGCTGCTGTCCTTGTGTAGGAAGGAGGAGTGAGGACAGACACTGGCAGTGCCGCTTTGCTGTGACCCTCCTGCCACCAGGGAGGCACTGACAGGGACAAGGACAGCTCTGTCCCCTACAAACAGCTCTTAGGGCACTGCAGACACATGGCAAGATGTGTGCAAGGGGTAATTGAACAGTGCTACGTGCTTTTAACTTATGGAGCAGCTGAAGAAATGAACTCAGCCTTGCAAGAATCCCTGGAAGCTGGGAGGCTGCTCTTGCTAATCCCAGTTTGTGCCTGGGGGGAAATCAGGCAGCCACTGTGTGAAAGCCTCCAGGAGCCTGAGCAAGGAGCCCCTGGCTCTAAATCTCAGATCCTTTCCCCTTTCCCCTTTCCATTGGTGTCACCCCCATTTCAGGACAGGTTCTGCTCCATGGTTAAGTGTCCCTGAGTCTGCAGGAGTCAGCTCTGGCTGGGAATTTATCTGTTTTTATCTGGAGATTTAAATATTTTTCTTTGGTGGCTTTACTTGAATCTCTTGTGCTGGGCAAGGTGGCAGATGCTGTGGGAAGAAAAGCATTCCCATATTGCTGCTCACCCTCAGGGCTCTGCTGTTTGATCCCATCCCTGTGGGAAGCTCCCAAGAGTTGGACTGAGGGATGTGAGGAAGGGCTCAGTGTGTATGGATGTATTAGATTTGGGGTTTGGTTATAAAACCACAGATTTTCAGTTTTGAGGGCTCCTATGAGCATGAGATTTATAAGATTCTGCTGTTCAATGCTGTCGGTGCATGAAGAGAACTCTGAATTCCTGAAACATGCCATGACCTTATCCCAAAAGATGAGGATTAAATTCCCATTGATGGCTCCTTTGTTGTTATTACCAGCTGAGATAGGAGGCAGGCAAAGCATTCTTTAGGAGGCTGAATTTGCTTGGGAAAGATGAGAAGAAAGGAGATATCCATTAATTTGGCTGCATCATGGACACAACCCGACATCTGCCTCCCGTGGATATTGGAGGTGGCCAAAGAGGCTCTTTTGGTCCCAAAGTGGCTGTTCTGGTCCCAAAAGCAGGGACAGCACCTTGGGGGCCAAAGTCCTCCAAGTCCTGCTTGCAGCAGCAGCCCCTGCTCTGCTCCCTGGACATTGGCCCACCATGGGTGAGGGGACACCGGGAGTGTCCCCAGGCACTGACACCAGAGAGCAGAATCTGCTGTCGTTCCCACCAACACAGGAGCCTCCAAACAGCCCCATTTTCTTCCTTTTTTTCCTTCCCAGCTGAGGGGGTTTAGGGAAAGCTGGATGCTCCATTTTGCTTTTCCAGGCCCAGTTTGTGCCAGTGGAGGAGAGGGATGTCCTGTGCTGGATGGGGACTCCTGCCCTGCACGGGACATCTCGTGGCCCTTGCAGCTCCTTGTGGGGCTGGGCCAGGGGACAAAGCTGGCTCTGGAGCACTTGCATAACGAGCAGAGCATCTCAGTGGGCTCTGCTGAGCTGCAGCAGGGCTCAAATGCTGCCTCTCCTCTATAAATAGAGTGAGTAGGCCAGTTTGCCTTGAGACAAGAATCTTCCCTCCCCCAAGAGCATCCTAAACTTTCATGCCTGATGGAGCTGGAGCTGCTAAAGAAACTCCTCCCTATTAATTGCCCCAGAGGTCTTCCCTCTGCCTTTGTTTGGGGTTTTAAGGTCAGCAGCAGTTGGAGTGCTCCTGTTCCCTCAGCTCTGTCCAGTGGAAGATGAGGATGCTGTGGGATGGATACTGGAGGTGTTTATTGGAGGATTTGATGGTGGATATTGGAGGACCCTTCCACAGGTGGTTCTCTGGGAAAGACGAGAATCTGGGGCTCACTTAAGGGACAATTTTGCTGAGTAGCTGTGGGAGGTTTCCTTCTGCTAAAGGCAGGCAGCGTGAAGGGTGAGTGGCTGAAGGACTGGCTGGCTGGAGAGCTGCTGGAAGGGTTTCCGAAATGAATTGGAGCTGCCAGGTGCAAACCCCACGGGAGCAGCACTGTGGGGAGGGCCGTGCTCTGCTTGTGTCTCCTTCACTGTCACATTCCCTTTGGGTGTGGGGTTTGGTGCCTCTTCCCCCAAGGGCTGAGTGAGCCTGGCACAGGCTCTGCCACAGCCTTTGCTTGGCACTGGGTCCCTGTCCCACCTCCAGCCCTGCTGTGACCTCGTGCGGTGTTTGTCACCACAGGGTGCTGCCAGCAGCAAGAGCCCCCCTGCACTGCCCATTGCTGGAACCCAAACTGAGCTGAGCTTTAAATAAGTTCCCATAAATTCTCCTGCTTGGATGTTCCAAGTCCAACCTTTTTTTATTTTTTAATTTATTTTATTTTTACTGCTGTGTTAACCCAGCCCCTGAGAACTTGGTGGAAATTTAGAGCAACACCCCCCTTCCCTCTTCCCAGCTTGAAAATATTGCAGTGTTAAAGCCTCCAAGTCGCTGGTTAAATACCAATTCATTTCCAGTCATTCCTGCTGAAAGGGATAATGCTGAGGAGCTAATTATTTGGGGATGTTTTAGACCATTTCTGCAGCCAGGTGTTCTGGTTCTTATTTCTCACTTGGCCCTGGCTCTGCCTCCTGCCAGCTTTTCCCATCAGGGCTGTGTTCTCATGGACCTGGAAAATGGTTTGGATTATCCCAGCCAGGCTGCCCTGCTGTCCCTGATAAACGTGAGCTGGGGACTCAGCTCCTGTCTGCTCAGCCCCTGCATTTCCCCAGCAGAATCTGCTCTGGCCCTCCACCGCCTTTCTGACAATCATGCTGTGACCTCAAATGTCTCTTTTCTTTAGGAAATGATTCCCTTTTGGGGATTTTTAAAAGGATTTAAGGGAGGGGGAGGCCTTTGCAAATGAAGCACTGCCTGTGTGCAACTTGGCTCTTGCTGAGTTTCCTGTGTGTGCTGGGGAGAGGAATAAAAATAATAAACTGCCTGCTTTGCCCAGGCTGAATAAAAAATGTTAATAAATGGTGTGTCTGTGATATATATATATATTTTATATAAATATATGTGCACACACACACACAAAAATCTGATGAACTGCAAATGTGCCTTTTGAACTTCAATGCCCATCCTTGGAAGTGCTCAAGGCTGGGTTGATGGAGTTCTGAGCACGCTGGGACAGAGGACACCCAGCCCATGGCAGGGGTGAATGAGATGAGCTCTAAGGTCCCTTCCACCCCAAACCAGTCTGGGATCCCATTATTCCTCTCTTTTCATCATGGGCCTGTGGCCCTGCCGAGGTTGGAGGCAGAGCTTTGGCCCTCAGGTGGCTGTGGGAGGACAGGGGTGAGTGTGTCCCTTGTCACCACTGCAGGGGGATGTCCCTGGTGGGGACAGGTTTAGGCAGAGGTGGTGACAACCCCTGGCCTTTCCTTCACATGTGCCATGAGATGTGTTCATCATTCCTGCTGTGGGGCTGGGCACAGAAAAGCACCACAAATGCTGGAGTGGGCATTTTTAGGGCAGGGAACCTCTCCAGGTGTGGGGATGTTGGGCACTGAGCATGGTGGTGGCATCCAGCAATCCCCAGGGTCTGGCAGAGCAGCCTCCCTCCCTTGGGCCAGCTGGAAATGGAGTCCCAGCCAAGGAAAACCATTCTTCTATTTCCCCCTTATAAATGCCATGCCACGTGTTTGTGTTTGTTTAACTTGTCCTGCTGCTCCCTTGCTCTCATCCTTATTCCTTATCAGTGTGGGAAGCAGGACTGGCTGCCCTTTAGGAGTTATTGCTTTGAGTTTGCAGCACAGTTCTCTGTGTCCTCCAGACAGAGTATTTAGGGATTAGAGGGTATCTGTATTTATTTCGTGCTGCTTTCTCTCTGGCTTACTGACTTTAACACCTTTCAATCCCACTGAAACATGGTCCTTGTCCCCAGATTTGGAATGGATCCTGCTCCCTCCTTTTTTGGTGGCTTTCCTCGCTGGCTCATACATTCCCCCAATAAATCTATGGGTGGCAGCTTTAACGTTGTCAGCTGAAAACAGGTTTTCAAAAAAAAAAAAAAAAAATCTCTGCATAAGGAGCCAGCTAGTCCTTAGCTGTGATTCTGATACCTCAATCCTGAAATTATGGCTTTTTCTGTGGGGGGGGAAAAAAATAGAAGTGACGAGATTGGTTTGCTGCTAGTTTTGCTCTGTCATCCCAAGGTGGATCTGCAGCAGTTACCAGAAAAATCCTCGGGAGATGGAGATGAATCATTCCCCAGTCGAGGCGGGCGCTGGTGGAGCCGGGGGAAGCCGTGTGCTGTCTTTAGGCTCCCCAATAATAGGAACCTTCCTTTTGGGCCACTTCCCAGATGGAGAGAGCTGCAGCCCACTCGGGACGCAAACGCTCCGAGGAAACATCGCTTTGTCTTGGAGCTCCGCGTCCTTTCGCTGCCTCCGGAAGCTGCTGGGGCTTTGTGGGGTGTTTGGGGTGGCCTTTGGGGCCGTGGCGGCTGCGGCTGGAGGAGCAGGGATGCAGGGAATGTAACTCGCGCTCGGGAACAGCAGAGGGAGCTTGGAGATGGGTGCGGGATCCAGCGGGGGATTCCGGGCTTGCGGGGAGCCCAGGGGAGCAGGGACCCGGGGACGAGCAGAAGCCGGGAGTGCGAGGCTCCGCAGTGGTCACTGCCAGCTCTGTCCTCCATCTCCTGCTCGTTCTGGAAGCTGTGGCTCTTGGACAAGACCTTGAGAAGCTCGCGGTTAAACCCTGGAGGCCAAGCTCAGCTCTGAGCACAGGTTTAAGAGTTTTGCCCCTGTCCCAGATCCCTCCTGCGGGACACGAGTGATGCGGCACCGTGATCCACTGGGAGAAACACACGGAAAGGACCGAGTGGGCTCTTTGTCCCAGCTTTCCAGGAGAAGCGTTTCTTTTCACATGACCCTGGGCAAGGCAATTCGTGTCTCTCCAGGTGTGCCTGGCTGGGGGAGAGGAGCTGATCTTGATCCACTGGCAGGGATGCCCTGGGCTGGGGGAGCTGCTGGTGAGACCCCAGCCTCGTGCTGGGATGGGCACACCGGGCTGACCCCGAGGCCTTGGCAGCATCTGCTGCTCCCCACCCAGCCTGTCCTAGCAGGAGATGATCCTGTTTTATTTCTAGTGATGAAAGTTGGTTGGTTGGTGGTGAGAAGAAGCCTTGCACTGTGGTGTTTGGTGTGGCAGACGAGGGGAAGGATGGATCAGAGGGATGGCTCAGAGCCATGCTGAGCCTGATGAAAAGCTTTCCTTTCAAAGAGCTCCCCTAGATTGTTCCCAGCTCGTGTGTTTTGAGAGCTCATTTGTTGTTTTTCTCTGTTAATTACTGCTGGTAGTTCTCAGTCTAATGATTTTGGGGGTTGTTTTCTTTTGGTCGGGTACTTTTTCACTTTGGATAAAGGCTAAAATAAGCCCTAAATCCCAGAGAACCCATAAAGCTGCTGGAATAAGCGAGGGCCAAAGGGGCTGTGCAGCTTCTGTGTGTGACTGCACACACAAGGGAGACGCCAGTGCTGAGCAATCCCCACGGGAAAAGCTGGCTGGGTTTGTTGTGTGGATAACACAGGAGCTGGCTGCTTCCCTGGAGCCCTGCTAAGCCGGGCCTTACTCACACCCTGCTCCCGTTGCTGTGGAATTCCCGCTGGGCAATGGGGAGCAAAGCCAGGAGGGCTCTGTGGGTTCTGCGTGGGGCAGCTGCAACTGCCCAGAGCATGAACTGCTCGTGGTGTTTGGGGCACAGAACCACAGAATCTCCTGAGCTGCAGGGACCCCCAGGATCCCCCAGCCCAGACCCCCCAACAACCCCACCCTGGGCACCCCTGGCAGCGCTGCCCAAACGCTCCTGGAGCTCTGGCGGCCTCGGGGCCGTGCCCATTCCCTGGGCAGCGCTGCCAGGGGTGCCCAGGGTGGGGTTGTTGGGGGGTCTGGGCAGGACCAGGGCTGGGCTGGGGGATCCTGGGGGTCCCTGCAGCTCAGGAGATTCTGGGATCCCATGATTTTGTGTCAGTCACACCATGCTGTTAAAAATCCAGTGCAGGCTCCACCACTCCTGTCCAGCTCTGAATCCTGGGAAGCAGCAGGGTCTGCACCTGGAGCTGTGTCCTCTGCATTCAGCTTTTGAACGTGGAGCGTGGTTAATGCAGGGGGGATTTGAGAGGCAGCTGCTTCCCCCTTTCTCTGAATTCCTGCTGAAGAACAGGCGTGTAACGAGATCAGGCTGGGGTTTTTTCAGTGCAGCTGAGGCTCATTTCACGTGCTGAAGGCATCAGAATTCAAAAGAAATGATTTTAATGTCTGAAAAAATGGAAATGAAATGAAATGCCTTTGGAGTACCAGAGGGAACGAGGCAAAGGCACTGGTGAATGAAATCAAGTGTGTGATGACAGGGGAGAGGAGAAACAGAGTGAAAACCAAGGAAAAGAGCAGAGAAATATCTGCAGCCTGCATCCATGAAAGGTTTGGTTCCTGGATACTTTGAAATCAGGAGGAGTTACAACACAAACACTGCTCTGGCTCTGGTGCTCAGATGTTTTGCCTAATTTTGGCTGCTATTCACAGAGCAGGTTTCTGCTCTGTTTTGGCAAGACTGGGAAGAACGAGCTCCCATGGGGGGTTCCAGCCTGGAAAAATCAGGGATGGCACTGCCACCCATCCATGAGGACAGGTCACACCCTGCATCCCAGCTGGGTCTGCTGGAATGCAGGGATTTTATCCAGTCTCCTGGACCAGGACCTGGACTTGTAGCCAATAACTTAAAATACTCCACCCAAAAAAGAAAAAAAAGAAAAAACCCAAACTAAGAAAACCCACAAACAAACAAAAATCACCAAAAAAACCCAAACATAAACCTCACAAACAACCAAAAACACAAACAAAAAACCAAACGAAACCAAACCAAAAAATCCCAAACTACCAAATGAAATAATATTTCCACAAAAGCTCACCAAAGATCCCCTCAGCCTCCTCTTTAATTCTCATTAAAAGGTGTGATTACAATTAATGTCAGTTTAAAAATTAAAACAATTATTGCAAATATTCCAAATATTCTATAGAATTTATTCATCCTATTAACCTTCTTGGGCAAAAAGTAATCACACAAGTTCAAAATCAGGGCAGAACCTGGAGTTTCCACCATGCCAAAAAATATTTTTAAGCATCAAAATCTCTCTGGAAAGCTGAAGTCAGAATTTTCCAACGAGAAGGGCTTGTTTAGGTGGGGATAAAAATATTTTAAGTTTGTTTTTAGAGTTTAATTCTGGCGTGAATCTTGATGATATAAAAATAAACATGTTTTCAAAACAAGAACAAGTGTGTTTAACCCAATCAGACAGATTGTGACTGTTTTCCTAAATGAGCTTTTGCTAAGTTTGACCCCTTCCAGCAGGAAGTTTTGATATGATCAAATTGTCATTTTCTGTCAGAAAACCATTCTTCCAGAAAATCTGCAGCCACTTCTAATCAATATTTTCTTTTTCTGTGCTCTGGGCAGCCTCAGGAATGAATGTCCTGGGGTGGTTCATGTTTTCCCAGGGCCCAGAGGGGCTCCAGGAGAGCTGGAGAGGGACTGGGGACAAGGGATGGAAGGACAGGACCCAGGGAATGGCTCCCAGTGCCAGAGGGCAGGGCTGGATGGGATCTTGGGCAGGAATTGTTCCCTGGGAGGGTGGGCAGGCCCTGGCACAGGTGCCCAGAGCAGCTGTGGCTGCCCCTGGATCCCTGGCAGTGCCCAAGGCCAGGCTGGATGGGGCTGGGAGCAGCCTGGGACACTGGGAGGTGTCCCTGCCATGGCAGGGGTGGCACTGGGTGAGTTTTAAGATCTTTTCCAACACAAACAATCCCTGGATTCCACACTCCATGAGCTGCCTGTTGAGGTGATGGGAACGTGAGGAAAGGGGAGCAGGAGATTTGTGGGGAGCAGCAAAGCTCCCTCCATCCTCCCTCAGCCCAGGGATGCTCCGAGGAGCTGCAGCTGTGCCCAGGGGTGGAGGATCCCAGCGGGAGCCAGGTTTGGATCCTTGCACATGGAAGCAGTTCCTGGCTCAGTGGCAGCTCCTGTTCTTGCTGAATTCCCTTCCTGCCTTTGATCCTGGATTCCAGGAGGGTTTTTGCCGCTGGCCTGGCTGTGTGAGCTCCCTGGCCCAGTTACAGCCACCAGGAGCCCGGCTCTGCCTCTGCCCTGCTGGGAGCCAGGCTGGGAAATGCCAGCAGGAGCTGCAGAGCCCCAGGGGGGAGAGCGCTGCCTTCCTGCCTCTGTCCCGCCTGGGAGAGCCTGGGCCATGTCCTGCAGCCCCACACAAAAGGGATCTGGGACCCCCAAAATGGGGCTGGGATCCCCAAAATATGTTTGGGACCCCCAAAATCGGAGCAGGGACCCACAAAATGTGTTCGGGACCCCCAAACTGGGTTCATGACCCCCCCAAATTGCATGGGTATCCTGAAAATTGGTTCAGGACCCCCAAAATGGGTCCAGGACCCCCATTTTTTGGCATGCCAAATCGATTTTGGGGGTCCCAAACCCATTTTAGGGGTCTTGAAGCCATTTTGGTGGTTCTAGCCCCATTTGGGGTCCTGAACCCATTTTGGGGATCCTGAACCCATTTTTGGGATCGTGGCAGGGCCAGGCAGGCTGTCCCCTCCCCTTGGAGCCATCCCAACCCCAGCTCCTTCCTCAGGGAACAAAGTCCCCCATGTGCCCAAGCAATATTTGGGTGTCTCCAAATCCCCGAGCCTCCAAATTTTTGATGGAGCAGAACAACCTTTCCCCAGTCCAGGAGATTCATTCCTGCTTTGGGTGGCCAGAATGGAGAGCTGAGGGATTTTTCTTGGAGGTGTGAAAATCAGCTGTTGCTCCATGTTCTGGCTTTATATATAAATTTAAAAGCTCATTTGTGCTGACTCATGGAGAATTAGGCAACTTAAAGCTCCATTTTGAACCACCTAATTGAGCAAACACTGAAAGGAAATGTTTGATTACTCCTTCAGCTCCTCGTTTTTCCTGGCTGAGGCCATTTACTGTGTTCAGCTCAAATTAACCAGTGCTTTTGGTTTCACTCCACATGCATTTTCCTTTGAGAAAGTATTTTCCAAAAGGAGTTTGCTCAGCTTTCTTCCATTCCCAGTGTTTAGAATGAGAATAAAAATCAGATTTCTCATCCTCCCAGGGTATTGAATGGGAATCTTGTGTTATTTAGGCTGCACACCAGTGCTTTTGTAAGGGATGTTCTGTGTGTGGAGGGAAAATGCTGTAAAATATTATAAAGACATTTTAGTTTCCTCAAGTTCACACACAGGCTGGGAATTTGCACGTGTGTGTGCTGGCAGCTCATTATTATGCATGCCCTGAATGATTTTTTGTATAAATGAGACCTGTCTGGACATCTGGATATTATTGGGAGCTGACTCTTAAATTTCTTTCTCTAGAAGATGAGTTTCCTGTGTTGCAAATCTTGAGGCTAAAGCTTACTGAGTTGGTTTTATGTGTGTTTAAATTTTTATGGAGGTAATTACTGGGGAATAATTGAGAGTCTTGCTCTGGTTTGACCTGTATCAATTAATTTGTTTTTCCCCTCACTGGAAGAGGATGGGGCTCTCCACCATCTGAGGAACAGAGTTTAAAAATAATTTTTCTGCTCCTTCTGATCTGCTGCTGTGATTCTGATGGGAAGAGAGGCCCTGTCTCTTTGTGATGGCTTTAATTGAAATCCACTCAGCACAGAAATGCTGCAGGTCTCCAAAGATGCTGCAGTTACTGGACTGGGCAGGTTTTGTATTTATCAACTGGTTTGGGTAGGAAGGAGCTTAAAACTCATCTTGTTCCACCCCCCTGCCATGCTCCCAGGGCTGGAGCCCCTCTGGAGCCAGGCTGGGAGAGCTGGGGGTGCTCACCTGGAGAGGAGAAGCTCCAGGGAGAGCTCAGAGCCCCTGCCAGGGCCTAAAGGGGCTCCAGGAGAGCTGGAGAGGGACTGGGGACAAGGGATGGAGGGACAGGAGCCAGGGAATGGCTGCCAGTGCCAGAGGGCAGGGCTGGATGGGATCTTGGGCAGGAATTGTTCCCTGGCAGGGTGGGCAGGCCCTGGCACGGGTGCCCAGAGCAGCTGGGGCTGCCCCTGGATCCCTGGCAGTGCCCAAGGCCAGGCTGGATGGGGCTGGGAGCAGCCTGGGACACTGGGAGGGGTCCCTGCCATGGCAGGGGTGGCACTGGGTGATGTTTAAGATCCATCTCAGCCCAAACCATGAAGAGATTGTGTGAAAAATTAAAGATCAGCCTGGCTGGAGGAGCCACCTGGCAGTGCTGGTGATGGGGGAGGACAGCCTGGCCCAGGAGAGGTGCAGGGAGTGGTTGCCACTCATTTACTCTTCCCAAATTTCTTCTTGTATGGTCGTGGTGGAGGGCCTGGCCCTGGCTGTGCTGCAGGGAGGATCCCCTGGGGATCGAGGCAGGAGAGAAGGATTCTCATGGAAGTTGTTTTATATATTTGTGTTTTAGCTTGATGGAGTGTTTTCAGCTTTGCAGCCCTGGGTCTCCCAAGTGCCCGGCCCAAGTGCAGAGCTCGGGGAGCTGTCCCTGTGAGGGCAGTGCCACTGGGATCTGTCCCTGTGAGGGCAGTGCCACCGGGATCTGTCCCTGTCAGGGCAGTGCCACCGGGATCTGTCCCTGTGAGGGCAGTGCCACCGGGAGCTGTCCCTGTCAGGGCAGTGCTACCGGGATCTGTCCCTGTCAGGGCAGTGCCACCAGGACCTGGCAGGTCCTGCTGTCCTGTGTGGGGCTCTGGGGGCTCAGCATCCCCCAGATGAGCAGCAGATCAATCCTGCTGTGCCCTTCCCGGTGCCTCCTTGGGAATGCTGTGTGGGGCAAACCCCCGGGACAAAGGAAGGGTTGGAGAGGGGTTTCTGTGAGCACAGGGGCTCCCTGAACTGCTGCCTTGCAAAGCAGAAGGGATCAGTGCAGGTGGGAGGAACATCAGATTTCACAACTGATTATTTCTGCTTTTACTTCTCCTCTGCTTCATCCACACACTCCAGCTGCACCCAGCAGCTCCCTGGGGAGAGCTGTTTGCACGCTGGAAGTTTCAAACCAAACAAAGCCCTGCCCAGCCACATCCCCTGTGCCTGTGCCCCCATGTCCATGTGGGGCTCCCTCCCAGGCAGATTTCTGGAATGGCTTTTGGGCAGTGCATCCTGCAGAGCTGCTGCTGCAGCCGAGCAGAGTCAGGAGATGCTGCTGGAAGGGCAGCTGTGGATGCAGCAGGCACTCGCTTCCCGCTGTGTCCTCCTGCAATGCCACTGTCCCCTGTCCCTCTGCCCTGCTGATGCTGCTGGAAACCTGCAGCTTGCACAGCATTCCTCCTCAGGGAGCAGAAACTGCCCCAGATGTCCCTTTGTCACCCCCAGGAGGGTCCTCACTGGGCAGGGAGATGTTTCAGGCTGTTTGGGGTGGGTGATGTGTCCTTAAAGGAGGGTGGGGACAAGCACAGAGAAGCTCTGGGTTCTGTGAGTCGTGTGAAGGTGAAGCAGTCTGAGGTGCTGAGATGCTGAAGAGCACAAGAGAAAATTAAATCTTGTCTTTCTGTGTAAGTCATGAGTGGGAAGAGACAGGGAAAGCTCAGCTGGGGGGGCCAGGGATGCCCTGGTGGAGCTGTGGGGCAGGGCCTGTGCTGGTTCCTCTGTGGGGCCTGGAGGTTTTGGGTGCTGAGAGGTTTTTGAGGGCTGGGACCAAAGCTTTGGGATAGTTCTTCTCCAGCTTAAAATGGAAAGCACTGGGAGTGGGGAGCAACGACCCAAAGACACCAAACCTTCAGTCTGAGCAAAATCAGTGCAGATATTGAGGCTGAGAGGAGTCAGCTGAAACCTGTTGTCAGTTTTGGCATTGTAGGATATGGTTCCCAATCATTAGAGCATCACTTATCACTAAGGGAAAAAACAAATGCTCTTGTGCAATGGCATCAGCCAAACAGCACAGACTGAACTGATCCTTCTGGGAGCTTTACATGGCACTGTCCCTGCTCTGAAATTGAAACTTGGGCGGCAGTGATGCAGGGGACATCATGTGGTCACTTCTGCACTGGTAAAGGACAGCAATTTTTCAAAATATTCCCCCAAGGGTGGTAATTAAGTGCAATGAAGTGTCTGCAAGGGGAATTTTATTCTGCTCAGAGTACAAAGCACAAAAAAAAAATCCCTCTATGAAACATTGCAGCCAACATGTGTCAGGCAACATCTTCATGGTGTGACCTGTACAACGTGTCCTTGGTTAAATTGTGTTTCGTTTGTTCCTTTCTGGATAATTGACTGTCTGCAGGAGAGCCCTCGTGTTGTTTCCATGTTTAGAGACACAAACAAGGGTGGCTCAGGGGCCTGGAGAGGCTTTGGTCCAAATTCACACAGAAAGTTTTTGGGTGGAGTTGGATGTGGGTGAGGCTTGGGGGTGCTCTGCTGTCCCTCTCCTGCTCTGTGCTTCAGTTTCCCCTCTCATCTGGAACCTGCCAGCCACATGGGGAGCTGGTTTGGTGATGGTGGGAAAGAGCTGGAGCTGCTGGAACAAATCCAGAAGAGGCCCCTGAAGTGCTCTGAAGCCAGGCTGGGAGAGCTGGGGGTGCTCACCTGGAGAGGAGAAGCTCCAGGGAGAGCTCAGAGCCCCTGCCAGGGCCTAAAGGGGCTCCAGGAGAGCTGGAGAGGGACTGGGAACAAGGGATGGAGGGACAGGACCCAGGGAATGGCTCCCAGTGCCACAGGGCAGGGCTGGATGGGATCTGGGGCAGGAATTGTTCCCTGGCAGGGTGGGCAGGCCCTGGCACAGGTGCCCAGAGCAGCTGTGGCTGCCCCTGGATCCCTGGCAGTGCCCAAGGCCAGGCTGGATGGGGCTGGGAGCAGCCTGGGACACTGGGAGGGGTCCCTGCCATGGCAGGGGTGGGATGAGCTGAGATTTAAGGTCCCTTCCGTCCAAGCCATTCCAGGCTTCTCTGTTGGGCTGGGCACTCTCTTTCCTGCATTATTCAGCAGCATCAAAAGGCAAAACTGTATTTTTGTTTTAACATCCCCTCAGCCCTCCTGATGGATTGGAAAGAGCCCAGAAGGTCGGGATCTTAGGGCAGGTGCCTTGAAACAAATGTGGATTTGGGCATGTGCTGCTGTGCTTTGGGCTGAAACCTGAGGGTGCCTGGGGCCTGGCTCTGTGCTGGGACACGGGCACCAGCAGCTGCCAGGAGCTCGGATTTCCTCTCCCCTTCCTTCCTTCTCCTGCCAGCCTGGCTCTGCTGGCTCTCCCCTCACAGCAGACAATTCTCTCTCCTGTTTCTCGCAAGTGGCTGCTCCTGTGGCTGCAAACACGAGCTGGAAACTTCATTATATGAAGAAAGCCCAAAGTCAGGTGGCAGAAGAGATAATTACCTTTCTAATATAATAATGCCAGGGCTGGTGAGCCTTTTATCTCACTCTGTGTTCCTCTGCACAATCACAGGCAGGGATTAACATTTCCTGGGTTATTGCTCGCCTGTGGCAGCCAGGGCTGTTTTCTCTGCTTGTTTCGAGGGGATTTCAGGTTAAAGGGAAAGAGGAGGACTGGTGAAGAGGAAGGAGCAGGGGGAGTTTTTGTGTTTTTAAGCAGCTGGGAGGGAGATGCAGCAGCCTGTGAGCAGGATGGGTTTCACAGCGGTTCCACCTGCTGGGGATGGGGCTGTGGGGCTGCAGCTCAGCAAAGGAGGGGAAAAACAGAAGGCAGAGCTTCAGGGGAAAGCCTGGGGTTGGGATTGGGTCTTGGCTGGGCTTGGTGGTTCTGTGTAAGGCTCAGGACTTTGCTGCATCTCCGTTTCCCAAAGACATCTGTTCTCTGTGCTGTCGCAGGCCTGACAGCCCTCTCCCCTTTAGCAGCACCAAAGTGTTTTCCACAGCTTTCATCCCCTTTGAAGCACAAAACTCTATCCCTGGGAGCTTCCTGGGAGCTTCCCTGGGGTGCTGTGCCCTCATTTCCCCCACCCTGGTCCCATCTGCTCAGGGATGTGTGGCAGGGGCTGGTGAGAGCCTCCTGCATGCAGCCCTTGGTTGCTCCCAGTATTCCCTCTTGGCTGATCCCTACAAATTCTGATGCTTTCCAGCAGGAAAATCCCATGGCTGACTCACTCCGAGCAACAAGGTGATTTTCCTGGCTGTCCCCTCTCCCTGGGGAGGGAAGGGGTTCTGGACAGCTGCTGGAATTACAGAGCACTGCAAAGGTCAGAGTGGTCCTGTTTGCTCTGAGCTTTTGCAGAACATAAAAGCCATAAAAATTCTGCTGCCTCATTCGTGTAGCAAGGGAGACGAGAGGAGGGAGAGGAAAATGAAAGGGAAAAAAAGTATTCCCTCCTGCAACTGGGACAGGGAAAAGCTGCAATTTTAACTCTTGCACTCAGCCGTGACTTGCAGGAGTTTGATGTAGCTTCCTGTGCAGATTCAGCCTCTCCTTTCTGTGCAAAGGAGCTACAAACCCTGCTCCAGGGCACTCCGTGACTTTGATGCTTTCAGGTTTCCCCTCTTTGCGTTCATCAGCTCAGTCTTTGGCAGAGCTTGTGCTCAGAATCCAGGAGCTGCTGGGGATGGGGAGACATCGATGCTGGCAGGTCCATTTGTGGGATTCCAGCTGCAGTCAGGGCATGGGAGGGTGAGTTGCTGGCTCAGAGATGGTGCTGAGGGCTGGGACAGCAAAGTCCAGGATACTCCAGGATTCAGCATCCCTCATGGGAGAGGGGATAGGGCGGCATGGGCAGGGTGGGACAACAGTGATGGGCACTGGCTGGGTGTCCCACTGCCAGGAAACTGCAGCTGAGCAAAGGAGGGGAGGGATCTATGGCCCTCAAAACCTGCACCTTCCATCCAAACAACTCCAGAGAGGGTTTGGGGAACTTCCAGCCTCAAATGCTCTTTTTACTTTTTTTCCCCCTGAAGAAAGGTCGGGTCTGAGATAAAATCCAGCCCAGCCTGTAACTTCTGCCATCTGCAAAGCCAAGGTGTCAGCTCTGTCCCTCCAGCTCTTGGCAAAGCCGTGGCATTGATGGTGCTTGGCACCCTCCAGCCTCCCTCCTCTCCCCCTCCCACAGCCTGACTTTCCTCATTTGCAGGAGCTCTGCATCCTGCACATCCCCAGCACCTGTGCTGCAGGAGAGGGATGTGTCTTGCCAAGTCCCTCTGGGGTGGATCCTGCTTGATCCCATTGATTCATTCCCCACCTTCCCCTCGATCCAACCCCCTGGAGCCTCTTCCCTTTCTGTGTTTGGATCTGGCTGAGCTTTCCTTCCTTCCACGCCATGCCAGGCTCTGGGGGAATGTCACAAGGAAAGGGCCATCAGAAATCCATCGCTTTTCCACGAGCTGCAAGGAGCTGCAGGAGTTCCCTGCCCTGCCCAAAGTGTGATGTGCTGCAGGCTGCTGGGACAAATATCCCAGTGCCATCAGTCATCACAGCTGGCACAGCTGGACTGGGATTCCCTGAGCCAGGAGAAGGCAGCTGGGAATGGTGGCTGGGGACTCCTCAGGAGGGTCCTGCTGTCCCCACCTCTCCTGGTGGCTCTGAAGGTGAGCTGGAAGCACCACACTGTCTCCATCCCAAATTCTCAGGCCTGAAACCCCATCCCAATGGGAATGGGTGATGAGATGACTTCAGGTGACAGTTTTCCCCTCCAGGTATGGAAGATGGTCACCCAGAAATCCATGGGTTTTCCTACTGAGAAATACTGGAGGAATAATCCTCGTGCCAAAAAATTTTGGTTTAGAAAGTAGAGATTCCCCCTGGGAAGTTTCAGCCTGATTTTAAGTGGAAATGCTGCTTTCAGCCTGCTTTACAATATTGCTGCAGTTAAAAGCAACCAAATAAAAATAAAATCTGAAGTAATATTTGAACTTAAAGCGAAACCAAAATGTTTTGTTATTTCCCACTGGAAAACTGAAATCGATGTTTTCCTGAAAACAAACATTTTTGGTGGGAAAAAAGAAAGGCTTTCTTCAGCTTTTTTTGAGGGCTTTTTCTAAGAACAAACAACACTTCATGGTTTGCTGGAGTTATTGCCACAGAGATGCCACTTACCTGAGTGACCTGGAAGGTGTTCCTGCCCTTGGGAAGGGGTTGGAATGAGATGAACTTGAAGGTCCTTTCCAACTCACACCAATTTATGAAAGAGGGGAAATTTAAGTGGGATCTTGGGCAGGAATTGTTCCCTGGCAGGGTGGGCAGGCCCTGGCACAGGTGCCCAGAGCAGCTGTGGCTGCCCCTGGATCCCTGGCAGTGCCCAAGGCCAGGCTGGATGGGGCTGGGAGCAGCCTGGGACGCTGGGAGGGGTCCCTGCCCGTGGAATGAGATGGAATTTAATGCTCCTTCCAACCCAAACCATGCTGGAGTTCAGAGTTCCTTTTTGCATTTTGCCAGGGCAGCTCCTAACGCTAGAATTGAGGCTGCAGCGTTCTGTCCTTGTTTTGTGCTGTCCCCCTCGGAGCCGGGGACACGATGGCAGAGTCCTGGTGCCGGGTGCTGCAGAAGGGTCTGGCCTGAGCTGGGAACTGCTCCAGGGCATCTGGGCAAGGCACAATCGGAGCAGGGACAAAGCAGAACGAGTTGCGCAGGTCCCCAAACGAGGGAGGGAAGGAGCTGAATTTTTGTAGGTGCTGGCGTCTCCCCAGCCCTCCCTCCTCATCCCAGACCTCTGCCCTGAGGCTGGGTGCAGGAATTGCCAGATAAAGAATTTACCAGCTACATTTCCCCCCATGGGCAGGCGGGGACCAAGCCCAGTGTGCCCAGTGCCCCCTCGGAGCCCGGCCCACGCCGGAGCTGCCGCGGGCACATCTGGAGCTGCCTCCAGCTGCTGTTTCCAGGGCTACGGGAGGAGGGGAGGGCTCCGCACCATCCCGGGCGAGGGGAAGGCGATGACTCTGCAAATGTCAGAATCGCTTACTCTGGGAACCACGCTGAGCCCTCCCGCACCTTCCCGGCTCGCAGCTCCGCGCTGTCTAGACGATGCTCTGCTCCCGGCAAATCCCAATTATCATAATGGCAAGCGGCTGGAAAAGCGCTCCCAGCTCCTTCCCTGCCCCTCTGGGGCATTTTTGTGCTCGGAGAGCAGTCAGGTGGGTTTGTGAAGAGGCACTGAGGGGGCAGAGACTGGAGCTGGGCACTACCACCCACCTGAGACTTAAACACGAAGCGGCTCCTCCCCAAAAATCCCAGCTAAAGCAAGACCAGCGTATTTTAGAGAGGGAAACGGCAGCATGGAGTGGAACAGTGACTTGTCTCACAGATGATTAAACTCATCAGGTCTTACACCCCTCCTTGCTGGACTCAGCCTGCACATTTAGGACCCCGGGGACTGCCCGCGCTGCTCTGGGTTTCTTTTCCCTGCCCGTGCTCTCCTCTGGTGGCTGCAGAGCTAAGCCTGGGCTGATCCAGCTCCAAACACAACACTTAACTCGGCTGCCGAAGAGCTGGGGGGGTTTTCTGGACCATTTCACAGCAATGGGCTGCATCAACAGCGAGCATCTGATGCTGTTGGCTGCATCCCAAAGGCCTCGGTGCGATGTTCTGCTGCTGCCTCACCACAGAGCCGGGTGTGCCAGGGGCTGCTCCCCTCCTGCAGCTGCCCCAGAAATCCCCCACGGACCTCCCTCTGTCCTGCTCCATAAATCCAGGCTTGAATTTGTGATATGAGAAGTGGCTGCAGTGCATCAGCAGCAGCACCACACCCGGGGTTATCCCTGCTGGCTGCTCTGTGTTTCAGGTGGCTGCAGCACAGGGAGAAACCTCCCTGCCTGGGCTCTGAAACCTTGGAAAACTGCAGCTTCCCTCTCTGCTCCGGAGCTGCCCCATGGGACTGCTCTGGAGGTTTGGAAAACGCAAACATTTGCTGCCACGCTGGGAGCTGGGATGGCAGATTTCTGCCCACAGCATGGATTTTTTTTAAGGGCTGGAATCCACAGCTCAGAAATGTGGAGTTTATGATGAAAACACTGCCAGACTTTTATCTGCAGCAATTCCAGGCTTGGTAACAGCCCAGTGGAGAGCGGGAGCCTCTGTTATCGGAACAGCCAATTAATTTAAGCACATTCCCCTCTCCTGCTATAAAGATGTCACTTCCCTGTGCCAGTGCCATCGCTCTGGCCCCTGAGGTCCCACCTGCCCATTGCATTTTCCCTTTCAGTCGCTGGAGGAGGAGCTCAGGGAGGTTTGGAGCCTCTTCCCTGGAGGCATCCAAGCCCCAAATGGACACGGTCCTGGGTGACAGCTCCAAGGACCCTGCTAGGCAGGGAGTGGGACTGGATTATGGAATGTTACAGGTCAGGAGGGACCTTAAATCTCAGCTCATCCCACCCCTGCCATGGCAGGGACCCCTCCCAGTGTCCCAGGCTGCTCCCAGCCCCATCCAGCCTGGCCTTGGGCACTGCCAGGGATCCAGGGGCAGCCACAGCTGCTCTGGGCACCTGTGCCAGGGCCTGCCCACCCTCACAGCGAACAATTCCTTCCTGATCTCTCTCTGAATTTCCCCTCTTTCAGATTTTGGTGACCTCCAGCGGTCCCTTCCAGCTTGAACCATTTTGTCACTCTGTGACTGCTGCCCAGGGAGTGCCTGTGAGCTCGTGCTGGCTTTGGGAAGGGGATTGTGGTGCTGTGCTGGGGGAGAGGGGATGGGTAAGGTGGAGAAAAATGGGAAAGGAGGAAAGCAGGAGTGGCAAACCAGTGCCCAGGGAGAGTGTGACCGGGGATGTGTGCTGTGCTGGAGTTGAGGTGATCCTTGGGGTCACTGCAGGTGGGCTTTGGGCACACAGAAGCTGTGCTGGCATCTCTGAATATCTGGATTCTGGCCTGTGGGTGCATTGAGTTCTTTAGATTTCCTTGGCACTGAGCTGTTGTTCCTCCCATTCTCTTCATCCAGACTTTTGTGCTTTTGAAACCTTGTGCAGAGTCGTGGAGCATCACTGGTGCTTTGTCATGTCCTCAGGGTTACAAATTCGCTCAAACATCCCCCTCTTGCTGCACATCTGGACCAGTAATCACAGCTGGATCCCTCTTTCCCCAGCTTTGCCAGTGGGGAGTGGTGTGGTGGCTCTTGTTCTGCTGTGGGAGCTCCACTCCACTCCAACAGGGCCAGAACGAGGGTTAAAATAACAAAATAAAATTTGTTTGAGCTGTCAAATTGGTCCAGGCTCTGTTTGAGTGGAGATGGGGAGAGAATTCACCTCATCACCCATTTGTTTTCAGCCTCGTGGTGGGGTGGTGCAGGACCAGGAGCTGGACAGGATGATCCTTGTGGATTCCTTGCAGCTCAGGATATTCTGGGGTTTTATGATCCTATCAACTCCCCAGCATATTTGGGTGATTCTTGCTGTGATTCTTGCAGCTGAGTGCAGCCAGAAGAGGCTTTTTAATTAAAGAATTAAATTTTCTGGGCTGGTGATCCCCAGCAGGGCCCGTGGGGGTGTGAAGGATCTCAGGTGCTGGTGGCAGACCCAGCACCCACCTGGAACTGCCCTGCGCCCTCTCAGCTGCAGAACTCTTTTAAAACAGGGGGAAAACGGGATTTATTTGCCATGTTCATGAAATACTGCTCCCCAAGCACCCAGCACAGGAGCTGTCATGGCTAAATTATCCTGAAAAACAGAAGGGGGGAGTTACAATTTCTGGTTTTGATATTGAAGGAATAAATTCTGACTTTTCCCTGTCCACAGCCCAGCTTGCAACAGGTTTAAAGCATAGTACAGATGGCTATGAAATTATTGCCAACAGCTACTCATTATATTAGATAAGGCCCTGGGTTTATTTAGGAGAAGCAGATGGAGGGAATACACAATATTTTAGATGTCTTGGCAAACTGTGTTTTCCTTAGAACAACACTGCATGTTTGGTGTGAGAGTTCTGGCCAAAAATAAAACAACAAAACAGAGAAAGAGGAATAATTATATCCCTTGAGGGGCAATAAGGTGTGTATTAAAAAAAGAAATATTGCAGTGCAAGTCAGATTAGGAGATCTGAGGCTTTATTTTAATCCTTGTGGCAAGAGGAGGGTTTCTGATTTTACCTGAAAATCTATATTTTTGTGGTTTGTGGATAAAGTTTGAAAACCTGACCTCAGCTGCCTCTAGAAGCTGAGGCATCAGCTGAGAGTTTAAATTTTATTTTTTTAAAAAGGATCTCCTGGGCTTTAGTGCAGCCTTGTTGATTTAGGGGCTGCTTGTGAGCGTGCACTGGCACCATGGGATATCTGAGCAAGGGGCAGGTGGGAAAAAACCTGGGATTTGGGATCTCTTTTAAATTTAAATTTAAATTTTAGTTTATGGCCTTTGCTCCTTGTCCTGTCACTGCACAGAGCCTGGCACCATCCTCCAACAGCCCTTGGAGTTATTTTATGGATTGATGCGATCCCCTCTGAGTCTCCTCTTCCGGACAGGCTGTGCCTCTGAAGCCTTTTGCTGCCAAATATTGTTGTTTCCTGGGTGTATTTTACTCTTCCCTCTGTTCCCTTTGTGTCAGAGCTAAAGGAAGGTTTATCCCTCATGCAGCAAGGCTGTTCTGATGGGTGCCATCCATTTGGAGCAAACAAATTTATCCGAGCCCCGGGATCAGCCTGAGGCGCTCTGCCCAGAGGAAGAGATGGGATCTGTCCATTGTGCTGTGGATGTGGGAGGCAGGAGCAGGATCAGATGGGACATGCAGGGCTCTGCTGGGATGTTTGGGGCTGCTGCTGGCGATCCAAAGCAGAGGCAGAGCCCTGCCAAGCCAGGCCCTTGGTGTGGCAGGGACAGGACAGCTGGTGGGGAGTCACAGAGCCACCAGCTGAGCCTGGCACTGCCATAAATTAAACTGAGCAATTAGCACCTCACACCAGGCCTGGGCTCCACTCCGTGCCTTTGGTGGTCAAGATAAAGCTCACAGGCCTGGAATCAGTGGAAGGGGCACCTGTCCAAGCGTGTCCCCACCTGGGGCTGTGGCACTGCCACGCTGCCAGCACGAGCCAGCTGGGCAGAGTGACAGCCACACCAGGGCATGGCCACGGGCACCCCTGGCCGGGTGCCTGCCCTGCCCGAGGCGCTGGCTGGGGCTGCCTGCCCGGCCACAGCCTGCAGGGACACTCCCAGGGTGCCCAGTGTCCCCTGTGTCCTCAGTGTCCTCAGTGTCCTCAGTGTCCTCAGTGTCCTCAGTGTCCCCAANAGGGCCACCCCCTGTGTCCCCAGTGTCCCCAGTGTCCCCAGTGTCCCCAGTGTCCCCAGTGTCCCCAGGCCCCAGCCTGCAGGGCCACCCCCTGTGTCCCCAGTGTCCCCAGTGTCCCCAGTGTCCCCAGTGTCCCCAGTGTCCCCAGGCCCCAGCCTGCAGGGCCACCCCCTGTGTCCCCAGTGTCCCCAGTGTCCCCAGTGTCCCCAGTGTCCCCAGTGTCCCCAGGCCCCAGCCTGCAGGGCCACCCCCTGTGTCCCCAGTGTCCCCAGTGTCCCCAGTGTCCCCAGTGTCCCCAGTGTCCCCAGGCCCCAGCCTGCAGGGCCACCCCCTGTGTCCCCAGTGTCCCCAGTGTCCCCAGTGTCCCCAGTGTCCCCAGTGTCCCCAGGCCCCAGCCTGCAGGGCCACCCCCTGTGTCCAAGGCTCACAGGTGGCACGAGGTGACAAGGGCTCCTTGTGCTGAGCCCTGCGGGGAGGGGCTCTGGGCACACAGAGCTGGGGCAGCCCCCGCAGCCCCCGTGGGTGCAGCTGGGGGGTTCCTCCCTGGCCCCTGGGCTTCATCCTCCCCAAACCTTTGTGAGCCACTCGGAACCTTCAGAGAAACGGGGCTGGGGGTGCCCTGGTGGCACCAAGTGCCAGAGATGGTGGCACCTCCAGAGCTGCCTGGCTGCTGTTGATGCTCTGCTGCGGTTCAGGGCCAGAACGATGCAATATTGCTTTCCCCAGTTCCTTCCCCAGCCTTTGGGGAGCAGAGGAGACATTGGGAAGGACAGAGGTGACAGTCAGCCTGCAGGTGACCCACAGATGGGGAAACGCCTTAAAAAACCACTCAGCCAATCTTCAGGAAGTTATTTATTTTGGTTTTCCCACTGGATTCCGTTCCCAGGGGTCACTGGGGCTTGTTACCCAATGATGCTCAGTCAGGTTTTGGGAATGGGGATGATTCACCAGAGTTTTCTCTCTCTCAGAGGTTTTGGGGTCGATGTTTTAAGGTGTCAGTGTAGGCAGAGTTGAAGCTGTGGCAAGAAGTGGCAATTGTTATTTCTTTTCATGAACCAGCTGCTGCTTTTATCCTTTTTCTTGGGAAGCTGTCTGGGGAGTGTTTCATCCTTCTCCTGATCCTGCTGAAGGGATTGGTTTGGAACTTAGAAATATATGTTTGGGATAAGGTCTCTGAAAAAAATTCCTCTTCCCACTTACTTCTATGACTAAGAGTTCATAAAAATTAGCAAGGTTACATTAAAATACCCACAGGTTATTCCAGTGATTCCTCCTCACCAGTGGCACCAGGGTTATCCAGCAGTGGGATCCCATGGGAAGCATCCATGGCTCTCAGACAAGGTGGGGATGATCCTGAGGAACAGGATTTGCTTTTCCCCACTCCAGTCCTCAGGATTTGGAGCACTGGGGCTAAACCTGAAGGAATTCCAAGGCATTTCCTCTGCTCAGGGCTCCACTAAGGATGTTCACCCCCATGTCTGGCAGCCAGGGTCTTGCTGAACCAGAACAAATCAATCCTGAGCTCCCAGGCCCTTACAGGAAGGGATTGCTAATTATTTATGTTATCACAATGTTCAGGGAAGGAACTTTCTCTTCGTTCTTTGCTTTCTTTTATACCCAGAGGAACAAGCTGCTTTCATAATTTATTCCAGGCGTTGCTGGAATAAAAATTGCCAAGCATTTATCCCACAGCTGGGCTGTCTCTGGGAAGAGCTGTCAGTCAGGCTCCGTAGTGGAGCAGAGAGAGAGAAAAGCAGCATTTAACCAAGTGATGCTGAAACTGGGGAATGAGTGCCACGGTCCTGAGCTCCCAGGGGTGGCAGGGTGGGTGCCCAGGTCCTCCTCAGCAGCACAAGAACACGAGATTTGGTGTTTGGCCATCACAAAGAAAGAAAACTTCCACGGAGGAACTGGTTTTGTTTCACTTAAACCCTTGGAAGTGCAATCCAAGGCAACATCCCAAACATGTCCAATCTCTGTGTTTCTGTACAGCCCACTGAGACACAGAAATGGCTGCGGATCGAGCCATTTATCACCTGAAATCTGATTTTTCTTTATGCTTTTGCTTTTCCCAACTGATTTCCTCTTCTGCCACTGGGCTCCCCATCACCTCTGCTTTGTTCTCAGCTGTTGGCTGTGCAGCCAGGGATGCTCCAGCAGGATTTTGGGATGTGCCTGTCAGCTGCCTCCTTTGATCTCTCCATTTCTCTTATTTTTAAGGATGATTTCCCACTCATCCTGACCTAACTCGCAGTGGCTTTTTATGAGCTTTCAGAGGGAAAAAGTAAAACAAAGGTGGCACTTTGGCAAATGCCCCAGGTGATGTTAATTAAGGTCTCCCCCTCACTGAGATGTTTTTCCAGGCACTTTAGGGCACTGGAATCCTGTAAATGAGCTTTGGTTTTGAAGGGGGAAAAGGCACCATCCCCACCCTGGCACAGTTTCCCTTCCTGAGCTGCTTTGTTGTGCTCCAGCTGCTGCCCCTGGGTCCTTCCTGAGATCCTGAGGGTTCCTGGCATGGATGCTGACACCACAACAATTTTTAGAGCCTCAGGGCCCCCTGAGCCCCATTTCCACGGCTGGCACAGCCTGGCTGGGCTGCAGGACCCAGCTCTGGCTGCAGCAGGGAAAGCCCTGGAGGCTCAGCCTGGGCTTTCTCAGCCTCTGCCTCATCGACCTGCACGGTTCCCATGGACTCAGCCCCAGAGCTGCCCCTCAGGGTCTGCAGGAGCCACGGGGCTGCTCTGAGACCTGGAGCCCCTCTGGAGCCAGGCTGGGAGAGCTGGGGGTGCTCACCTGGAGAGGAGAAGCTCCAGGGAGAGCTCAGAGCCCCTGCCAGGGCCTAAAGGGGCTCCAGGAGAGCTGGAGAGGGACTGGGGACAAGGGATAGAGGGACAGGACCCAGGGAATGGCTCCCAGTGCCAGAGGGCAGGGCTGGATGGGATCTTGGGCAGGAATTGTTCCCTGGGATGGGGGCAGGCCCTGGCACAGGTGCCCAGAGAAACCCAAACCATTCTATAATTTTTTCCAGCTCTGTTTGGCCTGCAGCTGTTTCTTCCGTCTCTAGACAACACCTGGGCTGTTCTGTTTCCAAGGAGGTGAATTCATGGGCAGAGGGAGCAGGGACAGTTCAGCCCTGCAGGGTGGTCTGTGGGATTTGGGTGGGATGTGCTGGAATCCATGGAGCAGCTCAGCAGCCACGGGAGATGGTGGCTCTAGGATGTCCTGTGCAGGGTAACTGGGAGGTGACAGTGAAAATTATGTCAGAATTCATGACTTAAGTGCTCAGACCCAGGAGTTTTCCTGGGAAAGGGGCTTTGTGTGTTGCCAGAGTTGGAGCAGCCTGGTTTTAACATCAAGCCTGTTAGGAAGAAAGTTCTGGAATGAAGACTTCAACCCATTGGAACATTCACTGACACCCCATTCCCTCCCTTTTTCTCTTTGAATTCAAAACCAGAACAAGAGGGGCATGGAGGACCCTTTCTCTCCTCTCGTCCCAAGGCAGGGCTCTGCCTGGTGCCAGCACAAATCCATCCTGGCTCTGTGAGGCTGATTCTGCTGTTGGGAGCATCATCCAAGGGGGATGTTCAGGATTTGCTCCTCTCTGTTATTCCCACACTGCACAGCTCCATAAGTGAGCAATTAAGCTGTGAGGATGGAGGGAAGGGAGCAGAGGATGAAATCATTGGCCTGGGTGCAGAAGATTAAATTAGAAGGCTCTGCATGTGCTGGTTCTTGGTTTAAATTGTCTCCTGTTGCTCGTGCTCCAACTGCATCCTTGGAGCTGATGTCATGGGAATTTTAAGGTCGTGAAAATGTGGGAACAGGTGTCCTATAGAATAAACACTCAGCTCCTCAGGTCCTGGCTGGCTTTTGCCTCCTGCCATCCAAGATCCCAGCAGGCTTTTTTCCTGAGCTCCAGCACCTCCTGCTGCTGGAGTCTGGCCCTTTCCGCCCAGCAATGCTGAGCCTGCTCTTCCCTGGGCCAGGCCAAGTCAGACCCTAAGCTCAGGGCAGGGATTTGTTCTGGGAGCGCTCCCTGCACCGCCACAGCCACATCCTGCACAGCTCAGAGTGCAATTGTGCAGCTGCTTTTGGAAAATTCTGCTTTTCCTAGGACTGGTTTTGGTGGGGGCTCATCACTGCTGGATGCTCAGCAGCCTGGTGTTAAGAAACTGCAGAAAAAGGGGTCCTGCTGGCAAGAAACTGAGGAAAAGGGGCTCCTGATATCAGGAATCTGAGGAAGAAGGGCTCCTGTTATCAGGAAACTCAGGAAAAAGGGCTCCTGTTATAAAAACACTGAACATAAAGGGCTCCTGATGTCAAGAAACTGAGGGAAAAGGGCTCCTGTTATTAAGAAATTGAGGGAAAAGGCTGTTGTTATCAAAAAATGGAGGGAAAAGGGCTCTTGTTAGTGAGAAGCTAAGCAGAAAGGGCTCCTGGTATCAAGAAACTGAGGTAAAAAGTGCTCTTGGCAGCAAGAAACTGGGAAAAAAAAGGGCTCCTGTTACCAGGAAACTGAGGAAAAAGGCCCAAATTCTCCTGGTCACCATGAGTGGTGCAGTGGTGGAGCACTGGTGGGAGGCTTTGGCTTAGAATCAGAGTGGCTGGGGTTGGAAAAGCCCTCCAGGACCATCAGTCCCACCTCTGGAGGGGCACAGGCCCAAACAAAGGAAGCGTTTCCCAGAGCACCCCAGGAAACGCCGCAGCAGCTGATGGAGGTGGCTGTGCTGCCTTAGGGACTTCTCATCATTGTCACCTGTGGACACTGGGACAATATTTCATCCCTTGCTGTGCCCTAAACCAGGGAATCCATTTCATTTTCTGTGCAGAGCATCACGTTTTTAAGACTCCTTCTGCTCTGGGGGTTGGATTTCATGGCGTGTCAGACTCACACCCTGCTCTCTGCGCGTTCTCCTCCAAGAGGATGCTCTGGACAAAAATTAATTTTGCACACAGAGAGGAAACTATGAGCAGAAAGTGCCTCAGGTGTTGGGAAACACCAGGCATCAAATTGAGGGATCTGTGGATTTATTATAGGGAGTTCTGGCAGGTAATTTCCAGCATGACTGAGGGGTTCAGTTCCCTCTCTGTCTCCTTCTGGGCTGTGATTTCCTGGGCACAAGGTGCAGCTCTTTAGTGACCTGATGATCCAGTGGCCTCATAAACAGGCAGAGATTTGGGATCTTCTTACAGCAGCCCTGGAGTTTGTGGGAATGAATTCCCTTCAGTGAACACAATCCACAATGGGATCACAGCTACAGAGTTTAAAGCAGCTCCAATATTTGCTGGTTTTACACCACACTTTTCCGTGCTTCAGAAAGAGGAATTTGCATTTAATCCGGGTTTTGGTTTTTTTTTTGCTGTTTCCCTTCAGGATTCTGGCGACTGCTGGGACTGACTTTGACCTGCGGACGCTGCGAGCTGTGCGGGTGCTGCGGCCCCTGAAACTCGTCTCGGGGATCCCAAGTGAGTGTTGTGACAGCCTGGTGGCCCCAGGGCTCTCTTATTGCTTTGCTGAGCAGTTTTTATTCCCCCTGCCCCTCTGGGGTGGGTGGCTCCTGCCCTTGGCAGGGTGTGGTTCTCTCATCCCATTTTGTGTTGATTTCTGCGCTCCCAAATCCGCAGGGATCTGTCCAAGGACCCTTTTGGCTTTGGGGGTGAATGAATTCTCTGGGGTGTGAAGACCTGAGAGCTGAATTTTGCAGCTTTGAGGTTTTCCAGATGGATATACTGATGGTTTTGATCAGCTGAGCATCCTGTGCTGGGGATTTTACCCTTTTAATAAGAGGGAGAAAATAAAGGGAAAGAGCAGGTGGGATCTGGCCTTGCCTACTCAATTTAAGTATTTTATGTCTGAGCCTGATGGGTCTGAATGCTCATCAGGGCTGCATCATGCCCTGAAATCATCCCAGTGCCCACACCGTGGCTTTCTGCCTTTTCATTTGTCACAGCTGCTCTGCCCCCAGCAGGGATCACTTCCAGGAATTCTTTCATTCCTGGAATGGAGAGGTTTGTACCCGGCAGCAAGAGGTGCTGGAAGGAGCTGCAGCACTGTGGGATGCTCTGCTGTTCTCTGAATTCACTTGGGGACAATAACAGCACCAAAAAGTCCTGAAATCAGGCTCCATTCATGGGCAGGGCTTTAATCTGAATTCCCACCCAGGACAGATCCTTGGAAAGGATTTGTTAGCAGGGTCTTCAGCGAGGAGATGCTGCTGGCTGTTATTTCCTGGACCTTTTGTGGCAAAGACAGTCTGAGGATGTCACAGAAGCCAGGTGGCCCCTCAGAGCTGTCCCTGTCCTGCTGTGGGACACGTGCTCCCACCTGGGGACGTGTCCTGGACCAGCAGAACTTTGCCCCACAATATTTGCTCTCAGGTTTTTAGTGATGTGGTGAAAGCAGAATATTTGATAGTTCTTTTCCCTGTAGTAAATGCATAACCTTGAGGTGCAGCCACCCACAAACATGGAATATTCTTCCCTTTTATACCCTTGGTGTTTTTCTTGTCAAAGAGACCTTGATGCTTTTTAAAATGTCTGAGCCCATCTCGATCTCCCTGGGGCTGTACGAGGTGGCAGGACAAGGGTGATCCTTCCCCTCCACCCTCAGGACAGGCCACCAAGGCAGCTGCTGCCCATCCCTGCAGGGTTTTGTTGCGTGCACCTGCATCAGCCACCTCCATCTCCAGCCTCTCTGCAGCCTCTCTGCCTCGTCCCCGCTGGCTTTAATTGCAGATGAGTTTCAGGGCTGGTGAGAAAGCCCAGGGCCAGCCCTGGGTTTGTTCCTGCAGAGGGACAGCAGGAGGATGTTGTGTGTGCTGTGTGGGGAGAGGCAGCTCCTGAGGGACAGGGGGATCGCATCCATCCACGGGGCTCTGCTTCCCTCCTCTATTTTCCAGCCCAGTGGCAGCATCAGGTACTGGGGAAGTCTCTCTTTGCCCTCACTCCGAGTTCCTCAGGACAGGTTTCCACTGCAGTCCAGATGCTGCCTGATCTCTCCAAGCACCACCATAATCCTCCTCCCAAAGAAATGCTTTAGCCTCATGTGTATAGACACAAACTGGAATTTATTTTGGCAAATATCTGTAAGAGACCCTGGTGCAGCTAAATAATTGCATTAGCTGAGGTTTAATCTCCTGCTATGGTCTCACTTCCATTTCAGTGCAGTTAGATAATAACAGTAATAACAATTTAGCACTGATTTCTTTATTACCTCTGAGTCCAGGCACGGGGTGGGTTTGGTGGGGTAAAGCTGACACTTCCAGCATTCAGTGGAGAAGAAGGAATAAACTTTTCTTCCCTCTGTTCTACACCAGACTGGCTTGCTTGGCCCTAAGGTGTCCTAGGTAGAGTTCAAAGCTGCACCACAGTTGCCCCAAGGACCTGGTTCAGCTCCAGGCTCAATCCTGGGACTCCAGCAGCTTCAGGAAAAATCCTTTGAGTGCCTCTGAAGCTTAACAAACCACTGGATCTGTCACCTGAAGAAAAACCACCAGAAAAGGACAACCCCCAACTGTCTCTCTTGCTCTCGTGGCAGGAAATTGTTTTAGAGCACCCTGGGGGAAGCAGCATTGCTTGGTGTTGTCAATCCTAAATTGTCCCTTGGACAGCCCCTCCCTCCCACCTTCTCTCCACTCCCAAGGCCCCGTTTTCCTTCCCTCCCTGAGGTGTTTTTGTGTCCCCACAGGCCTGCAGGTTGTCCTCAAGTCCATCATGAAGGCCATGGTGCCCTTGCTGCAGATTGGGCTGCTCCTCTTCTTTGCCATCGTGATGTTTGCCATCATCGGGCTGGAGTTTTACATGGGCAAATTCCATAAAACCTGCTTTTCCAATGAGACAGGTGAGCTCTGGCCTTTGGGCCTCTCCCTCCTGCTTCTGTTCTGCTTTTCCTTTTGCCTCTTCCACGTTCCCTGCATTCTCTCCCTCTCCACCCACATATTCTGAGAGTCAACAGAGTTTTGTGCCCACCCTACATGGACTGGGACAGAGTCTCCTCTCTGTGATGCCTCTGGGCTGCTCCCAAAAGTGGGATGAAAGTTCTTAGGGCCTCCTATCCCAAAAGAATTTTTTCAGAGCAGAAGTACAGAACCAAATTCCTGTTGTTAATTAATTAATGGCTGAGTTTCCTGGGAAGGTTTCTGGGGAAACTCTGGTGTGGAATAATAAAAGATTGAAAAGTCTGGGAGGAACCAAAAAATGAAAGGGCAATAACTGGGAGGCAAGGAGTTCTTTGATGGAGAAAGGATAAAAATTACCTTCAGAGAAGGGAAATTGGACACTGAAGAGTAAATGATGTGTCTGCCTGTGACGGAGTGACAAACCCCAGAAGATGGAGGTGGAGAAGGATGGTCCCAGAGATTCTTGGCTGGGAACAGCTGTGTCAAATCATGGAATGGTTTGGGCTGGGAGGGACCTTAAAGATCATCGTGTTGCACCTCATTCCCTTGCAGCAGTGTTAATATATGTTTGTTATTTGATAACACCCATTAAAATGCTGTTCTTGTCTCCAAGCCATTGCATTTTAAGGTGCAATTGACTTTCTTTAGAACACAGCCTTGTTATTTTCAGTCATTATCACTAATAGTTCTTAATATTGATTTATTTCCTTGCAATCCAATGGAAATAAACCAGCATCCCTGCCAAATCTCTGGGCATCTTTCACGGTGCTTTCTGGTGGGAACAGTTTAACACACTCAGTGCACACAGAGATTTGCAGAGGGAATTCTTGCTCGTGTTCCTGTGGAAAAAACCTAACACAGGTTGTGAAGGAGAGTTGGGAGTTGTGACTTGTGAGAAAACCCCAGCATTTCCTGGAGGAAATGAGTTTTTGGACTGTGTTTGTAGGAGGGAAAAGTCTGTCTGTGGGTGCTGTGGCCCCTGCGAGGGGCTGCGGCAGTGATGGCACGGGGACAGGGACAGCAGTGCCAGCATGGGTGTGGAGGAAGCAGCAGAGCCCGTGTGAGGTGGTGGGAGGATGGAACCCTGAGCAGTTGGGGTTTTCCAGGAGCATTTTCAGGTCTGTTAGGCTGCAAACAAGGCAGGGACGTTCGTGCATCCTCTGTGGGCAGGGGGCAGCTGCAGGCAGAGCCCCAGGCTCTCCGGATGAGGGAGGATTTTCTTCCCTCTGCAGAGGGCAAACATCACCCCCAAAGCCGTGTGTGCTCCCTGCAGACTCATCTCTGCCATCAGTGCAGGTTCTGGGCCAGCTTTGGGGAGCAAGGACAGGTTTTTGTCCTGGGTAATGTCATGTGTAAGCTGGGTGTGTTCCAGCCCGCGTTTGGGAGCGCAGCCGGGGCTCTGCTGCGTTCCAGCAGCCCTGGCTCAGTCCCAAAGCCCCTCAGCAGGCAGGGGAAGGTGCCTGTGCTGCTCACCCCAAGCTCTGGGGCTGGGTTTGGGAGAAAAACAAAGTTCACTCTTTAGAATTTTTGAAAAGTTTAATAAAGGATAAAATAAGGACAAAAAAAAAAAGAGAAATATCCAGTGCTGGGCCA
>VWYI01006466.1:0-60961 GCA_013399455.1 Anthoscopus minutus | reverse complement strand
GACTTTATGAATTAATCAGCATGTCAGTGATGGAGGTGTTTTTCTGGAATGTGATAGGCCTAGGTTTGGGTCCTTTTCAAAGCCAGGAAAAGCAGTAACTCAGTATCTTGACCTTTGCCTTTAGCTATTACTGTCTCCTCTCTGCTTTGGTGGTGGTAGTATTTTAAATTCATTTCAGACTGTAACAAATCTGTTTCATCCTGATGACAAGCATGAAGACTGGGGCTATCTTTAAAATGTTTGAGGGAGAAAGATGCTGCATTTTGCCTCTCTTTATAATTATTTGTGTTGCTGTCAATTCTAAAAGTCGTCGCCTTGCCAGGGACCTGTGTAAGCTGAGTTTTACAGAAACTGCCATGCATGTTGCTCCACTGATTGAATTATACAAGATTAAGAAAGGAAATAACTGGCATCCATGTTTGGCAAACATTGAACTTCTGGCCTACAGGTGGTTTTTATAGATGCCGAAAATAGGAATAACTATAACAAATTTATATAAGTTCATGAGTCCTAAAGCTACCTATGATAGTTTAAGAACAAAGGAATTGGCCATGTTCTCTCTTTAAATGTGGCTAAAATTGGACACCTGGGAAAACTTGCACAAACACTGCTACATATAGTTTTATTTAATTACCTCAATGCACATTTTTTTTCCCTGAACTCCTGTCTCCCCTTGAGTGTATAGTAGATTTTCAGTATCCACAAAATGCAGTGGGAAGGAACTTCCCTACTCATATATAGGTAATATTTTTAACCTCTCAGTTTTGCTTGGTCCAGTATGCTGAAATGTAGTGAATAATAAATGCAGTACATTGGTGACTTTATAGATGTCTTTCATATCTCCTTTGTCTCTTTCTTGAATTGATAGTTGGAGTAATTTCACACTAAAAAAAGGTCATTCCACATCTTTGATCATCCTTGATTGCTCTCTCTGATCCTTTTATTATTAGGCACAACAGTCGCAATAGTTTTTGAATTAGGAAGAGTGTAATCTGCTAACTTATGGAAGTTATTAAAGGGAAGAACCACCCTCTACAAGGACAATTTTTAATGCTTTCTCCCTAAACTTCTGTCTCTTGTACCACAGGTGGGGTAGTGGGCAATATCGGGCTTTTTTTCTGTTCATTGATGGATGCAGAAAAATGAAGGAGTTTTACCTTATGGGTACTTTGTAACAGAGGGTGGTGTAATTGAGGGTTGGTAGTTTATCTGTATAACTGTGTGGTTGTCCTCTGTCTTTGCACCCCTGTTGATCTGCAGGCCTTGTGGAAAGCAAATCACCAAAGTCTTCATGACTCCGTTGTTCTTGCTACTTGAGTACTTGGTAGAGTCCGTGATACTGCTGGCTGGTATGAAATTGCTAAAAATAATATGAAGAACAAGATTTGTATAAGTAATTTGCCCCAAATAATGAGCTATCTCAATTTTTTTTTTCTTTTAATTCATGAGCAGCCTGTAAAATTCTCAAGTCGTGAATTATTCAGGCTTTTTTGTGAATTTATTTGGAAACATTTTCTCACATAGCTGTCTCACAGAACAGTTCATTGAGAATATTCCTCTGTTCTGGTTGTGTTCTCCCTTATTTACAGTCCCTGGGTTCTGGGTGATATTGGGAAAGTAGAGATGAAGAAAGGAATAGATGGGGTGCCCCATTATTTCCAGTTTTTGAATGCGCAAACTCTCAAACACAACAGCCTGAGAATGATGGTTTATTGACTCATAATGCATAGAAAAGCTTCAAGTCCTTTAGTTTCCTGCTCAATTATAGCAGATCAGCAAGTTCGTGAGAACTTAATTTAGTGCTTCTTTGTTATTGACTCGTATTCCTGTTAAGTAGGCGATGGAAGGGATCTCTAGAGTTTAATAAGGGATTCATGGATCACTGCACATTGAGGTGTACTTAAACTGTCTTGATTGTGCCTGGATATTTGTTTCTCTCTTCCCAATTAGAAGGCAGCGTGACTGTTTCATCAAGAGAGTCTTGCAAATATAGTTACACCATTAAATCTAGCTACCATTTTTTACATAGCTGTATGTAAAATATTACAATACTTTATTAACACATTAGTTGCATTGCAGGCTGCCTGTCTCTGTGTGAGACAGTGCCTATGACTAAACCTTTTCAGCTGTTAACAACAGAGCAGCCAAACTGCAGGTGGGGTGTGTTGAGTTCCAGCAGCTCTGCATGTGTTGCATGCTCCTTGCATCAGTGGGAAGTGCCATGGGAGAAGAAGACTGGCAGCTACTGTCTGCTCAAGCTGTGGCACATCCTGAAGATCAGCTTGTAGTGCAGAGGGTGGAGATGGCATGTGATTGAAGTAGATGCTTTCTGCTATGTTACTAGTTCTGATACTGAACCAAAGGTGGGGTTCATGGAGACAGCTCCAGCTCAGTTCTCTTACGTTAGAAATTAATATGTTCCCAAGGCATAGAAGATAGCAGCTTGAATGTTAAAATCCATTGTTCTGGATAAGGAGTTAAGACAGAATAGCATCCTGAAGGTTTTCCTTGGCTTGCGAGGGTGGTGGGGTGCAGAGGAACCTTCCTTTTTTCGTTTTATTCTCCTGGGATTTCAGTGGTCAAAAGGAGATGTCTGATCACTACATCAACAGTCCTCACAAGAAGCTGGTTCAGAAGGCCATGGTAAGTGGTTATCAATCAAGTGCTCTAAATATTTTATCAAATATACCGTGTCCAAAAGTCTACAAAATGTTGATGAGCAGTCTGTGCACAACTCATGCTGAGAGCTGATAGTGTGCAAGTCAGGAAAGTAGACTAATAAGTGTGTGGTTTTAGTGCTGTGGATTATCCCAGGACAGCTGCAGCTTTGACTGAAATGCATGCAAAAATACATGTAAAACATGAAAGTCTGAAAACATTAAAATAAAGGTTCAGTTCTGGTTTTGCCTTCATAGGCAGAGTCTACGGTGATTTGAAATCAGCATTTGAATCCCGTAGGATTCAAGGCTGCTGTAGGGGGCCATCTTTCTGGCCCAGGGTTACTTCACTTTAGAGGTAACATTGTAAAATTCAGGGCCCAAGAAACTACAGTGAACACCTTTAGAAATTTGATGGCGGTGTTCTGTCTGAAAAAACTTCTATCACTACAAAGCCATGAAAGTGTTTGTTATGAATTTAGACCCTGTTGTACTGTGTAAGGTGGAAAAAACACTGAGAGAACCTGGGGATGGTGATGGGAATACCTCTGGTAAAATGTACTGAAGATGATAGCTCTGTTGGTGTAAATGAACTCGAGCTGGATTATCACAGACTGTGTTCTGTAGTGGGTCTTTAATAATAGTGATCAAACCTTGAACACAGTGATTGGTTGTGGTCCATGTCCTCGTTTAGCTGAGCTTGAATGAGCATGGACAGCTTTTGACACCGTTCTCATGTAGCATTCCCAGGAATAAATTTGTCATGGCCAGTGAGTAGTGGGGAGTGTTAGAGCTGCCTGACCCAGTGTGCTGAGAGTTCCTCAGTGCTGGTTTCTGTGGCAGTGTTGGCTGATTTGCTTTGAGGACACACATCATGACCCCAGATGAGTTACAGTGGCACAGAGTGCAGCCTGTTGCTTCCTTCCCAGTGAATTATGAACTTGAACAGTAGCAGAGGGCAGACTTCCACTACCTTCCTGGCCAGCTTGTTCAGCACTGTTAGATGAGTTTTTTTTGTCAAGGGAGAAAACCATGTAGTTACATTTGGAACTTGTTCTGTGGTAAAGGACAAACACTGGCCCGATATCCTGAGGGAGCCTTGCTAGAATTATTTGTAGAGTAGTTGAAAACAGGGTCAAGACAAAGATCTAGGCCAGTTGTAAACCTGGGTCAGAAGTGCAAGGATGGGTACAGTGAGACAGCATGGATCACTTGGTCATAAGCCAAAGTATGTCTGGGAAAAACATAGATAGCCATGTTTACCCTAGAATTTCTCCTGTGATAGCAAAGATCCTCTTAGCACCCAATCTAGCAAGTTCCCAGAGCAGTCTCTTATGCCTTGCCACTGATTTATGTTTGAAACCTACAGATGATCCTTCACATCTCAAGCCTTAAAAAGCAGTTACAGGTCAGGATTAATTAACAAAACATGAAAATGTGACAATTTGAAAATTTGAAAATGTTCTTATGGTTTGAAGAAAACCATGATGTTGTCCAAGGTGTGAATGCCTTATCCTTCTCAGAATAGCCACTGGGAACTGATTTCCTTTGGGAGATGGTGACCCAGGTTTAAGCAGCTCTTTTGTCAGTCTGTCTTCCCAGGTGTCTGTTTCTTGCACATCGTGTGAGTAACGAAAGCCATTTTTAGTGCTCTCTCTCTCGGTGGGTGCACTCACTGTGGGATGTGGTAAACCCAGGATGAGATAGAGCTTTTGGTCTAAGCTGTCAGTGCAGAAATGATAAAGTTTTGTTTCTCTTTCTCTTTCCCACCTGCTATGGCAGAATAATCCACTTCAAGTGCTGATCCTGATGAATAACACACTTTCTGAAGCCTTGTATTTCTATGCAAGAGGAAGGGTTATCTGTATTCACAGCAGAGCTGGAATAAGACTGGATTTTTAGTTCCTTTTCATTCTATTTCTAGTTTGCTTGGTTTTTTTTGCTTCTTGCTCTTGTTAGCTTGAATTGATTGGTAAGTGGTAAAAAAAGGAGAAAAACACAGTCCCACAGAAAGCATAAGCAAAGCAAGAAATGAAGAAAAGGCAAGACACTATTTTCATTTCATTACTGTGCTTCTTCACAGCCCCTATTCTGACATTTAGAACAACATAATATGCATGTCTCTGTTCATTAGGTTCCTCAGTCCTACACAGTGACAGCCACAGAGGGTGGGGAAAAAAAAAGAAAAAGAAACAATCTTAAAAATGAACTAACCTTTGCTGGCTAAATAACAAAGAAATGAGAACAGCAAAGAAAAATGATTTCTGAAATAGTAAATATACCCAAAACTCATGGCCTTGCATAGGTTACTCAAGTATCATTACAAAGGGGAAAAAATAGTGACCTCTAGGGCAGAAATAATTAGTTTTCTGCCCAATGATTTGTTTGTTTTGCACATATATGTTTGAGAAGATCTGTTACTGGTATTTGAACCGTACTAAATGACACAAGGAGATGGCTGAACCCATAGATAATCTTAAAGACATTTGGAAGCTGATACAGATCCTCAAAAATTACCTATTCAAAGGATAGTAGTTCCTGCACCAAGGGGAGATATCTAAGCTGTTAATCCAGAAACTGGTGCACGTGTCTGCCACAGCATGGTGTCAAATACAAATCTTGGGAATGTTAAATACGAAGATTTTTTCCTAAATTTACTAGGAAGTCAGGATGTAGCAATACTGTTTATGATTTTGATATAGCTAGTCAGTAATTGACATGCATGTCTGGATGGGTCCAGAGATGCCTCTGCAGAAGGATTGTTAGAGTTAAATCAAAAAGTGATGGAATGCAAATGGTTTTTTCCCCCATCAGTTCCAAGACAACTACAGAACTTTAAGATTATGTGGGTTTTACTGAGGAAAAAAAAAAGAACAAAGGAGACATTTCAGCCCTCTGGAAGGGAAATATTTTGATTTCTCCTATTGGTACTTTTTAAAAAAATTTAATATTATTTTTGGGATGTCAATTACAATTTTTCTCCCCTAAAATGATGAAATTAAAATTCTCAATGGAGTTTTCGCTCATGGATGTTGTAAGATCTGTAAATTTTCCTCACTTGGGCAAAAATAAAAATCCGAGTGTTATATGAAAAATAATTCTCAGTCGATTTAGCATGAGTAGTTACACACTCCTGATCTTTGTAGTCCATAAAATTAGCCTGATTTTATTTCTTGAATTTTACAGATGGGAAGGTGTTTGTTGATTCCTGTATTCCCTAAGAGTACATCAGCCAGTGGCAAGGAAGGGGAAGAAAAATCACACTGCTTTTATGCTGTTTATTCTTCCCAGTTTCTATGCCTGCTCTCTTCAGGTCTGCTTCTGAAACCACCAGATGTCAAAATATTAATTGGGAGAAACATTCATTAGTCATTTAGATCTCTGGTACCTCTGGCAAGCAGAGCAGGAGAGGGACAAGAGGTGAAAAGAGGATTTGGAAAGAGATATAAGGAGCTGTGCAGCTGCTTTGCAGGTGCCAGGGAGGCTCAGAGCTGAGGGTGTGTGCAACTCCCACATGAAGTCTCCAACCAAGAGTGGACTTTATGTGCACATCCCATCCCCTTCTTTGTCTTCCCCCTTGATTTAATTTACTTGCTAAGTAGGGGATTTGCAACCTGTCCAGAGGGTGCTGTGGGGGGTGGCAGTGACACAGCTCTGTATCTGGAGCAGACAGCTGCCCTGCTGTCACTGATAAGCGTTCCTGGGAGGGTGGAGATTGAAAGAGAGGAATTACAAAGCCCTTATTGGCATTAGCCTTGGTGAAGAATATGTGCCCACCCCAGCTCTGGCTTCTGCCTTGGCTGGGGCTTCCCATCTTGGCTCCCTCTTCAAAGAGGGATCTGCCAGGACAGAGGGAAGCTCCTCCCTGCCAGCACAGGGATTTTGGGGAGCAGAGGGGATGTCTGAGCCAGGGTGCTTTGGGGAGGAGAGGGGGGATCATGGCTCTTGTGTGAGTTTCCCGATGAGCTGCACAAGACTTGGGTTCATGCAGAGAGGAAATGCTTTGGGCAGGCTTTCTCCATGCTGGGAGTGATTTAGGAGTTGTGCTGTAGAAAGAGTTTTCTTGTCAGAGGTGTGTTCTCTGCCCCCTGTAGTGCTCTTTCTGCTGTCTCATGTGTTGGAAGGAGATAATTGCCATTGTGGCTGTTTCAGGGCAATCAGTGTGTAAGAGGCAGATGGGCTTTTGGCTTTGGAAAAGGCAGTGGTGAGGTCTGTTCCTCCCCATGTGGCAATTCCTGTGCCATGCTGGTGCCAGCTGGCATTGGGCTGATGGGCACTGAACTTCCTACAGTCTTTTGCTGCTCGGGCAAAGTGATTGAAGTTTTATCACGGGACCAGGGGGACTGTGTGTCTGTGTTCCATTTCTTAGAAAACCAGGCTGAAAATAATAGGAGGTGTATAGATCAGAGGTTTTGTCAGCTTAGAGTTGGATCTCTAATTTACTGTGAATTTAATGGGATAGGGAGGAGGATACAGTGACCTGGCAGTGAGACATGCAAAATAAATTAGTAGCAATAGTAGTGGTCTGGTAGTTTGCACCAAATATAGATCTTGTTAAAGAAGCCCATCATCTTGGAAATCAGAAATAAGTTTTTAAAGACATTAACAAAAGAGCAGGCTGAAATCTTTTGCTGCAGATTCTTTTTGTTAAAATTGCTTTCCTTCTCTGGTAAGGTAATTTTATTCTCGAAGTGCTGATTTTGGCAGGAGGGAAAAGCTGTTTATCAAAAGAGCTAATAAAAGTCATAAACTTGGAAGCACTTCCGTTCTGGCTAAACCTAAAACTTTGCAGTGAAGTTATAGAAACATTGGTTGTTACAGATATTTGGAGGTCCACAGTTCAGCCTCTTAATCAAAGCAGTGTTATCACCAGCTGTAGGTCAGGTCAGCCATGACTTTGTCTAGCCAGGTGTTAAAAAACTCCAAGGATGGAGGCTTTACAGATGTTCTGGGTAGTCTGTCTAGGTGTTGAACTCTTATCCTTATTGAGATTTTTCCTGATGTCCAAGCAGTCCAGTGGTGATCATTTGCTTGTGTCAAATCATCTGCTGTAACCAGAAAGTGTTTGACTGTGGGTTATCTGAGCACCACAGCTATGAAAAGGATCAGCAGCTCCAGTGTCTGTGAAACAGAGCAGAAAATAGTATTTCTGCTGCATGGAAGATCTCTTCTTGTATCCTGAAACTCTGTCTAGATCTGAACTCATTCCCACTGTACTCTGCCTCCTGGGGTTCAGGGAAGAACCTGTTGGCGATGTCATGCAGAGGAACTGAACAAAGAAAGGTCCAATTGGCTCAACATATATCTCTGCAAATTCTTTCCATGTCAGTTCAGGAAATTGCTTTTAACAATTCATTCAATTATGTTAAGCACCCATTAAAGGAATCCTAAGCTCTCCCTGGGGTCGTTTCAGTTCTGTGAGATTGTAATTGTTTGCAACTAATCATGATTTCTTCTTTTGCCTTTAGGTGATTCTAATTCTGACAAAGCTGTATGACTACAACCTGGGAAGCATCACAGAGAGCTCTCTTTGGAGGTATGGAGATAAATTGAGTTAATAATTACCAACTTACTTAAATAGGAAAAGCCTGATACAATTCTTTTATTGAATTTAATTGGATTTCTTTAAAAGTGCTGGAAGGTTTCTAGCTAAACCTTCTCTCACTTCTGTTCTTTCATACTCAAGGACAAAAAGTCTGAAGTCTGATTGTCTTGTTTCAGCTAGACAAGGTACTTCTCAGATATTCTGTCTTTTGATTTCCCCTTTCCCATTTTAGTCAAATTGAAATCAGCCAATTGGTTTACTTTTGGGACATCTGAACAGCCTAAAGTCCTTGTTTATAATGAAGGATCTCATGGCTGGTCTGCCAAATGGTCCTTACGAAAAGCTGGTGTTGCTGGGACTGGGGGAATACCTGTGAGTGAATATTCAACCTCTGTCGATTAGAGCTGATGGGATTACTAGATAATTGATTTCCACTTGTGTGAACTTGACTGCTGGATGAATTTATAGGGAGTGTTTTGATACTTACATGATTCAAAAGCATATCATGCACTATGTGAACCAAAGGAAAGAGCTGAGCAGTGAACAATTTCTTAAGGCAGTTATTTGGATTCAATGTAAGCAGATGGTGCCTGTTTTTATTTCTCTGAAAAACTAATCCAAGAGGTGTTCCCGCTTTCATGTGTCCCTACTACTATTTTCATGAGCTGAAAGGGAGGTTTTCTCGTGGTTTCATAAGTGAAATTTTGGTGGGAAGCCTAGGAGTTTTGTTTGCAGGTAACTGATGAAGGTGGATAGGCTACTGGCGGAATAGAAGAAAACTTTGGGTGTTTAAAACGAAAACCTCTTGTTATAATGAACTTGCTTTAATAAACTTATATAGGAAAGGGTTTTCTAAGGGAGCATTTTGGGTCAGAGGTAGAATAAATAAACTTTTTGCTCAGGAGCTGAGTGGGTTTTAATAGAGTGAGAGGAAACTTGAATTTAGTCCATTCTGAGCTCAGGCTATTGCTTCACCCACTGGCCTGAAAAAATAACACCAAAACCAAACAGATTAAAACTTGAAGAAACACAGAACTTCTAGTATTTATTCTGAGCAGTAACAGGAATGCTCAAAAGTATTAGTATTTTGTGGGGTTGGATAAATGCTTTTTCATTTCATTATGGGGGGTTAATCAATCTTTTAATTTGATACACCTCGCTGCCACAAATTTCTATTCCTTTGTGTTTGCTATGGTATGTGCACACATAAAGGATCTTTCAGGACTGTGGCTTCTCAATGTTTTTCTACAGGGAGTTTGTACTAGATTGTTTAATTTCTCAATAGTTTTGAAAAAGAATATTCATCAACATGAAAAATATTTTCATTTCCTCTGACTACCCAAAGTCATTTCACCATGAGAAATACTCATATCTCCTTTGCCAGTCATTGCAGAATTTGAGCATGCATAGGTACCTCCTTCCCCATTGCTGACAGTGCTAAAGATCTGCTTATGTGATGCAGGATTGTGTTGAGATACTATTTTCTGACTGAAACTAGGACAGCCAAATCAGAGAGGAAAGCACACTTCCTGATGAGATATATGAATGCGGCACAGAATTGTGCTGATGACCTTACGCTCCTTTCTGTTGCTGGTTTCTGTGGAGCATTCCACAATGGCATAACATTTTTTCCTGATTAAGAAGGGAGAGACTGCGTGGGTGTCACTGGAGGATGCAGCAGATAGCTGGGACCTCAGCAGTGTAGCAGTCCTAGATTGAGGAGCAAAAGAGCAGGGCACTTTTCCTGACCTCAGTCCCAATGTCAGAATGTGATTAACAATGTAAAAACAGCATGATTGTTTCCTCTAGTCTGGAATTCTATTACCAAAAACTGTCTGATAAAAAGTAAATATATGAGTAAAAATTATTCTCAGTCTATTTAGCACCAGTAATTACACACTCCTGATCTTAGTATTCCATAAAATTAGCCTGATTCTAATTTTGGGATTTTACAGTTTCTTGATTCTTGTATGATCTTCCCTAAGAGTACATCAGCCAGTGGCAAGGAAGAGGGAGAAAACCACATTGCTTTTCCTGTTTTTTCTTCCCAATTTCTATGCCTGCTCTCTTCAGGTCTGCTTCTGAAACTACCAGATGTCAAAATATTAATTGGGAGAAACATTCATTAGTCATTTAGATCTCTGGTACCTCTGGCAAGCAGAGCAGGAGAGGGACAAGAGGTGAAAAGAGGATTTGGAAAGAGATATAAGGAGCTGTGCAGCTGCTTTGCAGGTGCCAGGGAAGCTCAGAGCTGAGGGTGTGTGCAACTCCCAAATGACGTCTCCAAACAAGCTGGCACCAAGACTGTATGGAAATGATTATCATATCTGACACTTCTGGCTAGTATTGTACTAGCATTCATTATTAAAGTTTAAGTTATCCTCAGCCTGCAGTGTGAGGTGTATGAGGAGCTGAATAATTTTCTTTAGTGTGTACCAGAGGACTAACATTCCATGAGCCGACCTTCTCAATATCTTTTGGAGTCTGTTAAGATTTTTAGTACCTGTGGCATCGTAGAACAAGGAATTCCATAAATTATTTAAGGACCACTTGTCTTACTTTGAACCCCTCAGCTTCACCTGGCCATGTCACTTATCAGGACTTGATTGCATTTGTATGGCAAACCATCCAGAATCCCTGGGCAAGTGCTTTCAGCTGGGAAATGCTGGAGAACCAGAATCAACCCACTTGTCTTTGCAGTGCTCTGTTATTCGTGGTTGGCTCATGGCTGCTCTGGAAGCTGCCAGTGCACTTCCTTGGATTTTCCTGCATCCCGTTACCATAAGTAAGCCCGTGCTGGTTACATTGTGCTCTGCCCTGAGTCTGGCTCTGCTGTTAGATACCCCCTCACCATGCAGCCATGCCTTCAGTCACTGGTAAATATGACCATGAAGATCCCAGGACAGCTTCTCTGTTCTTAATGTGATGGAAAGAAATGGCGAGGTGGGCTTATTTTATTATTCTGTGTACCTGAAATAAGTCATTAGGTGTTACTCTTCCTGGATGCTTAAGTGACATGTTTATTTAAATCTCCCTACTTGTTTGAAAAGGATACAACAAAAATAGGTTTGAGAGAAAGGGTGAAACATATCTTGCAATTTATTTCATGCCTCTGGGCTTCCATTCTGGGGAATGGAAGAAAACACCATCTCATATCTGGTTTGCTGTGCTACTGAAGGATAGAGTGGAGAAGTTGTTCTGCAAGGACCCACAACTGAAGAGGAATCTGTCTTGAATACATGGCAAAGAGCCACTTCTGCCTCCTGTGCTGAGTACACTCTCAAAAGGTTTATGAGTGATGAGGGGCTGTAGAAGCATGTCACCGACACGAGTAATTTATGCAAAAGCTATATATATGCACATTTGTCATTCCAAAGTGTTTGGGTGATTTAATCAGTCTTACTGATGGGACTGTAACCACCTATAACCCAACTATGCTATTGCCTACAGGATATGAATCTGTCCTCTTTATAAACACATTACTTCCTCCTAGGATTACATTTTATTTCCCAGCCAGTTGAGCTGTAGCTGGCTGAAACACTTACAGATGGAGATCATCCTTCTAAAACTACTGACAAATTAGTTTTAGTTGAGAACTTTTTATTTACCTTTATTGTTTTGTTTTGGGTTTTTTTATAGAGAGAAAGAAAATGGAGGAGGAAAGATTGTCTGTCACTGAGTAATTAACTGAGTGTATTGGATTTATTTCTCTTCCTCCCATAGATATCGCTCAGATCAAAAAGAGGATTAAGCTGTGAGAGTTGGGAGAAGATGTTTTTTACCACTGGAAGATAAGCTTGCATTTCAAATAAATAAAAATGTCAGAATAGTGTGCATGGTATCCATGAGCTGTAGACAGCTGTGGGAGGACTAATCTTTTCCTGTTTTTGTAAATATGATGCTCTGGAAAGATGTGCATGAGTGACACTTTCTCTCAGGACTTTCAGAGGCTGTCAAGCCATGAGTGCTGCCATTCACCTCTTTGCCTTCTTATTGCTCTGTATTTGGTCATAAATGAGTAATTTCTTAGAGCTTTGTATAAAAATAACAGTAATTAAACTTTCCTTTTCAGCCAGAATTTAGGAAGATTTAGAGTTTGCTTAGTGTGAGAATATTTTAAATTGTAATCTGTTGCTGTGTTAGTTCTGGAAGTTATTGATGATAATCTTGACACTCCAACATTTTGCCTGAACTCTGAACTCCCCAGTTCAGGAGTCATTATCACTTTCAACCTGCCCTCCACTTCTAGTTTCTGCCTTTAGGAAGCTTCAGCACATATGCCATAAAGGAATCTCAAGGATGCTGAAAAATGTCTCATGTAGATCTAGATTTAATTTTCCATATGTAAAGTGGAGCTTGTTTATAGTTGCTATTTTTTGTCATTCTTTGGAAAGCTTAAAATGGATCTGTTTCTAGGTTTTACATGGCCTTTTTATTTAACCTTGAACTGCTGTTTTAACCCCTCCATCAGTTTATTTATCCATTCCGTTCACCACCCCCCACTGCAGATCATGCTGCAGCTCTGTCCTTTCAAGAAGGGAATTTGGGTTGTAATCCAGAGAAGAGTCAGAGTTGACCCCAGCCCTGTGGCTATAAATACTACAGGTGTTTTGAAGCCTCCCATGTTGATGTTTCTGCATGCAGTTCCTGGCCCCTTGCCCTCTCTGCAGATCAAAACTACATCCATAGCCAGAGCTGTCAATGTGTTCGTGGAGATTTTCTTCTCTGGACTAGACAGTTTTTGCAACAGGAGACTTGAAAGTTTTTTATTTGTTGTTTGTATTTGCTGAGTTCCTTTAAGGGGAATTTTTAGGTTATGTCTGTTACTCTATTCATCATTCTCCTGGACCTTTTATGCAGGTTCTTTACTTCTGTTTTGGAGATTGATTGTTTTCAACTCACATTTATCTTCTACCTGCTAAGTCACACTAATAAGGTCATAATGTGTGGCTTAGTGACACAGTGTGGTCTGCAACAGCAGATTAAAGTCTTTTAGCTGAAGTAGGTAGGAGAAGCAGATCCATATGAGAGGAACTGAAAAAGTGAGGGAAGGAAAGTCTCATTAAGCACATTTTAGACAGCAGTTTTGTGGGAAAAAGGAACTTTAAAAGGACTATTTGAAAGGCTTTTATCTATAAATACAGTGTCCCAGTTGCTCAGTGTTAAGTCACTTTTCTTAAATTAATATCAGAGCTTGATAAATGCTCTCCCATGTGCCTTTAGTGAAATCATAACAATGACATTTCCTTGTGTCTTTGGGTTTAATCCTTTTTTCATTTTCTCCCCTGCAAACATAGGAACCTCTGGCTGGTCTGTGTATAGATGCTGGAGGGTGTCTGGGGGAGAGAAGAACAGGTTTGCACACTCAGCTGTTCATGTAGGAAGCAGTATCTTTCTGTGGTTTGATCACAGTGGGAGATCTGCTTGCTCTGCAAGTGGTCTTAGAACATGGATTTTTACACCCTGTGTGTGGAGCTCAGTGCAGCCTTTTTCCTGAGTGTGGGGACACTCTGTTCAGCCATCAGGACCCCTAGGGGTTTCTATAGCAATCAGTTTTTGTACCTAAGAGGGCTCATTTTACCCTGGTGACTAACAGCAATAAAAATTTATAGCACAGTCAACTCTTCTACTTGGCTGCCAAAGCTTCCTTGGATGTTCTTTTTGTTATCAAAATCAGCTCCAAGAAAGATGAAGGGTGGGGAGGGGCAACTACCAGCCAATCAAAAAAAGTGCACCCAACCCCTCCAAAATGACCTACCTAGGAAACAATCCACAGTAGATGTGTAGTTTAGCAGGAAACTTAAGTTTTATTGAATTTCACCAGTTTTACATTCCCTAAAGAATAAGGGCTAGTAAACCCATTGCATGTTGTGGCATGTAATGTGTTTGTCTTATCAATCTCATGTAAGTTCTGCCTTGGCTTATCTTGAAGAGTCATACCCTGATATTATGAAGGATCAGATTTGGTTGAGGATTTAGTGATGTGCTTCTCTCTCCCTGGTCTGTGAGGATAAAATATTCAGTGCTAATGATGATGTAAATTTATTAAGCTTATTAAAAATGTGTTCTCTGTTGCAGCCAGTCATGAAATGTAGGAGTGTTATCAAGTAAATCAGAAAGAATCCAAATCCATTTTCTGCATGAAAGAAACATGTAAATCAAGATAATGAATATTAATGTTGACATATATTGCAATATACTGTAAATAACAAATGCACCGCATTTGTGCCACTTCAAAGGCGTACAGTGTTACAATGTACTTTGTAATTCCAACTCTGCAAATTAGATGATGAACTTCCATATCTGTTTCCTAAGCTGTACCTGTTTGCTCAAATGATGTTGGTAAAACATAACAGAAATATCTCTGGTTCTGGTCCACAGGGTTCATCCATCTGCTGAGGCTGTGTAATAACTGCAGACAAGCTAGGCTGGAGCTGATGTCTAGGGGGAAAGACAAACCACACAGTACTTACCAGTTCATAAACAGAAATTAAAACACCCTTTGTGTTCTGGTATTTCTGTTCTGTCATATCTATGCAGAGCTGGGTAAAATGGTACTCCTCTCTTCAGAGGGATATGTCCACTACTAATCTCCAAAAGGAACAAGGGGCTGAGCTGGGGTTAACAAGGAGATACTTCAGTTGAAAGCATTATATGAGCTTCAGATCTGAACTCTTAAAGTTTTCAGATCCGGGTCCCAAATATTTTTGCATCTGCACCTCAGGAACTATCCAGGCAAACAGTCAAAGCTTATTGTTACTGCAGAAAGAGTCAGGCATATGTCATTAGGTCTTTCTTGGAGGACATAGTGAAGCACCTGGAAAAGATGTGCTGTAAAAATGTGTGTTTAAGTATGTATTAGTGGTATGTTTGTTGTGCAGCATAAACTGACTGCCATTTACACTGAAAAATAGTGGTTTGCTTGGAACTATCCTCTTTTGTTCTGATTTCTCTAACCTACCAAATAATAATTGGTCAGAATGGAAAAGGACAAATAAAGCTCACAATTAATCGACTTAGGCCTTCAATAATGATAGCAAAGCTGGCTTTTGAGTGTGATCCTGCCAGTGGTTCCTGTGCTTGTGGAGTGGGGTAAAGTGTAGAGTAGCAGAGGAAGATGTATCCTCCTGATGATGGGCATCACTTGTAATGTGCTCTAAACTGATGCTGTGCTTTGCCAGTGGGAAGTAAAAAGTCAGCCATGCTTTTCATTCACCCATTATTTCACTCTATCCCCCAAATGAGTTTCTTCTGCAAGGAAACTGTGTGAATTTCCCTAGAATGCACTCTAGTGTGTGCTGTGTAGTTGGGTGTGAAGATAAAATCTCTTTTCAATGATCCTGCAATCTAGATAGGTGGGAGTATCTATAAGAGATGCTGAGTTGAAAAGGAATAGAAATTCAGAACCATGTATTGTGCATTAAATGACTGCATGAGGAGATAGAGACTGATATCTGATACTTCTCCAAGGCAAATTTCCTGCAGAAAGTGTGTTGTTCGTTCTACTAATGTACTTTAACTGCTGTATTTTATGGCTATACATATCTGTGTAGATGTTCCCAATAATTTTCTTTTGGTTTTCCTTCAAGCCTGAGCTGCTGGAGTTGATGGTTGCTCAGAATCTCAGCTTTTCTGTGGTAGGAGAACGCCCCACTTCCTGGTATTCACATAGTGAAGAGAGAATTGAATAGCTTCAATTACTGTACAGATTGGAAAGCCCAAACACAGATTCTTTATATTGGTTCCTGGAAGTTTTTTTCTTAATTGCTTGAAGTATCTTAGCTGTGAAAACAAACCAGGATAGAATGGAAGTGGAGTAAAAATGCAGTGGGCTCCTCAATGAACTGAGCTTGTAGGTATCTCTTTGTCATACCAAAGGCTAAGGTTCAATTCTGGTCAGGCCAAGCAGAATTTTGAGACTGGCTTTCCTGAAAGCCAGATGAATGCTGGCCATTGGTTTATATGATTACACTGTCCAGCATTAAAAAAAAAAAGCCAAAAAAACCAAACCAAACTCCAAACAGTTCTTTTACTGAACTTCTCTTAGTGTTTACTTTTGATAAAATTAGAGGATTTTTTTCTCTTTCATAGCTGTAATGCTACAAAGATACTCTCTTTTCTATGGCAGACCAGGAACAAACAAGACACCCCTTCAAAGTTAACGGGGAACTGCGTATTTCCCATATATTAGGGAGAAACAAAGCTGGGTGGAAAGGACACAGAGACTGAAGAGATGGCAGGTTCCTTGTCAATTATTAATAGCTGCCAGTCTTCCCCAGCAGACCCTGACTGCCTCTCTTGAGCTGCTGAGAGATTTTTGTTAAGCTGCTGGCTTTATAATCTGCACAGCACTCAGCTGCCAGTCTGATGTGCCCTGTAACCTCTTGGGGAAAAGGAATGCAGTCAAAATCAGGCCAGCATTGTCTTTTTATATTTGAATAGCCTGAAAAGGAAATAGGTGGCCAGAACAACTGTTTAATTACCCCTCTGTAATACAGCAAGATAAAGGAATTTTTAGCCAGCTCTAAGCTCCCATTCTGCTTTACCAACAAGTCACTGTTTTCTTACTGATAGTTCAAGTGTTTACATTGTCAGTTCCAAAATATTGATTTAGGAGGGTGAAAACCTCATAATTTTAGTCTCCTTTATTTATCCAGTGTTTAGAGCTGTGGAATGAGAAGGGCAGTTCTGAGTCCTGGCCTTGTACATCCAGCTTTAGGCAAGCTTCTTCACCACTGCATGCATGGGTTACGTTACCTACCCATCTACAGTACATGAGCTGAGGGTTTTGGGTTCAACTGGTTAATAAAACCCAGTCTTGGAAGAGTGAGAGTGGAGAAAATATATCAACCTACAGTCTCTCTCCATGGCTGAAGCCTAACAGAGATTTGATCTACGCTTTACCAAGCCAGATGTCAGATATATTCTCTTCCACTGCCTAGCAGGACCATGAGAACCTCTTGTGTGCCTTTGCAGGCCATGTGGTTTGTCATCTTGGGGTCAATGTTTGGTGGTGTTAGTTTGGATTTTGCCTGAACAGAGACTAATCCATGCAAGATTAGTAAGTAAGAAATGCAAGATTAGTAAGTAATGAGACCCAAACACATTTCTTTTAAACTCCTTCCAAAGTGTTTCAACACCACAGATGTTTTATGGCCATGGACTCTGTGCCATTGCTGGGAAAAGCACTAGAGGTAGCAGCAACATGAAATTTTTATTTTCTTTATGAGGAGATGAAAAAAGCTCTTTTTTCTGAATTGTATTGGTAAATTTTCATCTCCCCTGTTCTTGTGTTTTCTGTGAGGTGAGGGAGGCAGAACTAGAGCCTTTTTCCTCCTTACTCCATGGTAGGGCTGCCTAAGTAAAAGCAATGCCATTCTGTGGAGTAGGTAAGAATGTGAAGTTTTTGCACAGCTCTTCCTCAAAATGAGTTTTTCTTGCTAGAGTTTTCAAGGGGAAGTCTGATTTTTTTTCCTAGCCTGCCTCTGGCAGTGCCCAATAAATGACAACTATTACCAGTGTTAAACTTTCAATAAGAAACCTACTACCTTTGAGATAACTTTTCTTTCTTGCGCTGCTGCAGCAATCAGCTTACGCCTCAAAACATGAGCTTTGATGACTTGCCATATGACATTATTATCTAGTTAAAAATGTAGTTATCTCAATTATAGACTGCTGGCCTTTTGCAGTGAGCGCATCTGTGGCTTGCAGGGACTGTGACCTCCTTTGGCTGTGAGCAGTGTGCCCTGACTACAGGCATTGTGGAAATATAATTTCTCTTCACTTCCCTGCCAATGCTTGGGTGACGATGTGTTCTCTTGTTATGAGGCAGCATAAAATTTAGAGGCTAGTCACGGTGAAGGTAGTAAGAAAGAAACTCAGAGACCTCAGTAAATTTTCCTTCTAAGTGTTCCCTTTTCAAAGGTAAATGGTCTTATTCTTTGTAATCTCTCCCTGTATGTTAACAGCTTTCACAATGCTAATTCTTTTGTAAGAAAAGCACATTACAATCCCAGTTGACTTTATCTCTGGTAAAGGAGCCAAAGAAGGAAGAAGCCAATATGCTTTTTTTTTTTTTATTTTTTCTTTACAGTCCACCAGCTACTCAGCACACGTGTATTGTAAATTCAAGATGTGGATGTTACTCAAAGAAGCAACTGTGATGTCATGAGTGTTTTAATAGCCTATGATTTATTTCCCTAAGTGCTTTATTAAGATGATGAACAACAGCATTTGGAAGCCAAGTGCTGCCTTAAGAGAGACTTGGAGGAGTTATTTTCAATCTCCTGACTTTTCTTCCTCAACACAGTAATTTGTTTGATTGGAGCAAAAGGGCCCTGGATTCAGAACAGGGATTCTACTTCTTATTTAGTGTTTCTTTGTGCGTTAATCAGCCCAGTTTGTGATGTGAGTGAGCAGGAGTATGAATGAACCTACTGTGATATGAGAGAGCTGCATGATTCAGCACAGGATACTGGCTGGGCTTCGGAGATTTGCGTTCTGTTGCTGTATGGGTTTGTGGCTGTTTGATTGTGAAATACTTGGTTAGGCATAATCAAGAATCAGCAAATTCATGAGAACCAGAAGTCATGTGCAAGGAATCCTCTCCTGGCAAGGTATTTCTAACGACATTCAGGAAGGTTATCTGTAGTTGCAGTGATATAGGGCCTCTTTGCCATTATCCTGGTGATAAATCTGGTATAATTTCCAAGTTTTGAGACAGGTGAGATAGTGAATCAAAAAGAGACCTTAGGTAGTCACTGTGGGCAAATGAATGGCTTCGTAAGCTGAGATCACTTGAAAAAATGTATTTTAGTTCAACAAAGAATAATAGTAGGACAAGGGCTGAAGGTTGAACTTACAGGACTATGTAACACCTGCTTACAGCATGGAGAAAGACTGGGCAGTGAGTAATAGGCAAAAACTGGACTTCATATCCCATTGTGAAAGACCGAAATGCATTGGTCTGATCGATGGCTGTAAGCTAAGGAGTCAGGAACTGAATTTTTGAAGAAATCAGAACTTTGAAATGTTTAAGATACTGACTTGGCATGTAAAGATTTTTAAGACAGCATACAAAATTCAAGAAAACTCTTCCCAAGATGGAATTGCTGGGCAAAAATTAAAGTGACTAACTGAAATGTTGATTTGAATTAAAGAGTAGGCATAAAATTAAACAGACCAGGAACATTTTTCTAAGGTCATGGATATAGAAAATGCATAAAATTGCAACTGAACCAACTTTGGTGTCTGTTTATTAGAATAGTGACTTGGGAGGTATAACGAAGGGAAGAAGATATGGATGGTGGAATAAGGTGGCCAAATGGTTACGCAGGATAGGTGAAGGATGACAAATACCAGTGAGAGTTGGGGGAGGAAGTCTGATTTTTGGAGCAAAAAAGATTAGACATGGTTAAGGTGAGAATGGTTGTGTGAGGACTTAGCCCTTCTGCTTGTAGAAGCTGACCTGAGTCAAGCAGCATCACTTTCCAGAAATTACTTCTGGCCAATATATAGAAGCAGCATTACCCTCTTGTTAGACTTTTCTCCTTACTGTTGATATTACTTTGATGGCTACTATTACCACTTAGCTTTTTAGCATCATTAAAATGCAAAATAAACAGAAAAGGTGGGTGAAAATACAGTTAGTGTAGCTGTAAAATCTATTGTCTATGTCCCATTAGAATATAATGTTCAGTATTGTAATAAGTACAGATTCATTCTTCAGGCCCTCTATTAGCATAATTATACACTGGGCTTGGCAGTTGTATTCTCCTATATTCAGTTGCTATTTTTTTGTTTCAGAAGAAACATGCTGAGTCAATTGGTTTAGAAAGAAGATGTAATAAAGCTCTCAGAGTAAACAGGGCTTGTTAATTTGCAGAATTTCTGTTGAAATTGCATGAACAGAACATGTATAGAAATATAATAGCTTCATTTATATTTGTGGATTATCTCTAATGCACAGTAACTCCTGAAATGCTGATCAGTGCTCTACAAAAAAGGGAAAAAAAAAAGTGGTTTTCAGTTTAGTTTTGAAGAAAATGAAAGATCTAGAATTATGCAGAGAAGCTGCATGTTGTAATTTACCCCCAAACCAAATCCATAATCCAAGCGCATCTCATTTAACTGAGGGAATGTGCGAGTCTATTTACTCCTGTTATAATAACTATCACTCTACCCTTTTTTGTAATAAATAATTCCATCAAATCATTAAGCACTGATCATTGAACAAGGAAGATCCACTGCAGTTGTACCGAGGGCTGTTTTGGATCGAACCAAGTCACTCAATCTCTTGATCCAGTACAGTCCCTGTGAGCCTGCAGCAGGTAAAGATGACAAGGGTGTAAGAACAAGGCCAAGCTTTTTTGATGTAGCCTTTCAGCTAATTCTGACTTCTGCCTCCACCACTTTTTAAAACCTCAGAAGTGTTTAGTGGAGGTATTTAGTAGCCCTTGCCGGGTGTATCTGTGAGGTTCATTTGTTGTTCTCAGAATGTATCCATGATTTGTACTTTTCTTTTGGTATCCAGGAGGATGGGCATCTGAAAAGCACCAAGTGGTTGTTGTTCCCTGTCAGCTGCAGAGGCCTGAATTAGTGCTTGAGAAGGAAGAGGTTTTTCTGTGCCTTTAGCTATGCAGTTTCTTTTTCCTACATCTCTTTATATTTTTGAAATCTTACTGTGTGATGAAGGCAAACTCAGCCAGCTCTTTTTTATCTTCTAAATGAACTGGCCACTCAGCATGCTGGAGAGTGAAAGTAACAAAGCAGTAAATGTCATAAAATTTCACTTGTTTGTAGCCTTTAGGGCAAGGAGTTCCATATAGCAGCTGGAGAACAGTGTGTTCTTGAGTTCTATTGATTGCTCCTTAAGCACTGCTTTATCCTTTTAATGAATAAAGAAAGTAAAAAGGGAAACTTCAGAAAGCTCCATTCAGTAGTTAAGAAAAATTCTGGCCCCTCAGTAAACTCGTCCTGTTGTATGTTTATATCATGCTCCTTACTAGAGAATGGAAGTATGGAAGACTAAAGTAGTGATGGTTTTGGTTGATATTCGCCTCTGCACTGCTTGCAGGCTGGACAGATTGTCTCTACCACCTCAAAAATACTCTTCTCTTCAGAAAAGTGGCAAGAACCTTGACTCTTAAGACCTAGTTGCATTGAATGTGATGAAAAAAATCAGTTACTTCTATTTAATTTGTGGGCCTAAACCTACAGTGGGCTTTACTGGCTTCTGAGTTGAATTTTCTGAAAGAATTTGGTGGGTTCTCTGCCTCCTTCTGGTTCAACATGATGTAGAGAATTGAATCTATCTTCAAGATAGAACGAGCCACTCCAAAAGTACCTGTAGAAGTCTTGGTCAGAAAGGGAAAGCAGAGGAAATTAAAATTCTAGCAAGCTGTGTCTTCTCTGTTCTGAGAATGAAATATGAAAGGCAGCATTAGCTTCTGTAAGGTCTGGAAGTTCACCATCTGATGGGATGAGTCAGCCTCTACTGGCTGCAAAAGAGCTTTTCATGGCTGGGAAGCTGGGGAGAAGGGGAATCATGTGGTTATTTCCAGCATTGTTCTCAGAGGCTGCAGGTAATGCCTTGCATGGGATCGTACCAACACTCACCCTGTCCATCTGCCCTGATGCAGAAATTCCCCCTCTCCCTCAAAGACTGACCACTGGGTTAGTAACTTTGGGGCTCTGGTTTTGATGGTGGGCTTTTTCTTAGTTTGGAAAAGACAAAGAGGCCATACCTCAGTTTGGCACATAGGGAAAGTACACAAATTTCATAGTCTAAATCTGGCTGCATAATTCCATTCATTTTGGCGCCCAATTTATTTCTCATAGGAGCTTATGTCCTCCAGCTGTACTTAATGAGCTAAAATTCGTCCAGGAAGGGGTAGAGGATGCTGAACAACATCTCAGATGCCTCAGAGCCTTAATTTACATGTGTATTAGGCCTACTCTTGACAGTGATCACATAACGTGCCTTAATATCCCACTGGGCATTGTCATCCTGTCCTCCCACATAGGGTTTGTCCCTTCCTTTCCTTTCCTTTCTAAAATGTTACTTCTCTGGCCTCCCTGCTTCTGATGCTTTCTTTGTTAGTTTCAAGAAGCTTTAAGTCTTGCTCTGAAAGCTAGATAATATATTTATGTTTTCTTCTGGAACATCGCACGGCAGTCTGGAACTTTCCTGAATGCAGATGTCATAAACATTTCTCTTTTCAATCACTAAACCTCTAGCAGGCTTTTATGTAACTTTACAGGGTAATTACAGAGACTCTCCTGTAAGCTATCATTAAGTCTGTGGAAAGGCTTGTGCAGATTTCAGTAAGCTTTGGGTCAGGCTCATTACCTATGCAAAAAAGATGGAATTTTTGTTGTCTGATTTGTTTTGCCTTTTCTCTACCATCCATAAGATGGTATTTGTGAAATGGCTCCTTTCTGTCTCCTATGGCACCAAGCAGTAATGTAGCAGTACCTTGAACACAGTCCTTGCACTGTGACTGTTCCAGAGGTGGTTTGGGTGCATACAGCCCAGGGCAGCAGGGAAGGATGGATCATGTTGCTGCCCTAATTCCTGGAGCAGTTTACACCTTCTGGTGTTGGCATCCTATCCCTATGAGAGATTTGCAGTGTGAATAGGTGCTACAGTTAGTAACAGGGATTAGGGAACTTAAAGGGCTCTATGAAGAATCAAACTCAGTTGCCTCAAGTATGAATAGGGTTATCATCCACAGAATTGGAGAAGTTAATGCAGAGGTAGTTTCTAAGGAAGAATTTGTCTGGGGATCAAATAGGTGGGGGTGGATAAGTTTGATCAGTGGCCAGCCAAGGCTGGTGTCCTTGTTATGTGTTATTGGGGCCACAGTGCCCTCTCTGGGAGACAAAACAGGAAAAAAAAATTGTCAGGCATCCCACAGTAGCTGTTAGACTTTCCTGACCAAGCTTAGCTCTTGTTCATCTGCAGCAGGGTGCCACAGCCTCTCCTGCTCTGTTGAGTGGGTGCAGGTGGTTGCCCTGTTTTTCAGGCACCCGCTGTGCCCAGTGGGTGCTTCCAACAGTGCTGTGCAGCTGTGGCAGAAACCTGTGGCTGATGAATCTCATCTGCTGAGATCATGAGCTGGCAGTAGTCCTGCCAGAAGGCCCAAGCTTGCTGCTCCTGATTTACAGAGCTCACAGGACACTCTGTTCAGAACCTCAGCTATATCTAAAATATCACTCTGTAATGTCTAAATGCCAAAGGGAAAAAAAAAAAAGGATAAACTGCCAAGAGGCCCAGATTCTTTGAAGGAACAGGGCTGGCAACATAACTCTTCTACTGAAAGAGTCCTGCAAAGGTGAGGTAGCTGCACTCAAGGAGCTGAACTTGCCAGCCTCTAAATCGGACAGGACTTGTCAGCATTATCAGCTGAGTTAATGCCCAGTGGTACAGTAAGGAAGATCCACTGTTGCTGTTGCCTTTCTGTCAGAGTTATAGAGTAGACAAGAAATAATGTCTTCATTCAATATGAAAAGACTGTCCTGTTAATTGAAATAATAGACTAGGACTGTGTTTGTCTGGAGGTAGAGAACAGAGATCTAGACTCAGTCCCCAGGCAGGGGGAATAGTGATTTACTTACTGTTTGTGTCCCTGTCCTGTCATTTGCTGCACTCTAGGCTGACTGGCTGGGATTAATTTATGATGCTTTCTTACTAGTGCTTCCCCTAAAGTAGACTGCTGCTCCGTTGCCCACCAGTGCTGCACATCAGATGATCGATCTGTCAATTGCCACAGGAATCACTTCTTGAGTCTTTTGCCTGTCTTCACTCCTGATTTTCTAAAGCAAACTTTACTTTTAGCTGCTGCTTTATCTCCTGCATCTTTTGTGCTCTGTCAGCCAAAGACTTCTATTCCAGCAGGTCCCAAAGGGGTACTTTCTTAATTCCCTGGTAAATTTTGAAATGATTCCCCAGGTGGTACCAATCACTGGGTTGAATGTAGGCGTGCTGATTAGCTGCTGTGACAACTCTGTCTAATTAGCTGAGCTGGTTTCTCCTTCTCTGAGTACCCAAAGGAGATGTTTGGTTCAAGGTTTCATCGAGGTAAGCTAGTAGTTAATCATTATGCACAATAATGCAGGGGTTGAAGACTGATCAGCCTCTGATCTAGATCAGCAGCCTTAATTAATGGAGGCAGTAGAGGCATTATGTTTCAGGAGTGACAGTACAATCACTAGAGTTGCCCACTTGTGTCTCTCTGTTTCCCTGTAGAATAAGATTCCTTTACTTGCTCACCTTTGCACAGCCCTCAGAAAATACATTTAAGCCAAATCTGTTCATGCTCAGACAAAAAAAAGTGACAACAGGCATTTTACCTTGAGTAAAATGCCATTTTTTTCTTTGATAGAGTCCATTTTTTTCTTTGATAGTTGAGCAACATCATATTTGGGAATAGTGGCTTCAGTTAAATATCTCCTTTGTTTCTACTGAATAGAAACTCAGTAAAGGACTGGGAGAAATTTCCCAAAGAACTGTAAATGTCTGGAATGTGAAAGTGGGACTTTAAGTGTTTCACAGTGCCAAGATCAGTCTTATTTCCATTTCCTGGTCAATAAGAACTCCCAGCATTTGTAGTTATATCTGTTCTGCAGGATTTGGTTATGTCCCTGAGTCTGGGCCTAAATACTGTTGGTGTTCTTCCACACTTTTCAACAGAGCTGAAGAATTTGGTAACATATGCTCTTTTCTTTTGGTATCTGTACACCACTGGGATGAAAAGTGTATCTGGCACATGCATAGGTAGAAGAGTTCAGGATGATTTCATTTTTGTGGTAGCAAAGGGTTCAGGGTCTGGTGTTACCACCAGGAATTTTGGAGTGTGCAATTTCTCTCCCACCCTCAGGTTCTCTCCTCTACTGTCCTGCATCAGTGACCAAGCCATCAAGCCAGCCTTGGAACACCAGTACCTTTGTTGGCTTCCTGTTTACAGGGTTTGGGATTGTTTGTCCCACTTGGATGCCTTACTGATGGATTTTCTGGCTGGTTTGAATTAGTTTGGATTGTAACACATTTCTTCTGCAGACACAATTGCTTCTTCTCCTGCAGGTTAAAGCCCTTCCTCTACCTCCTTCTATCAGTGGCCCTTAATGGTCCTTAAAGGCAATTTAAGAGGCAGCTTTTCCTGAGCTGTGTTTTCTTGTTTCCTTCATTCCCTTCAGGAGCAGCTTCTCCCATCTATCTCATCTTTTACACAATTTTGAAATGTCCTTTATAAAAACTGTTAGCAGCTCAGGAATCCAATAAAACATGTAGTTTTTTAACTGTTAATAACTTCAGGATTTTTCCCATTAAGTTTTAACATGAAGTAAGATGATAAATAAAATCAAAGGAGTTTTATTTCATTCTCTTCAACAGTTCTGTTCTACTCTCATAAATAAAACATTCCCACAAAAAGACACTTATTTTAATATATTCTCACACTGCCACCCAGGCTGAATTCCTTGACTCTCAGCAACCTCACACAGTGTTGATAACTTTATGGGACCACTGCTGTGCTGTGTATGGATGAGTCAGCTTTCTATTCTTAGAGGAGATTTACTTTTTTCTTGCAAACACACATTTCTCAGAAAAAACTCTGGCTTACTTTCTGAAGTTTGTCATAGTCCTCCCCCAGAGCCACAGCTGTCTCCAGTGCTGTGAGAATACCTGTCATGTTCAACCACTGTTTACAATCACCTGACATAACTGGTTCTAGGTACGAGGGTTTTCCTTGCAGAAATTTTGTTTGCTAATTGTCTGTAATGAAGTTAAAGAGTCATTCCAGTCTTAGCTGCACCCTATGCCTGATTTTTATTGCTTATAGTTGAGATTATCCAGGTCATTCCTTTTTCTTCCCTCGCTTGAACCAGTAAATTTTGTTACTCTGGAAATGTGGAGAATTTAATTTTTATTTTAATGAACTGCTTCTAGGAGAGTCCTTCCCTTTTTGAACCCAATCACTTTGTCAGCTTGATTAGTCAAATTGCTGGTGACTCTATTACTCTTCTCTATGATCATGAGTGTGGTTGCATTGTTAAACGTCCTTCTCTGTCCTACACACAAGCAGAGTTCAAAGGGATGAAGGAGAGCACCACCCCACAATAATTAGTAGTACAGTGGCTGAGAGAGCTCTCTTCAGGTGGAGGATGCTCCAGAATTGAAGTTTTGTATTATTTGAGAATGACTGCATCTCAGTGTTTGCCTTGCTGTAAAGGAGGATTTGCTTGAAATGAATTTCAGAGTATTGGTGGTTGCTGCAGTAACAACCTCAGCTGTTGTTTTAATGCTTACACAGCTACACATGCATCCATACTTTAGCTGCCTGTTCTGCTGAGTGCTGTCTGTCCTCTCTTTCCAACAAAGCCTGGACCTCTCACATCTCAGAACTAAAAAAATCTGCTCCTTCTGGTGTTCTGCAAGGAAATTCCACTCAGGAGCTTTTCTGAAAAGTTTTGTTTTGGCAGGTTGGCATTTTGTAAAGTGAAAACATGTCCAAAGCATTTCCAAGTGATGCTGCAGATGACTGAATTAAATTTCAGTTTTATCCTTGAACTTTCAAACACTGTGTGTATGTGGCTTTTGTTTGTTTGTTTGTTTGCTGTTTTTGTTGGGTTTTTTCCGTCCCAACCACTCTTTCTAGGCAGAAGCACAAACCTGTGAACTAATGAAGATTGTTCAGGAAATGTGATAGCACAAATGTCAAAAATACTCTTTGGTTTCCAGGACTCCTGGAAAACTTTGGAGTTGTCAGGGGAAATTTATACTGTGATGAACTTCCTTAACTGCCTGGAGAAACTTACTTGACTGTCTAGACAAACACAATTTCTGTTTTATGAGGAATTTAGCATTTTTGAAACTAGTAAAACATGTTAGTAAAAAAGGCTGTGAAACCTGTCACTAAATGGATGATGTCATTCAGCCAGGTACTAGAAAGGTTGGACAGGTCCCTGGAGGATATTTTTATTTTCTTCAGAAATTGTCACCTGAGAGAGAACATCCTTAGGAAAAATTTATTTTCTGTGAAAAAGATCTGCTGGGACATATTACATTCTTGTATGGGTGCCACAGGAGGGAACAGGAGGTTACAGGCTCTGCTTTGCTGTTGGCAGTGAAAGGCTCATCAACAACGTGGAGGTACCACAAGATCTGATGTCACTGTGTTCTCTAGAGGTTCTGTTTCAAGGATTCACATGCTACAAGCACAAACTTATTTCTTGGGTTTTATTTGTGATTATGCCAGCTGTCACCAGCTGCAGGGTGAGTGGAATTGGGCTACTGCTGAGAGTGCCACTGAGACAGCACTGCAGGTATTGCCTCTCTGCTTATTGTGCTGCTCTCCTGGAAAGCCCAAATGTCTCCCAGGCACAGGAACAATAACAAATCCTCGTGGGGCACACACTCAATAACCCCTCTCTCCCACTGCATTCCCATTGCTGCAGCAATTAGAAATAAGAAATCTGACTTGCAGGGGCTTGGCCAAACTGCCCCAGCTCTGCCTTCCCTACTTTCTGTGGGATGGTCTGGCCCCAGATCTTGAAGAGTGGGGCAGGAATATTTCAGTTTTGCCCATGTGTCTAAGAAGTCCTTGGGCTGCCTGTATGGAGAGGCATCAGTGAACCTTTTCTCTTGGGTGCCTGACACTTTTCTTTTTGATTGACATGCCTCTCTTGAAGCCAGCCTGAAAAGTGTTTGCACTTGAAGCAAGTAGAGCAAATTCTAATTTGTCTGGAATGGGCCTTCCTGTTAAATGTTAAACTGACCTTTTCAAGAGAAATTTACTTGATAGTTCTAAGTGAAGCCCTGCTTTAAGCTAAACCTGTCACTACAACATGATTAAAATCACTTAAATGTACATCAGTTGCACATATTATTAATGGAAATTGAAATCAGCCTAAATGGTAACCATAAATTTTAAAATGGGGAAGTGGATGGAAACAGAAAAACCCATACATGATGTGAAGGTTAAGGTGCCTTATTCACCCAAAAATTAGATGAGCTGAACAGGGAACTTTATTCTGAAGCAGTGAAAAAATCACAGACTTTTTTTTTTTGTGTGTTTACAGTCCTCCAATTCTCATCCATTGAAAAGGGAAATTCAGTGCATTTTTGGCAGGAGTTTGACCTGTGAAGATGTAGAAAGATCAGTCACCATTGTCTGGTCTTGTTTCACCTGCTACAGAACCTTAAAGCAAAAAATGATGAGATTTCTGGCAGTGTGAGAGGTGGTGAAGGGGATGTGTGTAGAGATAGTGCTGCAAGGAGGGGCTGGGGCACACCTGTGATCCGTGAGTGTCTGCTCCCCACTTGCACTGCACATTTCAAATCTTGCACCTCTTCTTGCCTCCTTCCCTTCCCCACCACCCCGAGGCACAGCTCCAGTGCTTGGCTGCCGTAGCAGCTGTTACTTAAAGTGTCTGTTCTAATTGGGCACTAATAAATCAAAACTGAACTGAAGACTTTCCACTTACAGTCATTTATCAGTGACTTTCCATCACACAGCAGGATAGGGCTTGGCAACCATCTCCCAGAGACATGTCCAGGGACTTATGAAAGTCCTTTGTGAGGGTATAATCTTTATGTAGCTGTGCAACCTTTGTAGTTCCAAGGTCAAAACGAACCTTTTGTAATTAATAACTCTTTTTCTACCAGCCTTGGATTTCACACACGTGAAATTAGCATGGCTTTTTCCAGCTGTTTTGGGACATGGGGAGGTTTGTAAGGCTTCTGTGGTCAAGTGTGAAATTTGGTTGGCAAAGCTGAAATTTTTTGAGTGTGTTAGAAGACACACCTTTATTAAGGGCGTTGGTGGTGGCTGAGGATGACAGGTCTGTTATAAGAAGGTGGAAAGAATTTTCAGGTACTTGGCTGAGTTCCTGTTGGTAGCATTATTTTAATGACTAGATTGTATAATTACTGTCTTTATACACCCACATCTTTGGAAAGACCTTCCTTATAATTTTAATTCCAAATAAATTAAAAACAGATGGCTTGTGGGGAAAATAAGTCTTCTGGTCAATTTTTTTTTCTTCCTCAGGTTGTTGATTAGGAATGTAGATTATAAGTAGTGGATGAATATAGCCCATCAGTAAGGATTTTAGTGTTAGGGACTCTTTTAAAGATGTTTCAATCTACAGTCCTTTTATTCTCACAAACAGAAAATTTATTTAAAATGAGAGGTTGTTGCAGTGTAGGGCCAAATAGTAACCTGATCTTGTGCAAGATATTTCTTATATGGAATTTCAGCGAAGCTTTGACTTACTTTTATCCTTTAACTTACTTTTATCTTTTACCACTAACATGGTAAAAAGTAAATCCTATTTTATCTGTAGCTGGTGCTGACTTAAAGATGACTTTCAAAATCAAAGAACCCGAAGAGCTGAGCTCATTTCTAGACTGTCAGCCTGCAATTCCTCTATGCCCAGATGCCACAGTATCAGTTTGCTAATAGACTGTTTGAGCACCTCACCTTGACCACAGCCTGCTCTGTTCTTAACACACAGCACAAGCTCCTGACCATTTTTCCTGCAGAGTGATAGGGAGCAAGCATTCTCCACAGGCCTGGAAAACAGTATTAATCTTCTGCTGTGTACTTTCCTTTCATTTCCTGCAAAAATCCATCTTCTGCTACTGGAGTTGACCTAAGGTGAGATGGCAGAGGAACAAATTACTGTCACTTGCTGGATACCCCAAGAGTAGCTATAAATAGCAAGCTTTATAACCCCACTGATCCTTGAGATACATAGTGATAAATATGATTCTACCAACCAAGAGGAAAAACATTAAGCTGCGTGGCTCTGGGTGGTGTCTATTATTTGCAGCTGACACAAATGGTAGAGCTGCATCACTCAAATTGCTTTGAAAAGAAAAACAGTAACACTCATTGTATTTGTCTGCTTAAAAGCATTAATTAGTGATTCTTGGGTAGAGCAGTCCAGCAGCACAGCTTTTACATCCAGCAACAACAAATTCTTTCTTAGGCACTGTGGTGTGCTAAGAGTCGAGCTAACAGCTTAGTGTGTTCACTGCTTGGATTCAGAGAATGAATTGAAAACCTTTCCTGTAGTACAATTTTCTTCTGGGAACTGCAGCATTATGCAGACAAACCTTTTGCAATATTTTAAAAATTAAATATTAAAAATAATATTTCCTTTTCAAATTGAAATATTGGCAGAAAATATAGGAATAATCTGAAACCCAAAAGTGTGTTTCCTTTGGATTTTTCTCCTTGTTTCATTGGAGCTTTTTTTTCTGTAGGGTAACAGCCAGACTGTGTTATAAAATATTCAATCGAATGGATAATGATAACACTGGAACAAGTGAAATGAAACACTCTGAATTACTATTTTTATATATTTAATCTCTTTCTCTCCTGTATTCTTATGCCATCCAGATTCTAGGAATAATGATATTTTAAAGCAAGGCAAGAAAAAAAAATAAATTAGTATTGCCTAAGGGATGAGAATTGCATCTTCCAACTAACTTTAGTATGAATTAATGCATGAAGCACATTTTTAGCTGGTTTTAAAATGCTACTGGTCTTTGGGAGTTACTCCATTATAACAACTAAGGGGCTCGGACAGTGATTTTGACAATAATGTCTTGGGCTGTCTGGATCTTTTAAGCTTTCTTGCTGTTGATTTGCACTGGCAGGATATAACGAAGATTGCATATTGTGTTGCAAATGCTTGGATGGTGCTAGCCAGAAAATCTTTTCTCTGGCTTTTAGTACATACCCTGCAGAAGACCTGAAATGCATTTATGGCCCAGTAAAACTGCTCCTTTCTATTAATTGGAGGTGGGCTAAAGTGGCTTTCTCGATGTATAAAGTGGCTGTGGATGCTAAGGCAGCTCTGCTGAACAAGTGCATCAAACTTCCTAACTGAGCTCAGCCTGCTGGGAGGGTTTTTTTAGCCAAGCTGCAGTGACCTCAGTGTTATGATTGGGTGGGAAGTGTAGGACATGAATGGTTGTCTCATCTCCCTGATTAATGGAAAAGCTTCCTGTTGCTCTGCCCTCAAGCTGCAAAATCCATTAACCACCCCTTGGGGTGCCTGAAATTTATTCTGGCCATTACCATCAATTAGAAAGTTAATAGCGTGATGATTGCTGGGCTCCAATCCTAGCTATTTGTGTGATTTACACCAGACTGGGGTGAAAATGGGAAGAATCAACACTCAAGGAACCACTTTATGAGCAAGAATTTGGCATTAAGGGTGTGCTGATGTCAGTATGCCCCTGTAAACATATGGGAAGAAGAATCATAAGTCATTCTCAATCCTAATTTAAAACGCAGCTTTTGATTTACACGTATGGAAGAATGACTTTAATATCCATCACAGCTAAGCTGAGATTTGTTTTGTTGATGACCATAAGCCTTGAGTGAGGCTGTGGGAATGGCTGCATTCCGAGTTGCAGTGTTGCAGTGTGCTTGCCACTCTGATTAAGGGCAGCAATTTACATCCTACCCTGCTTGTTTGTTTTGACAAATGAGTCAGGTGGACAAGGAGATCTTCCAGGCTGGTGTTCTTCCATTCTATTCCACTGATCCCCTAAAATTCCCTTAAGGTAACAAGGAAAAAGTCTGTTGTGAGTAAACTTTAAATCCTTTCTTTGGAGTCTTGCTGAAAATAATGTTGTGATGGCAAATGGAAAAGTATTGAAAACCACTACTGTGGGCTTGGGGACAGAGAAAATGCTTGGATCATACCCACCATCAGATGAGTGAGCATCAATAATCTGTCAGCTTTTGGTACGTACTCGGTATAATATTTTTGGTGTATATTAATTAGCTGCCAAAAATTAGTGGAGTTACTGGTCCTTCCCACATGCATCCAGATGCTGTGGCACAAAATGACTCCTAGAGAGAGTGGGAGAGATGGCACTGATGTTTCAGCCAGAGCACCACGTGAGCCAGCCTCTTGAGCCTTTCACTGAGAGGGTCAAGTGGAGGTCTTGCTTTGATGGCTATTCCTTGGTTTCTCACTGCTGGCTTGCACCCAGCACGGCATTAGAACATCTAAAGGGGTTGTGATTGCCAACCTCCCAGCACTGCTCTTGACTTCTGCTGCCCCAGCCAGGAGGGACTGGAGATGAGTCTTTGAGGCCACAGGGATGTGAGAAGCTGAAAGAGAATTTGAGAGGGAAAGTTCTGGAAAGTCACCCTGTCTGCTGCTCAAGCGATGGAGAGGGAACACCCAGGTCCTTCCCCTTACTCAGTGGCAAACCCCAGCCTTGCTGGAGTCTGGCAACCGGGCAAAATAGGAGGTAACTCCACAGTTATTTTTCCAAAGTCCTCTGCTTGAAATTCTATCTCCCATCCCAGAGCTAATCCTGCAAGTGGTCATTTAGCACAGCAGAGAGGGGTTCCAGAATGTAGCTGACCCCCTAAAATGGCACCGCCCATAGCAAATAGTGAATTTACAGTCCACTCCTGCAAAACAGTGCCTTGGAAACACTTCCAGAACAGAGTCCAGTCAAATGTCAGTGCATTAATTTTTGCACAAAAGTTCAGTAATTGTACACTTGAAATAAAAATCTTCATGTCTTGCATTCTGACAGCAAAGATACTTCTGATTTCCTAGAAGCAGTTGCTTTCAAGCAAGGGCAAATTGATCATTGATGCTGTCCAGTTCCATGTTTATGGTGGTGCCTCTACACAGTAAATAGTTTGGATTTACATGAGAGTGTGATCAGGATCTGATCTCTGATCAGCAGGCAGAGTGGGATCTGAATATGGATTTTATCAACTGCCAGAATCTTCTGCTCTTAGCCTGCTGACATGAGAAACCATTACACTGTGCAGTTAAAGGGGATTTACTGATCTGACAAGATGAGACAGACATCTAAAATTAGAGAAGCTGTAAAAGGGAGGAGGGGTAAAGTGCATCATTCCCATCTAATCCAAATTTGATCTTTTTTCTGGCTAAAATATTTGAAGTTGCTCTTTTCTTTGGGTATCCAACCTTTATGCAGCAATGTCTCTGAAGCCTGAAGATAAAAGGCCCTTTTCCACAATACAGTGGAATGTTACTTCTGCTATAAAAGACAGTGGCATCAGAAATTGATGTTTAAAAAGTCATTTAATGACGTCTTACAAGCATAGAGTGTCTCTGTATTTTTTCACATGAAAGTTTGTACTGAGTTATGCTGTTCCATGACTAGTTTGGTAAGATAGGGGGATCTGAAGAGGAATTACGCAGTGGAATACATGTGTCACAGAGCTAAAACATACATCTCCATTGCTGCTTTAGCTTAACCTCATTATATTTTTGATTCTGTACTATTGATTATCTGTGCCACAGACTATTTCCTCCCTAGCTTTTATTTTCTAGTGAATTTACCAGGTGTCTCCAAGAAGAAGCTGAGTGAGCAACATGGATTAGTTTGTTCTAAGGGTTGTTCACCGTGGCTTGTACAGGTGTGATTGATCTCTGCAAAGAATGCTCTGCTTTTGCAGAATAGAAATCAGCCAGTCTTTAGCAGTTCGGAGGGACAGGGTTTGCATCACAGCAAGGGCAGTGCAGATCAATTCAGGTGGATCGTTCTGATCTCAGGACAGGAGTACTTAAGCCTATTCAGCACCATTGTCCCAGCTTTCAGGTGATAAAAAAGCACTTAGAAGACCTGGAGCCTCATGCTTGGGCATCTGCAGAGACTTTGTCAACTTCCAGTCCTGCCAGCCAGGTGCTTTAACCCCAGCTGGCAGTGAGGCACCACCCAGCTGCTCTCTCACTCACCCCCACCCCAGATGGATAGGGGAGGAGAATCAGAAATAAAACCCCCAAAGTCATTCCTTGAGACAAGAAAAGTTATTGAAACAAAGTAAAATATAACAAAGGGAGTGAGAGGAGGGGGAGGGAGAGAGGTAAATCCCATGAAAAACAACTGATGCACAATACCATTGATCACCACCTGCTAACAGACACCAAATTGTTCCCTAAATGTGATTGGCCTTTCTTCCAGGTAACCCTCCCACTTTATATAAACCAGGCACGATGGTTAAAATGGCCAGTTTGGCTCAGCTGTCCTGGCTCTATGTCCTCCATGCTTTTTGTGCACTTTCTTACTGACACTAACCAGTCCTTGACTTAGCACAGCCCCCATTCAGCAACAACCAAAATGTTTGTGTGTTGCCAACATTATTCTCATGCTGAATCCAAACCAGAACACTGGACCAGCTGCTAAGGAGAAATGAACTCTCTCCCAGCCAAAACCAGGATAATGATTTTCATTTGTGTGCTACCCTGTTTATCAGGAGAATTCTTCTTTTCCCTGTCCTTGCATTTAACAGTCATAAGTCTTGCTGCTGTCTAATGCTGTGCAGTATGGTATGAGTGGATTTGCTCTTCTGTCTTGTTCAACTGAGAGCTCTTGCATCTTTATCATAATTGCCCATTTCCTTCATCTTTCATCTGACATAGATAAGAATAAGAAATAACCTCACCCTGATTGCTCAATTTCCTTTCATCCAATGGAACATATTTTGTCTCCCATTGGAATATTCCCACTCTCACCATCCCATGACTTCTGAAGCCCAAATTTGGTCTGAAGACCAAATTCTTGTTAACCTTGACAGAGGAACATGGGTTCCATGCTTCCATGGGTTGGTAACCTGAGTTACTCTCTCCATTGAAACAGCATGGAAGGAAAATTTTTCTTGAACGAGAAACAAGCAGCTCATCTGTGTCACCTGTAGATGATGTTTCAAGACCCTCTCACTGCCCTACTTTCTTTCTTTCTGGATTGGGTAATATTTTGAAAAATTATCCAATCCAATACGTAGACTGAGGATTGGATGATAAAATGTGAGCTACTTTTCCTGCTTGTCACATCTTTAAATTATTTATAGCAATAATCAGCTGAACTATATTAAGCCAAAAATTACAAGAAATTTGAGTATGTAGATTTCTGTTCATTTAGATTACTCCAAATAAAAGTTGATTGAAAATGAAAAGAAGACAATTGAATTACTTTAACTGATTATGCAGAGAAATGTCAATTTAATAGTTTCCTATTGTTTCTTTGTAATTTTTTTTACTCCCTTTCCAAGTCTTTCTGGTGGCTCCTGCAGGTGGGAAACTTTATTTTATGATGAGAAAATTTTTTCCACAAGAGGAAAAAATACACATTTCATTAAACACATAGAAATTTATGATTTAATTTATAGCAAAACCTACAGTCACAACTCAGACTGGAAGAAAATATTTTCAAATTGGAGATTTAAATTGGTTCTAAAATGCCTATTTTAAATGTTTTTTAATTTTTTACTTCATCCCTTTGCCATTGAGAGCAAGAATTTTTCCAATCCTTTTATACATTCACAAAACTCCAGAAAATGTGTAACTGTCAGGATGGAATGGGAAGATGGTGGAGCCTGAAGGGACTTGAATTTGGCTCTGTCACGGACTTCCTTCAAATGTAGGATTAGTTATCTTGTCTTTTCCTCTGTTTCCACCTAGACAGTGGGAGCAGTATTATTTTCCAGCCTGCTGAGGGCCTCCTGAGAAAAAAGTAATCAGAAGAGTGTTCACTTAGGGAGCGAGGCATGTGGGTCCCTTGAGTTTTGAAATATCTTATTTTTCTTAACCCTGGAGATGTCTAAGTTTAATTTCAACCAGGCTGGATAAATTTGAAATGTTTTAGTGTTGTGACTTGTGCAGTGCTGTGATGAGTATTTAAAGAAATGCTGACCAGCACTGGCTTGTCATTGGTGTCAGACCACTGCCCTCTTGAAGCAAAGTCCTACAATACCCTTCTGAAGCTCTTTTCTACATGGACATTCTGTCCAAGGACACAAAACTTACTGTGTTTACATCCTGCAATTGCTCTTCCAGGTGGAATTGTAAATCTCCTTTCAAAATGCGTCAGTCTCCATGAGCTAAGCAAACAGATCCCATTGTGAAAAGCCCTGGGGAATTATTTAGACAATGGATTAGAAAGACAGAAAGTGGTGAGAAGTGTCCCAGTGAAGCAAGGTAATTTGCAAAGCAAGAGTAACTTTCTGTGAAATCAATTAAATTTAAAAAAGTAAAAAAAAAGTTTCACCCTGAGAAACTGAAATCAGGCACTATTACTTTCTGGAAAAAATACCAGGGTTGCACATGAAGGAGTTAAATCAAAAGAGGCATTAGACCAGAAGTGTTATCTATCAATGCCTTGTGAAGGGCTTAACAGGAGGAACATGTGAACATAAAGGGCTAGCTGCTGAAGAAGGCTTTGACATTACTAGCTTTTGTGAAACATGGTGGTTTCACAAAAATCAATGGGAAATTTTACTGTCTGGCTATGAAACCAAAGAGTTTCAATTTAAGGGATGAAGGAAAAGCATCTCAACTTCAAAGTCTCCCAGAAAAAAGAATGCAAAAGTCAACAACTCTACAGCAGAGGTTACAAACAGCCTTAAAACATTCCATGCAGGAATACAAATCTACTCCAGAATTACCAGCTCTGATATTTTTTGCATTCCGACCTGAAAGATCATTTTAATGTCTTAATTATTAATTTTATTCAAAAAACTTGTTCATTTGAAAGAAAGCCTTTTATAAGTGCAGCCTGTGGCTCCACAGTTCTGCTTTCTCTGATCTGAAAGGCTTCCTTCCAAAAACCTGCTCTTGTAGAGATGAATATGATAGCAACTGGCAAATCTTGTGCTCACCTGGCCATTGCCTTCAGAGGCAAACCAGGTGGCAAACTCAGTTATGTGGTGAGGTTGGAATACAAGATCTAATAGTCATTGCTGAACTTTAAAACGCCTGGCTTGTGCCAGGAGTAAATTCATGTGCAGAAGGAGAAAAAGGCCAGGGCTCATCTCTCACACTCTCCTGGTCAGGACAGGCTCCCCTGCTCTGCTGCTCACAGACCCCATTACAGCTGCTTCTGCTCCTGCCTGCCAGGGCTGGCTGCCACTCGGACCACAGCAAATTACACTGTGGAGGAAAGGGGCTGATAACCACATGAAATGCAGTGTTCTCACGGTGCACTTGGGGGAAGCAGTCAGGTTAATGTGTGAAAACCAGGCATAACTGGTGGGAAAATAAAAAATAAAAATAAATGGAGGAAAGGGGCTGATAACCACATGAAATGCAGTGTTCTCACGGTGCACTTGGGGGAAGCAGTCAGGTTAATGTGTGAAAACCAGGCATAACTGGTGGGAAAATAAAAAATAAAAATAAATGGTGCAAATGAAGTGATTACCTCTTAATGATGTGTGTCATAACAAGTAACTTAATCTGTTAACATGGGAAGAAGGCTGTGCTCAATAAGCAGGAGTTGTGAGACAGCTTGATGGCTGCAATGGTTTTCTTTTTTTCTCATGGAGTGTTCCAGAAAGATCTTGATGCAAAAAAGAAAAAAAAAAAAAAAAAGCCCTCCTGACCAAATGATCAACTGTTAGATTCTTTAAGTCTTCAGCATCTTATGTAAAATAACTACAGGCAACCTTAAATTTGTAACAAAGGAGAAAATAGCAACATGCTAGGGAATTTATTTAATCTATATATTCAAACTGACAGTACTCTGAATGTCAGTCTGTGCTTCTTGAGAAAGAAGAAAATTTCCATAGGGTTCATGTTGCTGGTTGATTCAGAATGCCTATTATAATTGTGAAATATTGTTAGGAATGGATTGAGATATATTCATGACAGTAGGTGGACTAATGGAATTCAGTGACTTTATTTAAAATGTGCAGGAGTTTATTATAATGCTGTAATAGAAATGTCATTTACCCTGACGGGAGGAGAGGGAAAAGCCCTGTCAATGAATAATAAAGAAGTTATTTAAATGTCAGCTTTCTTGCAAATAGTTTGCAAAACAGAAATTATTCTACATGTTTCTAGTTTTGTTTTAATTTATTACCGGGAAAGCCAGAGCTTCAATCCCACATTTTTGGTACATTTTATACTGTGAAATGAGCTAGTAATCATGAAAATGTTTATCTTCTTGCATTGTTTTCTACTTTACTGAAAAAACAGTGAGTTGGATTTCAAACAGCTAGTGGTAAAATTTGAGCTTTAATAACAATTACAGCTAATATGGTGGGACAGGTGTGAAGTTCAGAATTGAGTCTAAATACTTTTATTTTCTGAATATTATTCTTCTACTGTCATCTGCATTTCAGTGGCATCCACAGTGTACCTTATATACACTCACATCCCCTTCTCACTCCAGACAATTTGAGGCACCATTGCAACACACATGTCTACCCAAGACACAATAAATTAGGGCTTACTGTTCACTCATTTACATATAGTTATTCCATCAGCTGTAGCTATTTAGAAGACATAGTTTATTTTTGTGTTTTTAGCTCTACAGGTCCTGGGTTTAGTCCTTTATGATGATTTCTCCAGGCATTTGCTTGCTCATGGACAGATGGACTAAAACTGATTTCTCTCTGCAGAACTTCAGAGGAGCAGCCTTCCACACAAAATGTGGAGAAGTTGGTTCCTACATATCCTTTCCCCTTCAGATAACTGGGATTGAATTTGTTGATCCTACTCTGTCATTAGTGCCTACACCCTGCTGAGGTGCATCTGTCTTTTGCAGCTCTTCCAAGTCAGGCTGGCTTCCTGGGCCATCCAATGGCTGGTGTGTTTTTATGGGTTAGGAGTCTCATGCTGCTTTATACACCCATTTAATAGGATGAACAAAGCTCATTATCTAGGCTGCTAATCAGTGCCTGCTTGCATACATATATATATAAAATAGAAATAAGATGAATGCAGGTTGGTGATACGCCTGGGTTGGATCCAAACAGAGACTTCCCAAGTATGCAGTGTTTCCTTTAACATAATTCTTTTCCCACTGCTCTGCAAATGTATATATTACCATTTCTTTGTGTTAAAACACTTATGGATGCCTATATGCTGTTGTATATATAACATTTCTCCCACCTTCCCTCCCCCCCTTCCCCCCATTAAAATTAAGGGTGATTGTAAAGTGGTACAAAAGAAAAAAATTGGTAAATGGGAAGGTAGAAGGACTGGCTCTTGTCAGTTTATAATACAATAACGAGAGTAAGATCAAATATAGCTCCTTAGATTCCTTGTGAATTTGTTCATCTGAAAAAAAGAAGTTTTTCTAAGCTTTTAAATCTTTCAGTTTATTTTATGGATGTTGACAGAAGCACACGCTTCCATCTGTATAGAGTGCTACCTGTAAATAAAGCTGTGAATGCAAAACAATTGCCTAGAGATTTGAAGTAAGAAGTGGCTGGTAATTCTGAGATTACTGTTTGCAATGGGCTGTTGACGTAAGTTTGCCTGTGTTGTGGCAGGGGTACTGGCAGCCTTTCTTGAACAATTTCAAAGCCAGTTTTATGTCTCAGAAATTTCTTTGCTCCTATCCCCTTTTGAAGGATCTCATTTTGAATTCATTGTCACTGGTATAAGAAAAAGCAGCATTATTTTGTTAATATATTTTTCCTAACTCAGCAGGTCAGATTTAGTCCTTACTATCTTTGCATGTCTTTGTCAGCTTAGATTTCACAAAGGGTAGCTTTTGGGGTTTAGGCAGAGAGCAACAGAAATACTAATTTCTGACAAGACTGGGTGATGAGGTGGGGCAAGGTAACAAAGGGAAGCTGCAGTCCTTGGCCAGGCTGTGTTCAGCATCCTGCTGTGAATCCACTTACCTGGATGCTGCAGCATCTCTGAAATATTCAGTAAGAGGAGCAACCAGAACAGCATCCTACTCCTCTGTCCTCTGAGGAATTAGCTCAGTTAGTTTATATGTGCTCCTGCGAGAGATGACCTTATAAAGGGAAAGATCAGTCAGCAGATGAGAATTTGATGTTAATGTTCTAAACACCAAAGGTCATACATGCACACAGGAGAGCGTGTGTTTATTGGAGGAAAGGAGAAATCTAGGAACATAAATCATAGGCCAGTTGTTATATGAGCAGGCAGATACGTGCAAAGGCTTCTATAAAGTTCCTGAATAGAAAGACTCAACTTTAATGCAGATTCACGTTTTAGTGCAATTTGTCTTTCATGGATAAAACCCTAAGCTGCTGCTTTCTTGTTTTATTCATGTACTGATTGCAAAATCTGAAGTCCTAGAACCTATAATATAAATGTAGGTATGGTACTTGATTCAGAAATATTCCACCCTCCATATTCCACCAAAAAAAAAGAGTAAGTATTAAAGGTCTTAAATGCCTTTGTGAATTTAGCCACTGTTGCCCTGATAGGAAAGAACCTGCAAATAATGGGTGCCAAGATTTTAGTTCAGAATGTCTGGTTTTGGTTTTGCTTAGCTAAAGGGAAAATTCCTGTTACTACTTGCAAATGAGATTCTATATAAGCCTATTTGTACATGGTACAGATGATAAAGGAATATGTTATGCTTTTGAATGTCTGTTACCCAGATACATGTCCCTTTCTGCAGTTTATGGACACCAGCTCTACTGGTTTGGGCTGATTATCTGAATCCCTGGGATACAGGGAACAGAATTTGGGTAAACATGAGCTGCATAATGAAGAAAAGCTCTGCTGATGATTGATCTGGTTTCCAGTCACATATTAAGAGTAACTCCTACAGGAACACTGGACAGTCTTATTTGTTCACTTCTTTTGTTCTTCTCAAAGGCATGTAGTCAGTGTTCTTGTGGGCAACCCTCATTTAAGAAATATTTTATTTTCTCTACTGAATGGTGGCTTTTAAAACAAGAATAAAGCATGTGTGTCCATCCTTTCTGCTAGTCAGTGTCAGATAAGCTACTTTGGAATATGTTGAGATGAGCCATCTTAACAAAATTAATCTAAGCTTGGAGTGGATGATGAATTGATAACCTTAGTCCCTTGCTGTCTGCTGTTTGGCATTTCTGACAATCATTATCTTCTGTATGCAGAATGTAGCATTTCTTATTGTGCATATTTAAGATGATTTGGGAAGATGCTGGTTTAAATTTTACTAATCTAATTTAAATGCAAATTATCAACACGCACATGATGCTGTGTGTATATAATTAAGTATCATTATATACTACATGAATCATTGAAAAAGCTCTGGAGAGCCATTCTGCTATTTAAAGCATGACTTATATTGAAAAGCTGCCAAGTGACTTGTGGTTTTGTGATTAAGTGTTTGTACTTACAAGAATCTCTCTTGAATTGCAGGTCAACAGATTATGGGACAACATATGAGAAACTGAATGATAAAGTTGGTCTGAAGACTATTTTGAGCTATTTGTATGTTTGCCCAACAAACAAACGCAAGGTAGGTGATGATATGTTGGCTTATTTTAGCTTTATGATGCTATTTCTGTCCTGGAGATCTCTTCTAACTTCCTCAATATGTGTTACTGTTTAAGTAGCAGTCTCTGTCGCTCTTGCCTTGAAAAAAAAAGTGTTAACTCATCAAAATATAACCCAAATTGTACCACTTATACCACTTACCAGTCATACTTGAGGGAAGGATGGCTATTAAATGGACAGGTACCAGGCATGTAACTGTTTGTTTGCCTTCTGGATGGTGTTGATTTTGTTGTCTGGAAGGAAGAGAGAATTGTTAAAATGGCAGAAATGCATCTACAGTGACCAGACTGTATGTAACATTGTTTGTCTTTTAAGTGCTCCCAATAGTGAACTGAACAGGATTTGACAAATTCCTGCAGAGAAAATGCCTTCGAAGCCCAGAAGGTTTTAATCATTCAGACACCCTACTGACTAACAAGTTACTATGAATTCATAATGCTGACATATTCATGAAAGGAAGCTGGATGACTTTGAGATACATTTGTGACAAAATTTTTCATTTTCTACTACTTGTTTTTCAGTCCTTATGCACAGTTTGAGTCACTTCAGGCAAAACTGAATTGCATTGGCAGGAAATATTATAAAGACTCACCTCTAAAGGAAGCTGGGTGTATTTGGGCAGCTGAGGTCACTATAATGCTGTTCTCACTATACTGAAAGAATTACGTGTTCTTTAAGACAGACTGTGAAAGGAAGAGGGAGCTGTCCTAGCTAAAGAGGACAATGCTTAGCAGTTTAAATTGCAATTAAATGGCCCCAAATTAGTGCAGAGATGCCATCTCATTGATACGGAACCTTAAGAAATGAAGCTCTTCTCTAGGTGCTCAAGAATGAAATTATCAGGTCACTTAAATGTCCTTGAGAAAGCCAACCAAAATGCAGGCTGGCATTGAACAGCCTTCATCACCTCTGGCTGCATCCTCCACTCCCTGCCCGTCTCTGCCACCCTTGTTTGTGTAGCCATCTGCTGAGCTGGATCCAGGAGTGACCTGCCTATAAACTAATCCCTTTCCAGCTCAAAAACTAAATGGATGAAATGAAAAAGCTTTCAGGCAGAAGAATGGAACTATCATTTCTGGCAGAATTCTGTCTGCTGTAAAGTTGGCCTATAGTCAATATGGTACAGTGCCAGAGGAAAGCTGCAACACTTGGGATGAGAGGACCTAGGTAATATCTAAGATTGAATTTTTCAAAGTTAATTTCAGCAGGAGCTGAAGAGTTAGGCTTGCAGGGAGAACTTTTGGAGGCCCTCCTTATGCTGTTTCTGTATAACATCAGGCTATTCCATCAATAAGCATTTAATTTTAGACACCCAAATAGTCCCCTGAGGCTAAGAGAACATGGCATGTGTCCACACTAAGAATACTTCTACAGGGAAGGCAAAAAACTGAAGCTCAAGGTCTTTATTATACCTGCCGTGGAATGAAAAGCTGAAGGAAACCTATTTAAAAACTTTGCCACCAAGGAAAAATCTATGGCTCCTGAGACCTGATCCCCTCTCCTCCCCTGAAGTTCTGATAACATTTTCAGAAACTCTGATCACTTTGAAAGCTGCATCTTGTCTCACTAAAGTAGGCTGGGTGGGTAGCTTCAGAAATACGTTTAAAATAGAGAACTCAACTACTCTAAACTCCATGAATTTTATAAAACTCATACACTTCGTGTGAAGGATTTATACGCAGCTGCAGTTAGTACTGGGCAAATGTTAACAGTGTGTTTTGTCTAAATATTAGTTGTGTGTGATGATTTCTCAGACTGCACTTGCAGCCTTCAATGTCCTTTGTTCCACAAGGCCTTCCTTAGCAGAGAGAAAAGGCTTCTTCACAGGTGGAAAAGAAAATGGTGCATTTTTCATCTTGAAGTTACTGGATGAGAGACCTTGCTGCAGCGGTGATCCGTAAGGGGGGGTCAGCATATACTTAACTTACTGAAGTTACTTGTTTTGGGAAAAAAATATTTTAGCACATATATAACTTTTAGGAATAGTTCCATTGAAACAGAAGGTGAATTTTAAACTTAGCTGACTCAGGACTGATGGCTTGTAATGGAAAAAAAGCAAGTGTACCATTTAATGTAAGTCTTGTCTCTTCTTTGCAAAGCAGAGCACTTAGAACAGTGAACAGTGAATGCATGTAATTGGATTTATAAAAATAATTGATAAATTTGTTCATGAATTTCTGATTATTTTCACATTCTGGAAATGAACAAGCAACAACATGTGTTGAATAAATTGTTTGTTGTAATTTATTTGCTTTTTTCCATCTAGGAAAAAAATGAGTCTATAAATACCCAGTATTTGCAGAGCTTCCCACAGCCCATGCATGCCAATTTATTTCTAAAAGCCTTTGACTTCCAATTCTTGTCTCTTTATTGAACAAAATTAAATCCTTTAACCAGACATTACAGGCAATGTCATATTGCAGAAGGATGCTTGGAAAAAAAATTAGAACAAAGTCAACCATTATTTACAAATTAAATAGATCTACTGCTGTTGCTTGGAATTTTTCTGAATTACAATATTTTCCGAAGTAAATGACAAAAAGTGGCTACTAAGATAGGGATGTATAAGTCCTGGCAAAGAGAAGTAGAAATATCTTTTAGTTTTCTTTCTTTTTACTGAATTACTGTGCTACCTGGTCATATGACAGATGACAAAGATCAGGAGGTAAAAAATGTACCACATGGATCTTGCCAAAGAGACAGAGCCTGTTTGAGTATTTGTCAACAAGTCTCCAGAAGAGATATGTGCAATGTACAAAAAATCCCTAGGCTTAGATATGTCAACATTGGTTTATTTGTTAGGTTTGTAGAGCCTTCTGTGATGAGAAAGAAAATTATTTGAATTCTTCTACATGAATAAATACTGTTTAGGAATAATACTGATGGGTTGCAAACTAAACTGAAATAGAAATCCAAGCTGATACCTTGAAATTCTGTTTTCAAAGAAGTGTGTAGTTAATTTTCCTAGAAACTCACATGCACTAAGCTTTACAGTCTTTCTCTATAAAAGCCTTTCAGATAGGTTGTTTTTACTCATTGCATGGAAAATCATAGGCACATGCAGAAAAAAGTGAATGGGTTGTGCTGGGGAATCTAGAATTTGTTTAACTGGAGGTTTCCTTTGACTAAGGAAGTGCTGCTGGCTAATTTGGATGCTGTATCCTTGTAGGAAGCACACTGTGTTCTCTGCAAAGAGCCAGTTTGTGCAGCCCATTCGTTCTTTGTACTTTTGAGCCCCTTGTATCTGTGCATCTTCAGTTAATTAACAAATGCTGGGTGATAGTATCTGCCAGTGACTTTCATGCTATTAATAGGACTAGTGCATCAGATATGTCCTGGGGCTTGAATTTTTGTGGCAGTGTTTATTTGTTTGTTTCTTTGTTTTATTTTTTCTCTCCCCTTCTGCATGCCTCCCTTGATATTTTTTTCCCTTTCATTCCTCCAACTATTTAGATTTTAATTGCTCTATGGAACAGTGTTGCCTTTTTTTTTGTTTCTCTCTTTAAAGATTAATAGATTACAGATGCCTTCCTCTTCCTTGATATTCACTGCTTGTGTTTATCACCTTTCTCACAGTGTGTTAAGCATTGTCCTGTTGAGTGTGTAGCACCAAGATAGCAGATATTTATTGTAAATAAAATTGCATGGGTCTCAGTGCTGCCTAGATCCCTAACTACTTCAAATTTATTTATATTAATGAGTTTTAAATTCAAGGAAATTAACCTTCTGTTCTTTCTAGCATTGGCTGGTGGTTCTGCACAGAATAGTTGGCAGAAGTTTCTATTAGTCAAGACAGTAGAAAATTTACCCTTATTAGCTGAAGTGGGAATGATTGATTGCTGCTTTCTATCCTGTGGTGTTAAGCGAGTTTATTTGCTCCAGGGAAGTTCTGTTTCTGAAACGTACACTGCCCTTTTGTATGAAGGGTGAGACCTAGAGCTGTGTGCTTTACACTTGTACCCACTCCTCTAAGAACTGGGGAAAACGTCTGTAGAGGTGAACAATTCCACCTGGCATTGCTGTTTCCCAGGAGTCTGCTTATCTCCAGTTGCTAAAATCAGTTTGGGAGCACTTCTAAAAATTCTCATTCTCACCTGCTTCACTATGGAAACTTTCAGAACTCTGATGTGAGGGCTGATCTTGATTTTTTCTGTCAAGGGAAAAACAGTTACTTCCTTTGGTGTCCTCCTTGTAGCCTCTGTAAAAGTTTGTATTGGAGAGGTTAGAGCTCAGCAGAGCCCTGAGCACACCTCACTGTGGACTGAGTCAATCCTGTGGGTGTCAAGGGATGGCATCCTTAGCAAATGAGGCACAGTGGGAAACCAGCCTCTGTCAGTCATGCCAATAGCACACTGTGTGATTGCAGTCCACTCTTGCTGAGATAAAAGCAATTATTTTCTTGCTCTCCTCTTTCCATTTACAAGGAAAGGTCCTTATTAGCTGCAGGCTGTGAGTCCAGCCTTCAAAGAGACACTCGTAAGAGACCAAAAAGGCATATGTGAATGGTTGTAATTGTTTGGAATTTTGTGGTAGTTTTTAATTTTTTTTTCAAACATTTAAAAAAAATTTTTAAATCTTGTAGTGGACAGGAGATTTCAAGGAGATGTTTACTGAGAATGTTTTTGTACCTTTTTAAAGAGAGGAATCACCTTGTCCTGCAGCGTTTTGGAGATCAAAACATAAATTTGTTCAAATGGAAACTTCTGTTTGGATTACTTTATAACATAGGATAGTGATGGTCTTCTGTGCTATGACCACAAGTAATGATTCTTTACAGCCTCAAAATTTACTTTAGAGAGAGTATTTTGGAGGGAGGGAGTTGAGAGAATATGGTGTGGGATTTATCTCCTGTTTTCACTTACCTGATAGGCAGCTTGGGTTAGATAGTTCTACACATGCCTTTTATCCAATGGTCTTCCAGTGGAAGAACCTAGTGATTCTTCTTTACTTCTTCACTTCTATTTTTTCTCTAAATCTTTTTCATTCAGCCGTTTGAGCTAAATATTCAATCTCATCAGAAAAGGGTTGAAATCCTGAAGCTACAAGAGTTTATCTAGGACTGCAGGGGATAACACTGTACACATGCAAACAGTTCATTACCCATGGCAAGAGGGATGTCTCACACTGAGAATTAAGAAGTCTTCAATTTTCTCAGTTCAGCAATAATGATGGGTTAAGTCGACTGCTTTACAAGCCTCTGGTGGTGGTAACTGGAAAATCTGATAATCTTGGGGTGTCCTTGGATTAATGCAATTACAGTTTTCACTTTTGCTTGTAATACCTTTATATTTAAGAATAATTATAGCTGTGAACCAGATAAACAAGTACAGACTTGATTTCCATTTCAGAAGACTGTTTTTTCTGCCTGCCATCTCGCATGCAAACAAGGATAATTTTTCACTCCTTTTGAAAGGTGGATTGTTGCTCACATCTGTTGGGTATGACCTGGCAGTTGGGTAGTTTCTCGAGTCAGTGAAGATGTGTCACTGTAGAGCTGGTGCTGTCTTTAATAGTGAGTTTGTGGGGAAACAAATAATTAACAACCATTTGGTCCATATAAACAAACTGAGCAGGTCTATATTACCAAAGGCAGAGCCTCATCTTTCAGAGTGAATATTTTTACTTTTGAAATGTCTGGCAGCATCTGCTACCAAACTTTCTGATTCATGGCTGCAGTACACGACAGCTCTCACAATAGCCATTACACACAAAGCCCTTGCCATTACTCTACATCCATATCTCTTCTTGGATATGAAGTGAAATCAAAGCCCATTTATTCCACTTCTGTTCTTGCAAGCCTATCAAAAATAGTGGCAGTTTTGACATTTCCTCACTCAAAGTACCACTACAGTATGTCTTTGTATCTCACAGAAGTCTCCAAGGGCACACTGGATGTTGAAACTAATGATAGGGAGGTATAAGCCACAGAATTCAAGTTCAGAGTTTCAAAAGAGTTCTTTCCCTTCTGAGTCTGTTTCCTGTTTTCTACAAACTGGACAATTAAAATTTATGCAAGATAATCTCTTGCTGAATGTCCTTCAATTCTTTTATCCCTTTTTAATTCCTCTGTGATTTACCAAATACTCTGAAGCAGATGATATCCCTTTCGGCAAGGAAGGATACATGCCAGCAGCTTAGAGAGCACAGGAGCAATATGTTGTTATTTGGAGGCCATATACAGGCAACTGGGATTGATGGCAGAGCAAGAACAGACTTGTCTTAGTTTCAAACTTGTAGCTCCATACATTTCCATAAGTAAGACAGGCTATTTAAACCAGGAAGAAAGCCAATTGCCATAATATTGATATTTTTTTTCCCTATGAAAAATCGGTCTCAAGTGGTTGAAAATAAGTTTGTTCAGTGTCCCATAAAGTTGGGCTAAAAATATGTACAGCAGGGTTTTTTCAGTTACTTTCTGGAGTTTTTTGTTTTAAAGATACATAACTAAATCTCTTTTATCTCCTTTCCCTGTTGTGTCGTGGTAGGAACATACTTTTTTGGTCATAAAATTTGGAAGTTGTCTTCATTCTATATATCTTCAAAGTTCACCTTCAAGAGAAAAAGAACATGATACTGTGACATAACCATGGCTGTTTTGTGGCACTTTGGAAATGCTAATGTAAAAAAACTCAAACGTTGTCTGAATATTGACCACTCAACCCTCTCTTGCTAGGCCTGCAGCAAAGTGCAATCTGTTAATTAGCAGACAGTGTAATCTCTAAGGCATGTTTGCCAGCAGACTAACTGCTCACTCCTTCTGCAGTCTAGATATGTTGTTATGCAGAAATGAATGATGAAATGACAGGACACTCGAGGGTTTTGCCTTCTGTCTAGCTGTGCTTGGAGTACAGGGAGAAGAAAGTGAAGAAAATAAACAAGAAAAATATTCTTGATTATTAAAAAGTGCTAGTAAATGCAGAGAAAGGGGAGCGATGGCAAAGATTAATGGATGTAATAAGAAAGCCATCTACTGCTAAGAAAATGTGGAATTTGACTTATATGCAAATAGCATGAGAATTAGAGACCAACAAGTGATGACTCATATATCAAATTGAGAGTAAGAGGTCCTTGAGGAAGTACCCAAGCTTCATGGAGAAAATGGGAATAATTAAGTGTCTGGTATGAAAAAGATACTGCAAGAACCATGAATGACCTTTTTCCTTTTGGTACTACTAAGTGAAAAGCTTAGATTTCTTGTTGCAGGGACAAAGAGAGATTTTCCAGAGACATAATAATAACTTTAAAAATACTCAAATTTAACACAAAACAGAGAATTCAAGGGCCAAAACTCACTGAAAATAAGTCACTGTAATCTGCGTCTTTTCTATTGTGTCTTTTGATTCCCATCTCTCCACCTCTTTCTCAGTAGCAGTCAAAAAAGGAATTAAAACATGTAAGAGCATATAACTTGGGGAACAAGGAAAATACAATGCTTATCACACAGCTTTAAGAGTAATGGCATAGAGAGGCTGTGGGTGGGAATACACAGAATTCATTCTCTTTCTTTTTTACCACAACGTGGCTTTCAGATGGGCATGGATCTCCCACAAATTTGCACAATTCAGTTTTTCTTTGGAGGAATCTCATCTACCATGTTCAGAAGTGCTGAATTGTGGTCAATGTTTCTGTAAAGGTAAATGTTTCAGTAATAAGGAGAGAAAGCTGTTGAGGAAGCAGAGCAATGATAAAGGCAATTGCTGGAGGCAGTGCTGAGGGTGGTGTTTGTTATAAGTAGATATTATATTATTGGCTTTTCACAAATATTAAATTGAATGCTATATGTATAATGGTGACAAACCTTGATATACTAACATAATTTATTTTATTTATATAACTAGACTAGGAAGTAGTAGTGTGATACATATATACATATACGTTAGACTATAGTAAAGTATTGAAATAAGGATTGGTTTTGTACATACAACCCAGATAATGAAAAGATAATCAGAAAACCTCCCTGGCATTCCTAAATTGTCTTACCACATGAAGATAACAGTGACCAGAGCCCCAAAGAAGGAATTTACTGAACCTCTGTTATCTGGGGTAAGAGACACCATAGAGCCAGAGGGAAGACTGATCTGCTGGGGAGCAGGGGGTTAAAATTAAGCAAAAGAAAATCTAAACTTAAAAGAATGCATAAAGACCATGAATATGCAACAGGCTGGTGCTTTAAGAAATGATCCTTTGTTAGTAAGGTGTGCTCTTGGCTGTGCTCTTGGCTGAATGTCAAGGCCCTTAACCCTTTACTTTATCTTTGTCTCTTAATTGTCTCTTTTTTAATTAAACCCCTTTTATTATATCAAAATGAGTATAAATCAATTTTTTTAACAGTGTTGAAGTTGACATTTACCAAGTGGACCAAAATATGTTCATAAAGAACTATCAGAGGTCTTGCTGTGTATTCTGATTCAGTGGCTCAAGCCCTAAACCACTGTTTCCTAAGCATTTTTCATGGATAGGGGAGAAAATCAGACTGTGGTGAATGTTCAGGGCACACTTGTACCTTCAAAGTGTTTCTGTGTCTCTTTCCTAAAAAGAACATGTGAGCGTTTGAGAGAAATATGTGGTAGTAAATTTTGAGTATGGCCAACTGTTTACCATAAATCTGTGAGCCAACACACTTTTGTTGCTTTTTCTTAAACTGACACTGCAGTTAAAAAGCTGGTGAAATATTTTCAAAAGAAAATGTTTTACAGAAACATTTAAATTAGCACAGTATTTGACAAGCAAAATCAAATTTGCAGTTTTCTATTGCATATAGAATATTATGAATAATGGATTTTGTTATTTAGAGAAGAAAAAAAATCATATTGAGTGAAAGCACTTTATTCCTAGTCAAAATGCTATTTTTTTTCTGCTGAGGTCATCTAAGACTTTTCTGTCTTGAAGAGATTGATGTTAGAATAACAATGTTTTGGGTGCGGAAAGCTAAAGCCATTTAGTTTTGAAATGTTTCTTTTTAAAATTCTTTAGAGATTTACCAAGATAAAGTCTGCTGAAAACAACATAATAATGGTACTTAAATTACATTTTTAATCACTTTGCTGATTCTACTGTTGTTAAAAGTCTGCTCTGAACAGCTTCAATGCAAAACGCTGAATTCTCCACTGCACACATGCACTTAGGTCTGTCTTTGCCTCTGCATAAATATAAAATCTCTTCAGTCTCCAGTCCCATGTACTTAATTCCTTCATTAGAGGTGATAAGGTGAACCAGAAGGGAACTGTGATCTGGTCCTTGCATTACAAATTCTCTGTGCAGGCATTTCTCCAGGTTTTGTCTCTCTTGTGGAGTAATGAGATGCTTATGTGTTTGTTCAGTGTCTTTCCACACAGACCAAAGACAGAATTGTGGAGTATGTTCTCCATGCAAATGCACTGTTACCAACAAAAACCTCAATTTGTCATACCTGATCTTAATGCAGAATAAGAATATGTATCTTCATCAGATATGGTTACCACCTTCCCCTGGTTAAGGCCTCCTTTGCACATCAAATTGCACAGAGTTTGAATATTATTTTTCTGTGTTGTTTTTTGTTTTTTTCAGATAGAATATGTTTTAGAGTATTTAGCCTTGTCTATGTGGTCTGGTTGCTGGTCTCTGTTTCCTCATGGGCATTTTCTGTGAACTCTACTCTTGAGCCATGTTGTATGCTCTGGATGTAGCTTTCTGGTGAAGACAATCCATTAGAAGTAATTCCTTAATAATAAGCATGGCAACGGGCTTACAGCTGTTCCTGGACATTATGCAGCCCTGAAACCACAAAATCATATTATTGTGACTCACTCTTCTGCGTCAAGACCAAGATTCTTCTGTCCTATTTATAAGTTAAGAATTTATAGGAAGAGATTTTTTTTTCCCCTCTGTGTTTGAACAGCATCTGTTCCTTTGGGTTCTGGTGTACAACTTGTCTTCCATTTATTACTAACAGTAAATAATCAGTGTAATAGGATAGCCAGTCTGAGTGACAGCAGTTTGTGCCTAGCTTTTGGCAGTGAAGGGAGAAACACAAACACATCCATATGTCCTCCCTAATGCCAAGTTACTCAGCTCCCAGAAAGTAAAGAACAATTGCAGATGAGCCCAGGCAGTATCAACTGGGGAAGAAAGCGTGAGAGTTTCTGTTTCTCTGCTTCTTCTTGAGACCTTTGCTCATTTATGTTTTGGTGGTTTTTTTGCTAATAGGTAGTTCAGGGGAAATATTGTCAGTTCCAGTTGATGAATGAGATCAAATCTATGGTTTTCTAAGGTCAAAAAAAATCAGCTGCAGACAGAAACAGGATTTTGGTTGAAATCCTAGCCACAAAATCATCTTTTCTCTTAATTCTTGTTATTCTGGAAGATCACAGTCTTCCAGATCTCCTTTTATACCATTTCTTTCTGAGAGGGAATCATAAACTGCAGTTCACCTGTGCAAGTCTGTGCCCTTCATTTGTACTGCTTAGAGATAGAAACAAAGAAAGGAAAGCATCAATCATTTGAGCCTGTTTGGCAGAGTAGCACTAGGTTATCGTGGAGGGATAGAGGAAGCTTAATTTCAGCCATTCAGTGATTCAGTGTAGCAGTGCTGCTCCAGACCCCTGTGTGCCTAACACCAGTGGCTTGGCAATATTCCTTTTTTAACTTAAATACATGTCTCTAATATGTCTTGACATTTCAAACCTTTGAGCTGAGAGCTGTCTTCCAAGTCACAGTCCTTGTTAAAGCCTTTCACTGCTCTCTTTTCTGTACTACGTCTACCAGCAAAACTTTTCCATGTGTTCTAGGATGCCAAACCTTCCCAGTTGCTGCTGTTTCAAGTGTGTTGCTTCCATTTGCAAGCTCTCACAGGAGCATTCAGTCATTTACCACCAAAGGCTCCCATTGTTCCAAACAGACTGACCTTCCCCCCTTGGGCACCAATTAAAATCTATTACCTTTTTTCCCATCACACTTGCTGTAATTGGAGCTCTGGCTCTTTGCCTCATAGATCTCATTGGGTTTTCCTCTCCTTTTCATTATTACTGAAACTTTGCTAAAGATGGCAAGAGTGAAAATTCCAAACCACATATGTTTGTACTTTGGGGGCAACAAGAACATTTTAATGAGACTTTTAATTTAATCTCTCTTTCACTTGTCATCAGGAGTATAAGAAGAATCCAAGTGAAAGAACAGATATGTGTCATATGAAGATATGGCTTACTTCCTTCTTTTTGTTCTCTTCCTTCAGCTAATATGCCCCAATTATTTTACAGAAAAGACTTTCCAGCAACTATAGCACAAACACTCTGTGAGCCTTGCTAGTAAAAACGCTGTTCTCTGAAAGTTGAGGGGAGCAAAGCTGTGTGCCTGACAGCTCTCTTGAGCCTCAGAGCCTGTCCTTTCTTGTATGCCAGTCTGCTGGATAGGTGTGCCTTTCTCTTAGAGTATGGCTGCAGCTCACATCTCTAAATAAACACTAAAATGATATTGCTAAACACATTATTCTCTCCTGGTGGTTGATAATGCTCAAGCAGTCTATCTTAACTGGCTAGCAGCAAGTGCTGTGCTTGTCACAGCCTGCTTCTTTAGAGCCACTAAAATCATGCTATGTGCAGCTGCTCTGATGTAAATGTGGCTGCCACCTCAGTGTCTTTCAAGAGTGAATTTAAGCCTACCCTGAAGGTGAGATTTGCAAACATGCCAAGTCTGTGCTAAAAGGAAATTCAGGGAGAAAAAAAACTCCACACTTCTTTGGGCTTAGGGATTCCCTTGCTTTCAGTGAGGATCATCTAAGCTAAAAGTATGTGATTGATGCTTACCAAATGGTTGATGTGGATCAGAAAAGTCAACCATGAAGAGGCTCTTTGAGGGTGTTTCTGTTATTTGCAACCAGGCAGGGGCTGCAGGCAGTCTGAGTTTAGTTGGTTTTTCCACCATTTGGACAACAGATGTACCATAACAAGTTTGCATGCTCAGCAATGCAGCCTTGTGGAGCTAGGTCAGGAGGAATTGAAATTTAGATTCTTTCTTTATCTAGGTTCCTGAAGGCACTGTAGATACAGCCAAATGTGTATATAGTTTTATTTTGCTAGGGTACCTCCACGGCAAAACCACCTATGGGCTGATGAGGAGGATCCAAAAGCTCAGCCTTGGAGTCTGGCTCTGTTGTAGCTGACTCCTACAAGTGACAGGCTGGCACAGCCCAAGGTATCCTTCAGCTAATTCAGCTACCACCAAAAGGGGCACAGACTGCAATTTAGGTTACAACAACCTGTCAGGAACTTGGAGTGCTTTCCATGTGTGACTACAACCTGTGTCACTGCATCTCCACAGATGTCAATACTCAAATTAACTGAGTTATTTTCATATCTGTAGGAGAGGTGACTTTAACAAATGTAAAGAATTTTAATAATCTGTAACTTTTTGTTTCTTTGCCTGCTTTCTCATTTAATGCATAACTTTGAAAAAGCTGCATTGGAGCTCTGCACTTGGAAGTGGTAGCTCCTGACTTCTGCAAAACAGAAATGTGTTTCACTGAGAAAATCTCCCTGAGTTTTTTGGGGTGAGGTGCTGTGTAAGTGCAAACAGTTTTTATTAATAGTCAATTCATGTGCATAATAAAAAGTATATCCCAACTATAAAGAAGTTTAATATTATTCAATATATCTACCTTACAGCTATACCAAATCTGTGTGTATATATTCTTTTTTGAATTATATGAATAGGTGCTACATTATACTATACACTTTTGTGTATTATTGCTGTTGGAGAGATATATGGTCTCTACCACTTGAGATGGAAAAAACATGTCTTTCAGTAAAAAGATATTCCCTAGGCTTGCTGCACCAGTATTTAATGAAATCGTGAATAAGTGAATCAGATTCATCAAAAGAAAACAACATTATTTTTGCTGGGGAGGAGGAGAGTTTAAAACTAAAAATCAAAACCCTCTCTCTCTTGAAGTTTCCTGGCTTTCAAAATCCAAGCAATATTATGGAAAGGCTGTTCTCTCCTTAAAATGCAAAACCTCAGAAAAAAAGAAATGCCTCATCCTCCTGAAAAATCCATCCCTAAATGTCAGAAAATATTACTTGGTGATCTGTCAAATCATTCACACTGAAGGCTACTGTGGTCTAACTTGAGTTTAATCTAAAGTGAAATGAGTCCACACATTTCTTCCTTCTGGGTCAGGCTCCCATCCCAGGTGGGCTCTTTGCTGGGGCTCTCCAGGGACGAGGTGGCTGTGGCCACAGTGACATGGCACAGGCAGTGTTAATGGTGAGGAGTGTGTGATGAAAGGAGTCATTTTCACAGAGGGTCAGGCAGGTACCCAGCTCTCAGCCAGTACCTTCAGTGAACATTCTTTAAATGAAAGTCCCCTTCTTCATGTATTTCAGTCCAGAAAAAAATATTCCATCTCACTGACTTGTGGAGAGTAGGAAAGATAGGTTTTTCTCCTCTTTGTGTATGTGGAAGGGTTCTGCAAACAAATACACACAATTACAAAAACACCTGTCTCAGCTGGCATAAGTTGCCAGTTTTAAGAAACAGTGAAATCAACAACAACAACAAATCTTCATTTCCTTTCTCTATTGTACCTGAAACATATCTTCTTCTAGGTCAGAATGTATTTGGGCCTCTTTAACGGCAGGTGGTGAAACTGCAGAAGTATTTGTGTGGAAAGGAAGAAGGAAATCATCTCTTTCTGAAGCTGCAGGGGAAATTTAGGCAGAGAGAATGTAATTAGCCAACCTAAAAAGTGCCTGAGAGAACAGAAATTGCCAGCATTGTTCCTGCACAGAGTTTTGAGAACTTTAATAAATGCAAGTGATCAGCACAGTAGTTTTTAGTCTGGAGGTCTGCCTAAAAAAACCACCACAAGCACACCCAATAACTACAGCAAAAATAGAGGAACTTCTTTCAAGAGGACACTTAACTAACTTAAGTTAGTATTTGTCGTAACTGTGTAATCCACAGCAAGGATATTTGGAAAGGGTAAGTATATTTCATGGTCATTTAAAAGGAATTTTACTTACACTTCAGTGTTCAGTTAGTAAAAACATTTATTGACTCTTAAAAGCTGCATTTAGATAGGACTTTGCATCTATGAGAGAAACTACTTTCATGTGGTCACCAGCGCTCTAGAGTCAAGAATGTAAAGGAAGGGGAGGATTCATCTCTGCAGCTCTGCCACCCTGGGGTGGCATTGCTTCTTCCAGTGTTGAGAATATTTAAATCCTGTTGCATGTCTCTGAAATGTGCCTGTTCTGTGTAGTAGTATAAGTTAAAATAGTTACAATAAATGATAGTAAAGCTGAAAAGAATAAGAAACCCAAAAGTTTTCTATGCAATAAAATCCGATTATTAGACTGTAGCCTTGTTAAACTGAGTAATAATCAGAATAATTAATATGTTTTGCTCTGATTTTAATTGTGATTATAGTTGAAGTAATTTGCAAAAGAAATGTTTGATTATCATGTTAAACAAGATTTTCTTTACTGTTCCTAAATTGCAGCTACTAACATAGTATATTATTGCAGTCTTTGGTGAAAATAAGAACAAGATCCATTATAAATTAAAAATATGGATGTACAGAGAAGACTACTAAGTGAATTAGAAGGGAAACTTGGGAAAAAAGAATCCAAGCCTGTCTTGGGAATGGTTTACAAGCTTTTAAATGCAAATTCATCAAAGTTTTTTGTAAGTCCTGGATCTAATTTTTAATCGTTATTCCACTATTTGAAAATCAGCCACCCAGGCTCTCACTTGGTTAACATTCATTTTACTAGTCTCAGATCTCGATCCAAAATCCACTGAAGTCAATAAAAAGACTTATTTTGAATGCAAAATTAAATTATTCTTAGCATTTCAGAAGAGCTTCCTCTTGCCGTATCCCACCATTGCAGTGCGGAAAAAGGAAGTAAAATATTTGGCAGGAAAATAAAAGTTTCTTTCTGAGCCTGTGGATAAGCCTGAGCTCACAGGCAACATACTGGATTTCAGATCTTCTAATTTATCATTTCAGTAAGTGTTAGAAGCTGTAAACCCTTGAAGTGTTACAGAGGTTACCCTGATAAATACAATTTTTTGTATTTCATACATGTTTTTACCCATCTATAAGCCCACATAATTGCTTTGATATGCTACTCAGATGTTATTAGGGTTTCCCTACATACAGTACTGGTTTATGTTCTATTGTATTCAAGATAATTAAATGAAATAGATACAAAATCTTACTGGTAGTTTTGTAGACAGCTATGTACACGCATTGGGAAACTAGTACTTTAAGACCAGACAACTGATAGGAAGACAAAAAAGGTCTAAAAACATTAAATAATTTGTCTGCATCTGCACAACCACTGGTGAAATGGGAATCTGAATCCCAGTGTAAATCCTAGCATTTTGTCCTGTGAATTTGACAATACTTTTTCCTCAGAAGGTTCCAAACTCAGTTAAAATGCTGCTGACAACATGTACACTTACTAAATCAGTGGAAGGTCAGCAGAATATACAATATTTATGGGGGCCAAACAAAGCAGAGCATCACTTGGAATAAGGCTATATCACATGTGACTGTGATTCCTGGTGCTTAATTTTTGAGTTATTAAAAATGATAAATTATCCTTTATCAAACTCAGCTGAGGGAGTATTTGTGAATGATGCCTTTAAACACTTAATGGCATGACTTGCAACAATGGTAACGTGAGTTTTTAACAAAAATAATTTAGCCACTGCCTTCTACAGATGTAAGTGAAGTGTGATACTGATGGAATTCACACACAGGTGTGTAATCATATATATTACAGACAGAAATAGACCAAAAAGGAAGGGAGGACTTTGTAGATCCTAATGACCAACTATCCCACCCCCTGGAATGTTCATCCCACAGACATTGCACAACAGAGGACAGCTGAGGGACAGCTCTGGGATGGTGTTTGGTGATGGCTCCCAGGCATTGTAGGATAGAGCTGACAGACTCTGTAACAGCACAGATATGTTTTTAGAGAAGTCTCTTCTTGCTTATTTCCTCCTAGTCAAGGTTTAGACTGCCCACTGGACCATGAAGCAGTGTAACATCATTTTTGGCTGCATGCAGTAGGATTTCTTGCAGCTGAATTGCTTGTCACAGTTTGGGTATCACAGGTCTACTGGGTGATATTCTTACCTGCAGATGAAGAAATCCAGCTGTCTGATCCTGCCTGATACTGCTTTACTTTATCATTGACTTCATCCTGGCTTTTTCAGAAATCCTTGATGTAAGGATCTGTGAAGGTTTATATGTGTCTAGCTTCCCTGGCTTCTCAAGAGTTAAACAGGAGATGGGTTCCTTCTTTACTAACAGAGCCAAAGTCTGCTGGCCTAAATTTCTGACAAGTGGGGAGACAGAGATGGCAAATGCTCTGATGGTCTCCTCATTTCTTATCTCAGGGTTTGGGAACTGTGACTTTTCTCAGAGCTGTGTAGCTAAGTACAGCCACAGGAGTTATTCAGGTACTGCTGCAATGAATATTTATTTATAGATACAGCTGTATTCTTTACTGTAAATTTAGTAGAGGTTTGCCTGAACTCACCCACACTTAGGTATGCACTGGATCCTGCTCCCTTCTAGCTTCCCCTTCATTGCTGTGGAGTGAAACACATCTCTGATGTTCTGAACCAGCAAAACCCAGTGTCTGCCTTGCTCTCTTCCAAATAACTCACTGCATGAGCCTGTCTGTAGGGACATTGAGTCCTTTTCTGTGAATCAGGATTTATTTGCTTTTGAAATGTTAATGCTAGAGACGAGGAGGAGGAGATGTCTTCCTGAGTTGCCTTAAAGATGTTAGTTGCTATTTTAGTGTGTCGCTGTGGATTAAGAGCGCTACTGAAGGGCAGCATGGCAACTCCTCTTTGATCCAGATGACTGGCTCTGTAGGTGGTGGTCATTAGAAGGGAGAAACAGCTCCATCCATCCTATGGCTCCAGCTGTAGGGAGCCATAAAGCTGCTTTATATCAGGTCAGATTTTCTGTGCAAGTTGTGTCAAAGCCTGGTGAATTTTTTTTGCACTCCTGTTTCTAATCTGCTGCCTTTCCTAGCTGGCTGCAGGGCTAGTGCTCCTGTTCAGGCCTTCAGCATCTCGTGTCTCAGCTGTTACAATGCCCTGGCCCCCACAAATGTGGCCATCTCTGATTCACAGAGAATGCAGCTGCAGAAATCAGACACCTCGATTTCTGCTGCAGCCACAAGACACATCTCTTTGCAATGTTCCCCAGCTTTTTACACTGCAAGCAGAGCTGCAGGTCTTTGCTTCCCAGTCTTTGCTATCTTTGCTGTACCTCACTGCTTATTAGGAGGTCAGCTGCTGCCTCCCATTGACCTGTGGCTCTAGTCCCCACTTCTGCCTGCAGCCTAATCAATTAAGTGCCTGTATATGTTTCTCAGTCTGCTCATCATGCATGGGAGGAGATGGTTTCTAAGGAACATCCACTACCCTATGGCAATACTTTAAAAATTCAAGGGATTTTCCGGTTTTCTCTTTCTCTCCCTCTCCCGCTCTCTTTTTTTTTTTTTTTTTTAAAATATGTCAATTATGACAGAAAAGCTTTGGTTATAGTTGGGTTTCAGCTTACTTTTGGCTGCCTTTGCAGATACTGTACTTTGTAGTCCTCTGCAGCAGCTGCTTTGTTGATATTTTTATGTTAATGGGAGCAACAGACTCCTGGAGTAGGATTGGACTGTTGGGATGCTGAGTTAACTCAAGTAATAATTAATGAAGTAGTTTGAGAGAGGTGTGAAAAATAATGAACCAGAGAGGGAGCAGGCAGTCACCTGCCTGCTGGAATAGAAAGAAGAGAAAAAACAAAAGAGGTGGAATCAAAGAGAAAAAAAAAGAAAGGATGGAGTCAAGGAGGGGAGGAATTGAGAGGATTAAGAAGAGAGACTTTACAGAATCATAGGTAAGGGGTTCTTGCAAATCAAGCTGATTATTTTCTCTGTTTAATGGGTGCACAATGTATTAAAACATTTGCATAACATTCTTAGGCCCTCCAGCTTAATTCTGAACTATACTTTGAGAGAGATAAAATTCTCTGAAGAATTCAGGGCCAAGTCTACAAGGAGGGTTAGTACCAATTCTTTTCTTCTTTTCACTATGCTGGGAGGTGCACACCTAATTAGGACTTAAATATTTAGCCTTCTGTATAGTTAGGTCTTTGTTCTTTTTTAATTTTATTTATGGCAGGTTGATATTTCATTTTTCTGAAATAAAAGAGATGAAGGAAACATAACTTAAGGTCAAAAATTTGTTTGATTTCCTCCTATGTGTCAGTTCTGTTGAGACTCAAATATTTTATAATTAACTTTTATTAAATTGCCAAAATTTGCAAAACCAAGCAATGTTTTGTGACTGATTTTTAAACATTTCATTTTGAACTAGATAAAACATGTAGGCTTTCCTTATTTTTTTTTCTTCCCCCCCCCCCGAAGATGTTTCTTAATAAATATTTTTTCTGAGATTTCAAAGATAAGTGACTTTACAGTGGTTCTCTTGAAACACACAAAATATTTGGAAAAATAAGTATTTCTGCTTGTTAGAAACCAGAACTGTTTATCAGTCAGCATGGTCATAATATGTGGGCTTTTCCTTGGTTGTTTTGAACAAACTGTGTCCTGCATGTAGTTTCTTAAGAATTGTCACTTCACCTTTTTTCTTGCTGGTTTTACTTTAGATACATGGCCTTATCCCTGTTTTGTGAGCAATTTTTGCAGTAAAGAAAATAGGGCATTTACTATAAAACTAGCGAGTCAGGAGGCCAGTCTGAATAAAATCTCTGTTATCACTGTAGTATTCAATAATTTTTGGTTTTGTTTTCCAGCTGCCCTTGCTTCCATGCCTGTTTTTGTCTGCAGGAGCAGTCAGGGCCCTGCTCTAATTGAAGGTCTGTGTCTGGTTTGTCGTGTCAAGCAACACAGGATTTTTCTTGTCTCAGGAAGTTTGTGCACTCACAGCTTCTCATCTCTTGTACATCCATGTTGGTTTCATCCATATCCAGCTGGGTTTTGAGCAAAAAGATAAGAAAAGCAAACACCAGCAAAACTTGCAACTCCCTCAAATGCTCTTAAAAGGAACTCCAGGGAAAACCCTATGGAACATCGTCTGCTAAGCCAAAGCAGCTCTAAATTCTGTCCAAGAGCTGATTATTGCTGGGTCTTCTAAATCCTGTCTGTGTAATCCTTTCTCTACTCTGGGTTCTCTGCTAATCCTGCACCTGCTCTTCCTAATTCCAGCCCATTTAGGGATCTGTTTAGTGGTTCATTAATATGTCTGGACGTGGGTTCCCAAACCTGTACTGAGTGTGTAGGATTTCTTTGAGGATACAGATGAAATCTGCCAAAGCTGGACTGGAGGAAAAACAAATTAAAATCAATTTCTAAAAGGCAGCTTCATCATTCAAAGGTCTGTCTAATTCTGGTCTTGCTCATTTTTAGGCAGTGTTGGAGGAATTTGTCAGAGGAATTTTATTTAATATCTTTGAAAATTACTTATAACT
>VWYI01006464.1:0-68396 GCA_013399455.1 Anthoscopus minutus | reverse complement strand
AAGGAAGGAAAGAAGGAAGGAAGGAAGGATTCATTTCCCATGAGTTTCACATGGAAAAAACAGTGTCTTCACCTGCTGAACCTCCTAACCTCTCCCAATGGAGAAGCCTCCATGTGACTATGGCAGCATGTAAGGTAAAACATCTTTTTTTTTAAAGCCTTTGGAGCCTCCCTTGGCTCCACTCCCTTAATAAAGAGGCTCTTCTCTGTTTAGCTGTGTTGGTGTTTCAAGCCAAGCCCCTGCTGGGAACTTGAGGACAGCATTTCTAGCAACGCTCACCCTGTGCTCCTTTGGGCCACCCCACATCTCCTAATGAAGACCCCCTTTAGTCTCAGTCCTGGCACCTCCAGGCCCTGGGAGGTGAGGACAGAAGCTTCCAGCTTCTGCCAGAGAGACAAGGTCATGGGTAATGGAGTGTGTGTGAGACTAATGTGACCTCAGAGCACTTTAATGGGCTGTATTCTTTCCTTCCACGCCAAAGGAAGAGCTATTGCAGGTAATTTGGCAGGAACTAGCCAGCAATTAATTGAGCAACCATTGCGTGGCCCTATTGTGATGGTATTGATGGCAAAGTGACTGATGCCTCCCAGGCTGCAGGTAAATGTGATTCCTGGTGCTGGAGTCTAGCTGACCTAGGGCAGTCAGCAATGACAGACTTCTGCTAAAGAAACAGGCTTTTGCAAGAATGAGTAACAGTAATGTACTATATTATATGTAATGTTACACAGATCTGTATGTTTCTTGATTTTTAGCATGAAACAGTCTGGTTCAAGCCTAGACAAACAAAAACTATCTGACTGTGGATTGTGGCTGTTAATGTTTTTAAGGCAGGCCAGGTTGAAAAAGTTTGACTCTTCCCCGTGTTGTGCCTTGATTGATGTATCTGGAAGTGGCTATTCAAGTGGCTATATATATCTGGAAGTGGCTATTCATGTGGGTGGTGTGAGGAGCAGTGCTTTTGTGGAGGACCAAGGAGGATCCCTTTTTTTGCTGTTCCGGGCATCCCTGTGCCTCAGGGCCCCTTTTAGTCCTGCTTCACAGGTGGGACTGGTTCCTCCATGTCCAGTTTTAGAGATAAAGCCCCTCAAACATGGAAATGGAGGCTGCAGATTTTGAGAGGGCTGCCAGGGTACACTGCTGAGCCTGTCTTCTTTGATGGTGTGGGATTTGTTCAGCTGTCAGTGCTTGTGCCTCTCCAGTCATGCTGCAAGCCTGGGCAGGGGAAACAGTTACACAGAAGCAAATGATGAACATTATTCATTATCCTGATTTTGTTGGGAGGGCTCAGCAGTTCAAGAGCACTGAGGGAATTGAAGCACTAAAAACAAAGAGCTGACTTGTTATGGTGCTTGAGAGAGAAATGAAAAAATAAATGGGAGAAGGGAGTTCAGATGTGTGGGAGAATGCTGGTGGCTGAAATTTCAACCTGCTTGAGAAGTTGTCTCTCTTATTGTATTATTGCCTCAGCTAAGGTTTTTATGATACTGCTGCAGCTGAATTTCAAGCTAGATGAAGTTGACAGAAGCACAAAAGGGAGTGCTCCTTGCTCTGTCCCCAACATAAGAGGGGTTGCTCTCACAGGACTTGGTTTCCTTCCGCTTCCAGATACATCTTTACTCCCCAGTGGTCCTCTCTCAGATAGAAAGGGTGGAATCTCTGCTCAGTGTAGCCTCCTAAACTCTGGGATTCACCTCAGTGAACCTCTAGATTCACCAAATCCAGATACAAAGATTTTGAGGTCAAGTGGTAGAACCTACTGTTTTCCAGACCTTTCTCTGGTGATGGGTGTTCACAAGGCACTGTAGTGCATGGTGTTTTGCTTAACTTTTGCACTGGTGGAAGACCAATGGTTGGTTGTTAATCTTTCAAATGAGATATAAATCCTAAATCCTTGCTAATCCTTGTATCCATAGCACAAAACCACACAAATGACAAGATGTGCAGAGACTTAGCTCATAAGGAAGAGGCAATTATGGAGCCAACTGCAGCACTGGGCAGTGGTGGGAAAAACCCAAATGTTTAATTTGATGTGGTAAAAGGGATGTTCCCAATTTGTATTGTCTATCTCTCAAATTTATAAGCCTGCCAAAATATCAGGGTAATGATAGAATTAATAACTTCTGGGTTTTAGCCAGAATAAATTGTGTCTTTGTTAGTATAGCCCTCTCATTTCCTGGCCGGGTGGGTTTCAAGAGAGACAAAGGAGAATTTTAAGATGAATTGGAAAAACCATTATCAGCAAGGTGAGGAAATTGTACGATCACTTCTGGGTTCATCAAACAGCCAGCTCCAGGTGCATCTGGGCTATGGTTTTGATCTAATTCCCATAACCCTGTTTCCTCGCATGTAATTTTTTCCATATCACAAAATACTTCTGTAAGGCTAATGGCTGTACTGGAATGGGTGGGGAAAATTAGGCAGAGTTGAAAAGCAAAGAAAAGCTTGATACATTCAAATAATCTTTCATGATTTTAGAAGCCTTTCCCTCTCCCTTCCCTTGGTATTACTGATTGATGCAGCCTATCTGGAAAATGGACATGCATATGCTGCTATATAGAAGTTGGTGAGAGATTTGAACTCATCTGTCAATTGATTATATTGTCATTGTTACATAAGGCTGTTCAGATCATCTATTACCGAGGCTCTGACTGAAACATTGCCCTTGTTGTGCAGAGCTGTTTAACTTTGTCTCTTTGAAATGAAATGCAAAATGTTTCTTATCTCGCAAAAAGACAGATTTATTCTCAGCCTTTTGAAAAACAGGTGTGTGAACCTGAAAACATTTCTTTCAGTGGGTACATGTACAGGTGCCAAGTTTTCACCAACGAGGCTTAACTTTCAGCCCTAGTGAAAATAACACATTGTGAGCAGGTCTGGTATAACACAAAGACTGAAATGCACGCATCCTTCATTCACAAACTTCCCATTTTGTGGCTTGCACGCTAGACAGATGGAATACGGTTTGGAATTAGCTGGTTGGGTTTTTACTTGAAGGAAGGGATGGCGAAGACGACGACGTGGAGGCGGTGGTGGTGTATTGGAGGGGTTTTTTTCCCTTAAAAGGTAAAATAAATTGGCGTCTGGCATGGTTTTTCCGAGGGGGCCGCGCTGCTCTGGGAGCCCAGCCCGGGCTGGCCCCGCCGCCGCCGCTGGGTGCCAGTGCAGCCCCGGCGTAGGCAGCGGCTCTGCCTCTCCCCGCCCGCTGCAGCTTCGCCCTGCTCGCTCTTCCCCGGCTCTCGCTGCCCTTCCTTTCCTTTTCCTTCCCCATTTAAACTGCAGGAAAGTCCCCGCGGGACCCTAGTCCTGGTGCCGAGCTGCCCTGAGAAGCAGCAGAGCCGAGGCAGCGCCAACACCGAGGGCGCTGAGCCCCAGCTTCCCCCGCTGAAAGGCTTGGCTCCCTCCTAAATAGCCTGGCCCTTCGCTTTGGCAACTCCGAGTCTGGCTCTTGGCTCAGTCTTTGACCTGAATAGCGTGGGGAGGACAGCGGGGCTGGCAGCACGGAGAGAAGACTGTGCTCCTGTGGGACTGCGGCGCAGCTCCTCTTGTTCACATCGGGGTGTGTTTTTCCACCCTTGCAAAGCAGGGTCGGTGCTGACAGGCTGGATGAGCGCTGGCTGAACAAGGGAAGGACGGTCTGTCTTCCAGCCCAGCTCCTTGCCTCCCTGCGCAGTTCACCTCAGTTGTCCCTCACTCTGAGACTCTCGGTGATGGAAACATCAGGGGCTGGGGATGTGGTTGATCTAGTTGATCTAGTCAACTCGGTTGACTAAAAAAATGATTTAAGCTTTCCAAGTAACCTGGAGCTGTGGGACCTGCTACTACCCTTTGGTAATGCTAAGAACTTGTGACTGATTTAGTGCAATACCTTTGGTTTCAGCAGAGGGAGGAATGAGCATCACTTCTTTGTTTCATAGCTCTCTTTGTTGTTTCAAGTTGGAAACTCAAGAAATCAATTATACAATTGATTTCCAAAAGGCAAAATTAGGCTGGGAAGCTGTAGACAAGGATTTTTAGAGACTGTGCAAATCCAGTAGTGGTACTTTTTAACCAGCAACTTCCCAGCTACTGCACTGGTGTTCTAGGGACAGAAAACATTGCCTTCACCTCCAAAATAAAAGTAAGTGAGCTATATGGAAATAAACTGACCTTCTTAAGTAGCACAGGGAATCCATAGCAGAATAGGAAAAAGAAGGTAGAACCCCCAAATCCTGCGTACCACTGGCTACATAGAGAAATGCATAAAAATAACTATTAGCGGAGCTATGTCAAGATATTTAGCCAAAAGCCCAATGCTAAGTGATCTTTTGAAAGTTATTGCTTCTAGCTAGTGCTATGATACTCTTGAAGGTAAAGGGATCATGAACCACTTCTACAGACATGGAAAGTTTTCCTCCATCATTTTTTTTAGTCAAATCACACAGCTTGAAGAGAGTAGAGTGCTCAATGCTAGAGTTCTGTTTCTTTTGCAGATTGAAAACTTGGAGCTTTGCCATCTCTGAAATGGCTGTAAGCATCTCCTAATAATGTTAAGGATCACAGATGGGCATCAGGAGGAGCCTAGGCTTTAAAAAGAAGCCTGTCACTGCGGCATCATTTCTCCAGGAGCTGTCAGGAGCGCTGTCTCTTTTGAATGGTTCCTGTTCACAAAAGTACAAATATAATTTTGTATTCCCAGGGAGCCGAAAAGAGGCAGTCCACTCCCAGCTGCCTTCAAAACAAAGATCCTGCAATCAGAAGTGGCAGCTCTGTGAGAGCTGAAGATATGAGGGAGGAAGCAGATAACTGTGAATGATGGATGCTGGTCAGGTGTGGCTTTAAAACACGCCAGCAGGAATGCCTCTTGGCAATGCCTGCATGACAGAAGCTGCTGGGAACAGGCACGCATGTGACAATGTGAGGTTGTCACCTCTGTCTTATGGACATCCTGCACTCAAGGATGAAGGTAAGAGGTGGAAAGGGAAAAGGTATATGGCCAAAAATGAAGCTGAGGTACAGCTGCCCACGTGGACCCAATTTCCATGAGGTCACAGTGCTGATTGCTGACCCAGTCTGTTGAGCCTTGAGTTTCATCCCACTCTGGAATAAACAAACATTCAATCACCTTGGTCTGTGACATACTTTCTGTTTTTCTTGCTTCTTCTCAAGGTAAAAGCCTTTATGCAGAAAACAATGTTCTTTCTACCAGTGTTTTCACCTTTCAGCTGTCTCTTTTCTTGCTTTGCCTACCCTGCCTCCACTGTGTTGGCAAGAATATCCTTTTTCCAGGAAAAAATACACGTACTCAGTGTTTAAAGCATCACATTTCTTCCAGATAGTATTGAAATAATGCTAATTCTATTTTCTTGCCTCATTCTATTTCCTTTCCTGGTGCTGCTGGTTATGAAGACATTTGTGTTAAATCCAAGTGTTCTCCCTTTATCATCCAGATCCATGTAGCAATCCTGCAATCTAGTGCCTGTGACATCATGATTCATCACCAGTGACTGCATTTCAGATGCAGCCTTTAAATCAGGTGGTGGTAGTGGGAGGTGCCTGGTATTGGAGCAGAAAGTGGAGGCTGGCTTGTAAACAGTGTGGTGGCTGTTAATCTGTGACGCTGGGAACATAAAAACTGTGGGGTGCCTGAAATGTAACACCAGGCTAAGTTTGCCTAATCGAGATCAAAGGTGGAAGGTGAACTTGGTTGTCCCAACCCCTGAAAAGGTGTTGTTGTGCCGCCAGTCAACTTGTTGCCCACACAGGCTATCTCTCCTGTCAGGTCTGTCAGATTGGGATGAAAGTCCTTGGGTACATTTTTAGGAGTTTGTCTTTCTATGTCTTAGGAATACTCCAGTGACAGAAAATGAGCAGAGCATCCCTATGTGCTCTTCTGTTCCTTCACTGTGTCTAAAAAAAAATTAAAAATTGGAGGTTGAAACTTTTTTTATTCTTTGGCCTCTGAGAATTTTGGTGATACTTGGGTCACGTTTCTTCAGATTTGTCAGCAGCTAGAGATTTATTTTTCTCTTCATTGTTAACTGAGTCTGCACTTTCAGCTTGTAATTGTGTGGTCCAGATTACTGGGAATAACGTTGTGTCTTGCTGTTGATGAGAATGGCAGGGCTGTAGATTCATCGAGCAAAATTTGAGGCTTTTCCTCAAAACATAAGAGATCTCAACTAGTGAGAAAATTGACATTTCCTGGGTATGTCAGATACACGTGAATCTGGTAGCTTCTCATAAGGCCATACTTATCATCATCAGTATTTTACACATGGTGTGGACCTATGTTGTAATTTTTTTCAGTCTAGGTAGAAGAAGCAGAGCTGGGAATGAGACACTAATTTGTCTCTGCTGTGGCACTGTGGTGGAAGTGTACATGGGGCACTTTGTGTTGGTGCCTGCTTCCAGTCACACATTTTGGCTTGAGGAATAGATATGTCTGCACAAAGATATGGATTTTTCTCTATTGTTTATAGTGGAGTAAACCTCAGCACTTACTAAAGTTAATGCTTTTGCCTCGGTGTAAAAGTGAAAAAAATCTCCCCTCCCAAAAAAACCAAACCCCAGACCAAACCAAAAACATCTCCCAGCAAAAAAACACCACAATATTGCAAGAAAAAGGAGGCAATGGGTTTGAAATTACTTTTTCTGAAAGATACAACTAATTTTAAATTTTTGAAAATTGTAATAGTTCTGTTCATGAGCATTCAGTGTCTTTTAGCAAAGCTTAAATATTTTTTTTTTAATGACAAGTTTGTAGAAAAACATCCTGCAGGGTGTGCAGAAAGGGAACGACTGAACGTTTTTCTTTGTTGGTGACTGTTTTGAGTCGTGCAGTGGTTTGGTCCTTATTTACTGCAGCTGAACATGTTTGCTTCTTAAAAAAGTGCAGGGGGACAGACAACCAGGGCATTAGTGCTGAGTCAGCTTTCCAATAGAGATGTGAAGGTATTCGCTGTATCTGTGGCTTTGAAAAAATACATTATTACTTGATGCCTCCTAAAACTAGCCAATTTATTTATATTCTTCATGGGTTAGGTGTCTATTGCCAGAATTTATGGCAAACATTTGAGATAAAGGTAGCTGTAGGTTTGACAACAAAAGTAATAAAGAAGCTGTGGAGAGCAATGAAAATTGATGGGGAGAGAGAGTGATGAACAGCAAAAGTGTCATTACGATCAAGTGATGGGGTAGAAGGTGAAAGCAAAAGAGAAATGGGATGTTTGCAGTAATTTGGATATCTTCAAACCACCTTGTTCAGCTGCCTTTGAGCATCAGCTTACTTTATTTACTGTTGCACTTGTTGGTAATGTCACTGCAGTGGAGTGAGACACCTGAACTGTCCATGCTCATACCTTTTTGTTTGTGAGCTGCAATTTGTGTATTTTTTCTCATTTTTTCCCAAGACTAAGAGAAAAAGAGCCCCAGTACAAAGCAGGGGTGTAACTTCTAGGACAAAGACCTAAAAAATTGCTATCTTTTGACAAAAAGAGTACTTTTTCTTTGATACACTTTCGTATGTTCAAAAAATAGTCTTGCTCTCATGGATAAAAGAGGGAAAGGGTGGTTTTGGAAGTGTGTTGTTGAATGAATGTGGGTTTTCCCTGGGAGCCAAGCTCGCAGAGAGGACTTGCAAGTCTATTATTTTAACACTAAAAGAGTGCATGTGAATTGGTTTCTCAGGCAGTTTATAAAAAAAACCAGTAAATGTTATGACCCCTTTACCTACATCATGCTTTTACTTGTGGCTGCCTCTGATGATAATGCAGTTATTTGTGGCAGCTAGTCCTTGTCAGGCATAATGCAATCAAAATCCAACCACTAATAAAAATGAAAGGAAAGGGTAAGAGAGGAAAATTTAGTAGCCTCTCACATCACTAGTGAAGTTTTGATGACTTAAAATGTCAAGAAGTGTGGATGCAGCATTTAGGGAGAGTTTTTTTAAAAGCTTTTTTCCCTCTCTGTATCTTCTGAGACCCTGCTACTTCTGCCTAATGCTGGTAGTTGGAACAAAAATATGAACTGTGTTCTCTTTTCTTTACCAGATATAAGTATGGAGAGAAAGGGAAATAAATGATTCTGGAAAGCAAACCAAAGGAACTTCAGAACAGGGAAATATTCCGACTGAAGCTATTAATTTTGGGAAATTCTGCTAGGTGAAATTCTGTTCAGTCCAAAGCTCTGGGTAGTGCCACAGTGAAAATCTCCCTTTAGCTCATTTCACATTTTATTTTGTTTTGATTTAAAAATTGCCAGGGAGGAAGAAGGTGGACAGATGTGCTCTGTCAGACGTAGTGGGAACGGGTTATGAAACTTCCGTGAGTGTTCCTTGTCTGCTTCAGCATAAAGTCAGCCAGAAAATTGAAATCTTCTCCAACAAGGATTTAAATTAAATTGACTGCCTTTGCATTGGGTCAAAGCAGGAGCATTCATATAATCAATTAATGTGGCTCAGCTTTGGGGATGTCAATCTCCAGTTGAGACAATAATGAACAGATGGGGCTTGTAGCTTATTAAATTGCTACCTCTATGGCATCTGTGCTGTGGACTAAAAAGCAGGTGGGGTCGTGTTTTGCATAAAAGTATTGCATGACCTTGGGGGAGTCTTTCAATTGCTTTCTGCCTCAGTTTCCCTTCCTCTAGAGGGCCTTTAAAGCATGAACTCCTCAGAGCCTGCTTAGGAAGAGGATTCTCTCTCAGTGGCTAAGAACTATATTTGGAGTTGCTGACCGTAAAATAATATTGATTGAGCTATTTATTTTTTTATATTAATAATGCTGATGTAGACCCCTAGTTTATACGCAGCTACATGGGCAAAAACATAGCGTGGCTTTCTGCTGGATATCTAACATTCTCTTTGAGAAGTGTTTGGTTTTTTCCCTCTGGAAATGAGGGAGTGGCATTGCATGAATGATGTGCCAGAAGTGGATGTCAGCATGCTCTGCCTTAACCTCAGAAATTATGTGGACAGAAAAGTGCCTTGCTAAACCTGAAGCAGTAGATATTGCCGAGAGGAAGGGTGTATTAGCTGAAGTTTGGCTCTGTGGCCCCCCAGCTTATAGATGGGCTGGCAGAATGAGCCCCTGTCCTTGCCATGTGCTGTGGGAAGATGTATCATGGGTCTCAGTGAGAAGGGTTTGCTCATATAATCACACTTGAAAGCTTCTTCTAGCACAAAGGAAGCCTGAGCAGTTCTCTAACCCTGGCTGTAGTACATTCCCAATCCCACTTGTCTCTTTTAGCTGCAATAATGTAATTGCTGCTATTAATAATAAACTGACAGGCTGTCTTTAAATAACTGTAAGGCTGATAGACCAGTGTCGGTTGGATGCTCCAAAGTTTAAATAACAGCAGGGAGAAATAGAACAGCTCCATTCTCAACTCTTCATGCACAGAAAGAAAGGCTGGCATTCAGAAGAGGCAATGGAGGGCTGACACGTGGCACTGTGATGCCTCAGGGACTTTCTGCAGAGCAGTTGCTGTGTGACTTGCCTGGTTTCTCTGGGAAAAGACAAGTTTTCATACTGACAAGTGAAATATCTGAGCTTTGTTAAAGTTCTCTTGTCTCAAAGAAGGATTTTAGCAGATGTAAGTTTAGGTTCTCTTGTATATGTGTGCAGCCAGTGGCCAGCTGAATCAGAATGGAAGAAGCCAAATTCCAAACTGACCCTCATTCACCCTCCTTGGGTGAGCTGGGCTGGTGCTCCAGCAGTGGGGCTGACTGCCTGCAGAGACGTGCAGTCAGGCCAAAGGAATGCTGTAATCCTTCAGGCTGTCTCTGGGAAGCTGGAGTTTAGCCCAGGCCCCTCAGGACCTGCTACCAGCATGGTCTGTTTGTGTTGGTTATACCCCTTTTGTCCATGAAGGGAGCATCTTGAAAGGGGACTTAGGCAGAAGGACGGGACCATGGGATCACTGAAGGCAGTATCAGGGCAAAGACACCAGCAGAGGCAGAGTGGAGGGGTGCCTGTGGGAAAATAATGGCACCTGTGTTTTAACACTCCACAGGTCTCTGACAGGCAAAATCCACCCACCCAAGAGGGTTACTGTGAGGGGAGGGTATCCAAATCTGACACATTTCCAAGGCTGGGACCTAATGTCTTGCTTTCAAAGCTTCAGTGGGGGATGGTGTACTTCTGCAGACTGGGTTTTGTAATAGAAAGTCTGTCAGCATCAGCATGTGGATGTGCTGCTCTGATACTCAGTGGGCTCCCTGTCAAATGAGAGGGGACGAACAAGATAATGAGCCAAGGAGAGAGAAGCCTGGCATGGGTAAAAGCTGGAAAAGAGCTTGAGTGTTATCTGTGTATTTTAACCCTAGTAACTGAATCATTTTTTGGATGATCTAACATGCTTATATGAGGACTAAATGGGTTTCTAGCCAGCATGGACATTTGAAGTCATTTTTGAATCCCTTTCAAAGCTTCATTAATATCGGCAATTATGGGCAGCTACAGTGCACTTGACCCAGCGTGCTAGTGTCACCAGGCTAAGCTGAATGAATCAAAAAACTTTTTATCACAGTCTCTGACCTTGCTTTGGCTACAGACACAGGGAGTGAGTAGAAAAATATTTTACCTGCACCAGGTGACCAAGTCCATGCATCTCTGTAATATGTGTTCCTCTTTAAACCATTTTTGTTTGCTTGTAAATGTCTTTAATACTTAATTGAGGTTATGGAATTTCTGTTGTATTTAAACTGTTAAATAAAACGATGGTTTACAGTGATGAAAACAATTAAGCATGCAGGATATAATGAAACTTGATAGAGACTCAGCTGCTGCCCCTCCCATTAGTGCGCACAGCAGTGAATGTATGTCAGCATTTGCAGGTTAAAGAAGCAATTAATCTGAGCAGAGTGAACATGAAACTCTTAAGCACACAGACAGGTTGTGAACCTCAGCACCCGACTTTTTTGTTAAGGTCACAACTCAAATTGCAACCAGCTAAGTAAGTCTGTTCTTCTCAAATCCCACAGTTCTAATCAAATATGAGGGGTGATACTGCCGAATGATGTCCTGGTGGCACAAATCCACATTGCCAGCAATTTATGTACATAGTTTTAACTGGCATGGTGATTCATATCTGCTATGATTAAGAGCTGAATGACTTTGTAGATGTTGATATAGTTTCTGTGAGGTTAGATTACTAAAACAACACAATGGCATGGAGTAACATTTGATATATTTGCTCATGAACAGCAAATATATATGTGCTTGTGTGCTTGGGCAAGATCATGAGGGCTCTCAAGCATTTGGCACAAACACCACTAATAGCTACAGCAGCTGGTGCCCATTGCACTTTGTCAGGCTGTGAGATTTGCAGGGTGTGCTCGCAGGCTCTGTGCCTCCTGCTGGGCAAACAGGAGCTCCAAGGGCCTTTGAACATCCTTGTGCTCCACGTGAGGTAAGAAGGAAGAGAGATAGGGAGTTATCTATTTAATTTCATTTTGAAAATCATACAATAAAGACGATGCTGTTGATATTCTGCTTAATGTACTGACACTCAGAAAGAATGGAAAAAATAGGTTAATAAATCACCCAATATCCACTTTAGTCTGCATTTCAATTTTCATTTCTCAGAAAAACAAATTGCAGCTGTTCTTTAAGTTGTTTGATGTATCCTCTCAATGAGCCAATTTTGTTTTTAATTTCCTCTGATGAGACTCAAAAGATGTTGGATAAAATATGAGGTGAGGTCTTTTCTTGATGGAAGAGTTGTCAATGAGAAGTGTAAAGCTCCAGCCTCCTCTCTAGCAGGGGTAAAGAAAATATAATCAGTAAAAAGGGTGATTGAAGCAGGTACAAGGCTTGAAATTAGTTAAAACTTTTTGAAAGGGAAAGAAATAATAAAAAGACCTGAACTGCAAATCTGCATTTTTTTCTCCCAGCTAAGCTGAAGTTAGAGAAGTTCCAGGTCTAATTCCCAGTGCACTTTATAATATTAAAGGTATTTTATTAAAATATTAGCAGCTGGGAAGGAATTTTGTAAAATGCTGTAAGAAAAACTCCTCTGCATAAATAGGATTATATGGAAGTTTTCAATATAGTACTTTACTTGGGATTTTCTTTTTTTTTCTTTTTGCAGTTGCTATGGGACTTTAAAGCCAGGGATGTAAACAGAGAAATCAAATTTGTGAAACCAGCTGCTATATTATACATCACCAGCCATTGCTTTCATACAAAATTGTTCTGTCTGCAGTAATGATAAGGAACTAGAAGTCAAAATTAAAATCTTTTTACATGACAAAAAAGAACATTAATTATGTATTAATTAATAGCATACTACAGAAACCAAGGAGGAAATAAAGGAATCTGATAGCAGCCTATATTATTTCCCCCTTTTTGTGCAGAACTTAATGTATGGTGCAGAACATTAATGTTTTTATATAGCTTAGTAATAGCACTGAATTCACAGAAAGCCTGCATTTCACTTTTTTTTTAGTTTGTTAATTATCTGTACCAATAGTTCTTTATACAAATGTGTTTACTTGAAACTGTCTGAGCAGGATTTGAGGATGTATTTCTCTCAATGGGTTGTCCAGGAATATTTGTCTAGTCTTTTCCCTGTCCAGGCACCTTCCTGCTTTGGACTGCTGCTGGCCAGTAAAGAAACCTCCTGCTGCTTTCCCTCTTGTAGGGGAGGTTTGACATTTCCTTTAGCAACAAGTGTTGTCTAAAATGGCCACTCAGGCTTCTTTCTGGACAAAACTCCCAAGATATTTTTGGACAAGTCTCTTTTTGTGTTGAAAGAATGTTTAAAGAGCTAAGTCTGACAGTGTAGAAAGCCTAGAGGTTTTGTTTGGTCAACCTCTACTGCAGAGCCTAAATTCTATCTGTGCCATGTGTCATGTCCTCTCCAAACTCTGGATGGTAGGAAAGTCTGTGCCAGAGCCCAGAAGCAACTTGTTGCTCTATTTTGCACTCTTTGCAGTTCTTGATACATTTCTCTTTTGTGCTACTTTTCAAATGCAGGGCAGCGAGACCAAAATTTCCAAACTCATTTTCAGAGGAGATGAGAGTGACCAATCTTATACTCAGGTTGGAACATAAAATTTGCTGCTTTGAGTTTGTTTCTCTTCAGACTAGCACAAATTATGGAGCAGAAGGTGAAAAGGAGGAGACAAATATAATGGAGATGAGGAAATGGAAACAAGCAAAGAGGACAGCAAAAGAGTGTGAAGAGAAAGGGGGAATGAGGAAACAAACTCAACTGTGCAGAGCAGATGAATGCCTTAGGAGGAGAATAAGTGAGGAAAATGAGCCTGGTGTGATTTTTTGTTACTACTACTGGGAAGGCTCCAGAAACCACCCAACAATGGATGCTGAAAAATAAGCTATTTCTTGAAGGGAAATTTGCCCTGCTTGTTTTAGTTTATACAGAGAGCTGCCAATAACCACTGGAAATAAGGTAATGATTTTCTAGGTGCTGGTGGTACCTAATCATCTTCTCTTATCAGCCTTGTATCTTTCTTTAAACAGATTTGCCCTCTGAAGTGGGGTAATTTAAATTTCCCGGTGAAGTGGTAATTAAATTTCCAGGTAATTAAATTTCCAGGCAAAGTGAAGGCTTCAAGGAAAGGGAGAAAAGTGAGATGCTTACCTCCTTGCAATCAGTGGCACTTGCCTGTTTTCCCAGAGGAAGCCTGGTCTGGCACTTATCCTAAACCAGGTTTTCTAGGCTAGCAACTTGACAGGACAGGACTACTCACAACAATACTTACCTGTGCCTACTCTGCCACGAAGTCTTCAGTGCTACACATGACGGAAATTTGCACAAATCTCTTCAGTAAGCCTGGTTAGCTCAAATAATCTGATTTTGTGGTCAGGTTATCCAGCCAATCTTCCAGAGCTTAGGTTGTGATTGTGAGATTGTTTCACCATAATAGGGAGTGACCTGGGAGCAAGTTGTAGCTCCCAGGTAAGGCTTCAGCTGCAGAATTGATGATGTTTGACCCTATAACTCTGTGCACAGTTGAGTCATATTCTGTTGATAGCAAAAAAGGATAAATATATTTAAATGCAACCATGGCAGTTTTGAGGCCAGAATTGCCATGGGCCTGGCATGGGGCCAAAAATTTTAAGTTGCATTTAAGCAGTGAAGAATATGGATCCGGGGTGTGACTTTCCATACAGCGAGGACTATTCATTGGAAGCAAAAGCCAGGAGGGATAAAGAGGTAGAACATGTCAGTGAGGTGTCTGGTTAACCAAAATAGAACATGGGGGGTTTGATGTGGGTGGGAAAAAAGTGAAATTCAGTGTCTCAAAAGTTGGAACAACTGCTACAGAAAGTTTTGTAACAAGTACCACAGGAAGCAGGGCATTGTGTCTCCTCATTTCTTTCCTCGCTTCCCTAGTGGGAGTGCCAATTAGATCCAGCTCTGATGGTGGCTTTTTGACACTTTTGCTCACTGGGAAATGGACTCATGCTAGTATTTCATTGCATTTAGGCTTTTAAAGAACATCAGAGAGAAATGACTTTCAGCTACTCTGTCTGAACTGGATGTTAGCCAAGACTCCACACAGGAATGGAGAGAAGGTCTTGGTTTGACATGACTGTTCCCTAGTGTGCCACAAGCTTTCTGTAAATGTACTGGGTACCCTCAGTTATCTGTATCTCGTAGGAGTGTGTGCACCTCAGGTTATTTTAGGGGTTATCTCTGCACTATTACCATTTACAGGCAAAACCTATTAGAGGGGAAAAAGAAAATCAGAGAGGGAAAGGGTTTGAGCTTTTACATGAAAAGAGTAAATACCTTTGAAAATTAACTCAGTTCATCTGAATGCCCATTGAAGCTTGTGAATTTGACCTCTGGTCCTTAAAAGAATGATGCTGCAAGTGAGACTTCAGGCCAATTGTCTTTTCCAGACATCAGCTGAGGCTTTACATAACTATCATTAACGTATTTGTATTTGCTATGTCTATGTATTCGTGTTTTACATTTTATGTGCTTTCTGAATGTTGTAATTGTTGAGATATACTACAGATAACCTCAGGATAGGATGTTTTACATAGAAGCATGTGTTGCAGCATGTTTTCTGCTTACTATATTTGATTTAATTATTTTTTATATTGTAAAGTTGTAACCCTCCCGCCCATTATGTTAATAGTTAATCCCAGGTGTACCCATCTCTCCCAGCTGCCAATCCACTCTGGANGTTAATAGTTTATCCCAGGTGTACCCTCCTATCCCAGCTGCCAGTCCACTCTGGAAACCAGCCCTTGTTCCCAAATGTTCCCTGTCCATCTCCTGTTGTTCAGTCCCCCATTGGTTTATGTAACCTTATCCTTCATTGCTTTATACTTTGTAAACCCCTCCTTGTTCTCCTCCCCGAGTTTCCCTCACAGGCTCATTCATCCCCTCCCCTTGCTCCCCCCCATACAGCAGTGGCTGTAATCTGAGTTCTGGGCTCTCTCGTGGAAGAACTTTCAAGAGAATAAACTTCATTGGAAATCCCATGAGAGGCCTCTCTCTCACCCTTGCTCCTGCCCTCGGTGTTTGGGTGATTGCAGAGCGTGGCTCTGAGCCAGCACTTGGGTCCAGAGCTCTGCTCAAGGCTGGCCCAGCCCTGGTGTGAGAGCTGGAGACTTCCACCTGCTGGGCCAGCCACCCCTTTGCTCTGACACCATGCCAACATAAAATGGTTTAGGAAAGGGACCTTAAAGATTATCTTGTTCCCTCCCCCCTCCCCAGGCAGGGACACCTCTCTCTGCAGCAGGTTGCTCAAAGTCCCATCCGATCTGGCCTTGAGCTCAGGGGTGTTTGTCTTAAAGACATCCCCCCCAGAGTTTTCTGGTTGCTTATTTTAGCTATTTTTCTTGCATAATTTAAATCTGTTTCCTCTTGTTTGATCTCCTGCAGACATGGAGGAACACCTGTTCCCCTTCTTTTTCACTTTCCTAAGCTCAAGGGGGCTGTTACTTCTCCTTCCTCTACCAGTAAGTGTTTTCTTTCTCAGGGGAAACAGCTTGTGACCTGCAGTTGCAGGATGTTTTTGAGACTATTTGTGGTGCTCCTATGTTGTGCCCAGTTGGTCTCTATTTGCCTTCAAACCAATGCTTTCCAGCAGTACATAACAGCAATCTGACAGAAGCTGAAGAAAGAAAAAAAATTGTGAGTGTGCTTATGTATCTTTCTATAATGTTCACCTTTCTTGTGCCAGCCAGGCTTCTTGGGCTCGTGCTGTCCTTGTGAGTGGCATGTGCCCCAGCCCACACAGTGCCAAAGTGTCACCTAGCAGCTCCTCTCCAGCTGACATGATCCTGTCTGCACCTTGTACCTTGTGTGTTTGGCCCCACTGTATCCTTCACCCTTTTGGAGCATTCCTCCCATTTTCCAGGATGAATCTGGGCTTTCCTCTGCCACACTGCCACCCTGCTTGGGGGATGGTGCATGGTGGTCATGCATGAAGAGCCATCTCTGCTTTGGGACAGCAGGGAGGCACAGCTGAATTTTTTCAGCTGATAAACGTGTGTGTATATGAACACTGGGCTGGTCTCAGAAACCCTGCGTTTATATGCAGACTCACTTCTGCCAAACGAAGAGCCTCTTCTATTTACAGTTTTAGGATATGTTTGTATGAATTTCCCTCATTGCTTGGCTCTCGTCTATTGACTGAAGAAAGTGTATGAGTGATTTTTTTTTAAATCCTGGTCTTTTTCGAGCTTTCCTTTTCAAAAATTTCCAGCAGATATAATGGATCAGGCATAACAAGTGATGCCAAGAGCAGGAGAGAGGAGTTAATGGTATGTACATGAAGAGAAAGGACTTAGATACAGCTGTCTGTGTGCTGATTGCCAGGGGTTTGGGGACACAATAAATAATACTGCTATTTGCTTGGCTTATAAACACACACAGCTTAAATTTAAATTTCTCACCATGTTACATGATTTTTTAAGTTATGCAGCTGTAGCAAATGAGCTAAAATGTTGCCTGTCATGAAAGGGATGTAGCTCCAGCCTTGGCTGAAGGAGGGAGAGCTGTCGTTGGCAGTGGTTGTTTACACCAGTGCCTCCAACCACTGTGTATGGCAATATGCACCATGGGTTTACATGATATCCTCCTGACTAGCTTTTGAGTTCTTCAGCAGCCATGGTACCTGAGCAGCCAGTTGAGCATATCTGTATCAGCTGCAAGCCCCAGAAATGGGGCTCAAGCAGGAGTAGATGTTCAGCCCCCACTCCCATCTGGTGGGAAAGACACAGGCTTTGTCCAAGGGCTTGCCTGTGGCTATGGGGATGTTCCACTCCTTTAACATCCTGCCTGTAAATAAATCTGTGTCCTCTCTGGAACTGCTCATTTGGGTGTCAGCTTAGGAGGTGGCATGTTCTTCATGAGCTGGACTCCATGCCCCCGAACCTTCCCACAGTGCCATGGTTCTGGATTTAGGTTGGATTTCAGGTCTGGTCTGAGAAATAACATGAAATTACTAAGGATAAGTCATCTGTAGGGAAATTATTAAGGCTCCTTGATCTTTTTAGAGCAGTCAAGTCTGAAAATTAGACATGAACTTTCCTAAAGCTTATTTTGGTTCTCATGAGGGCTGCAATAGAATGACAAGCAGCATGCTTGTATTATTTCAGTTCAAGGACTATCTACAAAGAGAGTCTTGTTCTTAGCATTACACAAAATTATTCATTTCCTAGCTATACAGAAAAGTGATTGAACTGCAGATGGTTAACATATGCTATGTTTTCTCTTCTAATGCCTTCCCATCTTTTCATGGTGCACCTTTGTAAATAGCATCAGAGCACTGCTTCCAAGGGGCTGTCTCCTTCAGAAACCTATTATCAAGGCTATTTCAGAAAAGTTGCCCTTCCTTGCTACATCTGGTGGACTGGCTCCAGAATCCAAACACAGAATCCAAAACAGAATCATTGCTGCAGCAACCTGACCTATGCCAGTCAATGTGTTCCAGCTACTAGCTATGTTCAAGGACTGTTGTTTAAAAGACTCCTCTCCATGGAAAATGCAGGCTTTCTTACTCTGAGCAGTTTTGCTAGGACAAAGAACCCCTTAACAGCTTTCCTTTAGAGTTGCTTCAGTTTTTTATCAACAAATCTGGCTGCCACACTTGATCATAATCAGCAGCATGGTGATTTTATCAGTCTGTTTCTGGCACACAGGTGCTACTGCTGATTAGAACACAGCTGAGATAGGCTGGGTACACCAAACTGGCATATTAAATACCAGATTCTTCTCTGGCTTGTTTTAGAGACAAGTACAGCAGTGTTTTCTGTTCAGAGATTCATTCTGAGACTGAGGCAAAGACTAACAAAAGGCATTCAGCCCTGCTGAATTTCAGAAATTTTCTATTGTTTTTCAATACTAATTGCCTAATCATCAGAACAGCAAATGTCATCTCATATAAAAGAGTAGGTGATTGAGTCAGAAGGAACTGTTATGATCATTTTTTGTCTGACTTATTGCATCACACAGGCCGGAGGAATTTTTATATGAACTGGGACAAGACTTCAAAGGAGACAAAATATCTGATCTTGATTTAATCACCAGATACCAAGAATCAGCCAGAATACTTGGTAAATTTTCAAGCAGCTAATTGCTGCCATTGTTAAACAGCTAATTGCACTGCACTTCATTTCTCATTAGTCCACTTTCAAATTGGGTGTTTTGGCCTTGTTACACCCTTGTCTGATGAATTGACAATTACTTAAATTTTGTTGTGTGCCTTGTCTTTGTCCCTAAAAATTGTAGTCAAGCTTCTCCTTTGACTTTCTCCTTTGTAAACTAAGCAGTAGACTCCTGAAGTCTCTAACTCTAAGGGATATTTTGTTTTTTATAATTATTATGGTTTTTTTTTCTCAGCTATTCATATATGTTCATCCAGTTCTGGGCTCCCCAGCAGAGGAGAGATGGAGCTAATGGAACAAGTGCAGCCAAGAGCTACAAAAATGAGTGAGCTGCTGGAGCACCTTCCCTATGAAGAAAGGCTGAGAGAGGTGGGACTGTTCAGCTCAGAGAAGCAAATGCTCAAGGGGAACTTATCTATGTGTATCAATACCTGAAGGGAGGGTGCAAAAGGACAGAACCAGGATCTTCTGCATGGTGCCCATAGAGGTGGTGGAGTCTCCTTCCTGGGGATATTCAGAACCTGTCTGAACATGGTCATCAGTAACTGCTGTAGGTGACCCTGCTTGAGTGGGACAGGGGGAACCAGATGACTCCAAAGGTTCATTTGAGTCTCAACCCTTCTGTTATTCAGTGATTCAGTCTTTCTCACATGGCAGACAGTGAGATTTAGCACAGGGTTCTGGAGGAGGTGCATGAGAATGAGTACCACACCAGGTATAATGAATGAAGGCAGGGAGAGGTGAGTTGAGCCGCAGAGGAAGGCAGTGTTGGAGCCAGGGTCTGTTCAGCTTAGCTAATCCTTGCTCTGGCCACATTACAATGCACAGGTCTTTGTTTCTTCTCAGAGAAATAAGAATCACCTGTTTCAAGGATTTTGCTAGAAAATTTCAAAATGTTTTGTCTATTTATTCCAAGTGGATGGAAATCTGAAGCAAAGAAAGATGACATGACTTACATGATGTCATCCAGCAGCTCTGCCACACACCTTGCTTTTTAGAAAAGCAGAAGCAAAGATCTATCCATCCCCTCTTGCTATCATGGAGGAGCAGGCTTACTGAATAGCAAACTCCATTTGCAGAAGTACTTTTGAGCTGGGTTAAAACCAAGCTGGATGTGGAAAATTTCCTCCCAGCTCAAAGAACAGTGGTGGAAAATAAGAAAAAAAGAACTTTAAAGGGATTCAAGGTTCATATTTATCAGAGATACTTTTCTGTGCCTGTCAATTTACGGTGCTGCAGGTAACTTTTTAGCTAGGTCAGTGGTTTGTGTGTATCTAGTCAGATGATTGGCAAAATTTTGCTCTGAATGCAGTGCTTCAACAAAGTTCCATAGATTTATGCTGATATAAACCTCTTGGAAATTGTGCTTTCTCGGCAGATCTAACAGAGGTTATGAACAGTACTTCTGAAATCAGCATTTAAATAACATTTCAAAACCACTGGAAATCTCTTTATCCTGAATATATCATTTTAGTGGTCATACAAGTAGTGAAAACACTGTGAAACTAATGCACAACTTGTAACTAGGAAAAAAAACAACAGTACTGTCTAAATACTTTGTTGATAAACATCCAGTTAGCCACTAGGTGCCTTTACAGATCCCTGCCACTTGGTAAGAGTAATCCAGATGTAAATGCCCATTCCAAATGGGAATGGCATCTTTCTGAACTTGCCACAGGCCGTGATAAATACAGTTTTTAACAATACAAGTGATGTCTTGCTGTTGCCCAGGTTCATCTAGGAAAGTATAGCTAAATCTATAATCATCATTAAACAGAATTGCATCTTCCATTTTAATTCTGGAAGTGTAATTCTCATTCCCTACAGGAGTGCATGTCCTCATGTACATGTGCATATGTTGCTTTCCTAAATTATCCATGACCACAGCTATGCCAATCTACTGGAAAATACTTCTTTTAATGTGTGTTTTAAATGATTGCTCTCTGCCTATTTTTTATGAAGAAAAGCAGAGTGTGAGGTGTCATAGCCGGGCCTGGGGCAGGGAAGGGACCTGTATCCTCTCTTCCTCATGAGCCCTGTGCATCCTGGTGAGTGGTCATCCTGAACTCCATGGTAGGGATGTGGCCATGTCCCTGCAGAGCCTCCAACATCTTCCTGTCTTCTCCCTGTGATGGCATTGTACCGGTGCATCTGCCACCTCTGTCCTGGAAGCACAGGAACACAAGGGCCTGGTGGAAGTAATGATGTTATTTAATGGTAAGCACCTCCACATCTGCTGGCTACAGATGCTTGTTGGATAGCATTGAGCAGGTGGCAATGTAGGCAGGGTGGAAAGCTTGCCTCCACATGGCCAGTGATTAGAGCAATGTGGTCCTTTAAACAGGTGAAAATGTGGAGCTAAGGCAGGAAGGGGACTGGGAATTGCACTGAGGTTGCTGAAGCACAGGTACAACTTTTATTCTCCCAGTGTGCCTTGGGTAGATGCCAAGATGGGTTTTGCAGTGCTCTTGGTCAGTGAGGTTCTTCACCTCTGGAGAATCACTCCCAGTGAGGCAGGGCTCCTCTCCCTGGAAAACCATGCCTGCCCTGGGAGGTCATACAACCTGGGCTTTGGGGAGGTATCTCCCTTTTTTTCTCCTCACTTCTTTGAAAGGACATTTCCATATTTTGTAACTGACCTTTGCTGTGCCATTTTCTTCTTTCTGGGGGTCATATGGTGACCCCTAGCCTATCCCCTCCTACCAGTGACTCTCTGCCACCAGGGTAAAGAGCTTCTGTGAGAAGTCATTCTTTAAAGTCAATGAGCTCCCACACACTTGGCAAAAATGTTTAGATCTTACTTGTTCCAATTTTTATTTCTTTACCCTCACTCCTAGGTGTTTTATTAATTCTTTGTTTTGCCTGTCTCCTTTGCCAGCAGTTTCTGTCGGCTGCATTTTTTTTCCCCTTCAGTGTAAAGCAGCATGATTCATTGTATTTCCTTCTTAGTGATCTCTCCTGATTCCTCACCCCATGTTCTCCACTGATCAGACCCATTGGTGATTAGATGCTCAGCAGAAGTGATTTTGCAGCCTTTGACACCTTGCATCCCCTGCTGCCTGGATTTCAAAGAGGTAATCAGTCCCAGGGACCTGCCACTGACCCTTTGCTCCAGCTTTTGTCATTCACCTTTTACTGTCTCTTTTCTTAAAGAGCTTGAAGTATCTTGATTCTTCAGCAAGGGAAAAAGGGACACATGCACTGAAACCGTAACGATTTTACCACACGTTCATAGTACTTTCACCTGAAATGGTGAAATGATAGTGCCTCTACATCACATCTCTAATGCCTTTTGAAATGAAATCTTCATCTCCTATTCAGAGTTCCCCCTTTTGTTCACTCAAAGCCAAGGGGATAGTCAGTGAGCTGGAGAGGTGGTTCAGTTCAGTACTGTCCCTTTTAACTCCTTATGCACTGGCAGCAGCGAGTGCAGGGCGCCTCTGCCAGACAAGGCAGCTCTGTTGGAAATCTCAGCGGGATTTCCAAAGGACTTGGGTACTGACAGTGAGGCTGCTCCCTGTGTTAGCTGTGAGCAACTGAACATGAAAGCCAAACTGACTTGGACATTAGGAGGAAACAGTTTTTTTCCTGGGTCTTACTGTTTTGTTTCTTGAACTGAAATGTCTGACCATGACCAAATCTGCTCTTGGAGTCAGTCTAGCAGCATTTGTTGTCTGACTTACAGGTAACATCTAGTGCCATAAAGACTGAGAAGATATTTTACATATTTTTCACGTTATGTTTGAATTGTTGTGAACATTAATAAAGCAGCTAAGACTAAGGAAACATATTAGTGCTATTTAGAATGTTTAAGTGGCCATGATTTCTCCAGAGATTTAAAATTCTGCATCAAAAATCCTAAAGGCTACATTAAATCGTTTGAAAACACAGAGAAAATTGACTTTTAATAGTATGAAACCAAAAATTCCTATAATTCATCCCAAAACCCCTTGATAAGACTTTGGTGAATATATCACAAAAAAAAAAAAGAGCTGGAAATTTATTTCCAAAAGCATAATGTGCTTATTTTATTTTTCTTCAATAAATGATACATTTGAAATATTTCCTTCAGGTTTCACTGTAAATAATGAAGTAATAATGTTATATTTATTTTTATTATTAAACATCTCAGAGAAAAGCAACTTCTGGATTACCTCAAGTGCACTGGCAATATAAGTAGCAACTGACTTCCAGATGAACGGGCCTATGTGGAATATGTTAAATGATAAGCAAAAGCAAAACTTGTGTTCTGAGTCTTATGAAAAGTGTAAGAAAAGGAAATGCTGCAGGTTGGGTTCCAACATGCACATTTACTTTTTAAATCTAAATGTTGCCAGACTATTTTTAATGAATGTAGGGTCATTGGTTTTTCTTTTTTTTCCCTTCTTCTTCAAAATGCTTCATAAATTGTAGTATTTGCGCCTTCATTATTTTTAATTGTGCTGGGAATAATTTTTTTTAAAAACTGCAGATGTTGGATTTGCTGTAAATCAAACACTGTTGTGTTTTTCTGCCTGGTCACCTGGGTAGTAGTGCTATTCTTGTTCTTTAGTTGGATGAAAAGCTTTATGAACTGGTGACTAGCTAACTGTAAGCTTTAGATAAATGCTCTTGTTTGAGGGATCAACGTATATAGATCAAAAGATTACGTATGGGGCAGCAGTACAAGTGCAGTAGTCTTTGTCTGCAGAATAAAATGGGAGTCAGAAGCTACTGCATTTATATAGATGTGATTTTATGTTAAGACTCCTTTACCTACATTGAAGGTTTCTTGCAAAATGTTTCTTGGCCTTCTTTGGCCATCTATCTAATGGTTTCATCAGATGTGAATGTAGAGAGTTTTATACAGTTTTCACTGCTAGATAACAATATGCCTAGAAATTAGCCACCTGCTCTTTGTTTATTTGTTTGTTGTTTTGTTGTTGTGAGTTTTTTGTTCAGATGTTTGTTTTCTAAAAAGGGGGTTTTCCTTACTCTAGAAATCGTCAGAAATGTGGAACAAAGGAAGCCCAGGTTGTGTTGCTCAGAGGTCAGGAAAGGCAAAACAGTGCTGTTGCCCTGCCTTGCAGGGAGCTGAGGGATGGAGTGGCATTCCTGTGGCCTTGTCTGTGTCCTGGCTCTGACTGAGGTGATTCTGGGTTAGTCCAGCTACTTTAATGTTGTGTCCAGCCTTGGAAGAAACACTGCCATGAAATCTCCTGCAATATTTTGGCTTCATCAATCCTTGGTGAAAAACGGAATGGATTTTGTTCAAGTCTAATAGTGGGCAAGAAGGGCTGGTAATCTTAATTCAGATATCCCAGAGGTATGCACATGCACCTTCTGTAAATCAGGCAGCATTTCCACTGGGATTTCTGCTGTAAAAACCCCCTTTTTACAGGGGTACAGGGGGTATCTCCACACAGGCAGAGCTGTGCTCAAAGAACTCCTCTTAACTGAGCTGCAGTTAAGAGGAAGTTGAACTGAATGGATTGGGCTGTAATGTAGTCATCTAGGTATCTAAACTCTCTACCTTTCTCCTATGAACACTGTGTACATCTTTTTAGCAAGTTTTTTAATCTTTCCATCTGCAGATGAAGTGTTAGTGTTTATGTTCCTGTCTGGGGTGTTCCCCAAAATCCAAGCGAGATCTTTGAGGCAGTGAGTATGTGGAGATGGTACAGCCTGCAGCCAAAGAGCAGCAATGGGATGTAGGAGAAAATAAGGGATTTAATTCTGAAGTTTTTAAACATGGAAAATTTGGCCTACAAAATGAGAATGGCTTTTGCTTCTTGTGACCTGGGGTTCATGCCATTCTGAAGTCACACCAGGGGTCTTGACAGAAAGGGTAAAAATTATGTATTTAGTTTTGGGGAAGGCCAGGTAATGTTTTATTCCTTTTTGGATTTGTCTGTATTTATTTACATGTCCTCAGTCCGCTTGCCCATAGAAGACCCTTGAACATCTCACTGATGCAGTGAGGTGCAGTGAGATGGTTTCAAAATGCAGCAGGCTTTTATAACTAGTGGTGCAGCAAGCACTGAAATTGTGAACTACAAAGTATTTCCCAAGAATCTCAGGAGGCTCCAGGCTCTGGTCCTGTGATTGTAACTTGGTACACACAAAGCTGGACCCACAGGAGCCTCTGGGAACTTCAGTCTCATCCATCAAAGTGTGACACAACCTGGGCAACACAGGTGTCTGGTTTGACAGCTGTCCTCAGAAAAGGAGAAAACAATGTGCTTCCTCCATGGAGCAGCAGCAGATTTTGGCCCAAGAGCAGAGCAAGGACTTATACCCACACCTCTGAACCCATAGAGATGTGCTCTAATTGCTGTGTCTCATGTTATACAACATCTGTTTGTGCTTGTTAAGGAAGTGGCACAGAAATGAAGAGGCAGGAGAACAGAAAGGAAATATGTGGAGATATTTCTCAGGCTGTTTGAAGATCTGTGAAGGGACTTGAAATACACAACTTTTGTGCTTGCACACAGGTGCAAATCTGATGTTGCCTCAGGCTGAGCAGGAGGTGAGAACAGCTGTGTAAGCCTGGTGGAAGGCAGAGCCCACAGCTGAAAGTCCCTAAGCACTGGGTGGTTCTGGGATAGGCACACAGGAATGTGTTGAAATGTGAGCTGGATAATACAATAATTTGAGTTTGACAGAGTTCAGATGGAAATAGAGAGAGAATTAGAAAAATCCTATAATCCTTTCCCAATACACAGCTTGACTAAAGGTAGATTTGGTGGAGCCCTCCAGCCATCTTCAATTAGTAGTTCCTGTGCAGTTCCCTCATTTCCAAATCATGTAATGCTGTAATAACTCTCTGCTACTTAAAGTCAAAGAAAGAATATTAAACTGCTGCCTCTTTGAAGTTCACAGGCAGGGAATCGTGGTTACTAAAGACTATTAATTATCTCAGTAGTAAAACTATGCTAGGCAAAATTCCAGTATAAACGTCAGACAGCAAATCTGATGATGTACTGCAAGATGTCCTCAGAATAATGTCTTACAAACCCAGAACAAAAACCATGTGCAAACTCTAATCTCATTGAAACAGCCTGCAGAAGTACATATATAAACTGAGGGTTAAGCAGGAATGTGTTTTTCTGAGGAAAGGAAAGGCACTTTCTGTGTTTAATTAACTGAATGCTAATTGGACAATGAGGGAGAATTAAAAGTGAATCACTGAATGTCTATAAGAAATTGGTGGTGAAGCTGTTAGAGCTAACTACTTGACCTGTGCATGGAAATTGCAAGTCAAAAGCAAATACTAAATTTGAGAGTTATAATGAACACTAAGATGTTCAGAAAAATATAAATTCCTGAGGGTGACCATGTTCAGAGGAAAAAACACAGCTATTTTAGCTAGGAACATGTGAATGCTTTGTATGAGCTGACCTCCTTGCACTGACTGCAGTTTTATATCTCACGACGCTGCAAGTAATATTGGAGGTTTTTCTAGTGTGGAAAAAAATTTGATGCATCTGTTGTATTCATCAGAGCTGAGAGCAGGGAGGAAAGGATAATGAATAAGATTGTGCTCACGGGCAGTCACTTTAGAAGACATTTGGGAAAGCCTTTATTCATAAGAAATGGGACCATGCATTTCACTGTGGTTACTGAAAGTGTAATTTAAAGCACATGGTCCTTGAGCAGCACAGACAGGGATGTGATGTCTCAGAGTCCAGCCTGCAGAGAGGGAAAAAGCAAAAACCTCTGAGCCCATGTTCATATTTGGCAGACTGCTCAGATGGAGCAGCTCTTTGGTGGTTAGGGCAGCAATGAAAGCTTCCACTCCTTTTAGTGGCTCTCTGGGCACTGTGTGTGAGCCCTTGGAGCCCACTGAGCAGGGCTGATGGAGAGAAAATTTGCAGGCTGAGAAATCTGTCCTGCTGGTCTCTTTTGACAGCCTTGCTCAATGGTCATGAAGTCCAGAGGACCACATCCCTTTTTGTGACTATACAGAGAGAAACTGCCTGAGACAATGAAAGCAGGAGCCCAGCAGAGAAAAACAATTGGTGTTACAAGAGGTCTTCCAAAACACTTGCAAAGTTAAGTAAACAGCAAATTATTCCAGTCATGTGCAAAAATCTTTCAAGTTGTAGCTAGAAACAAGGCTGTGTGAAGCACTTCATTCAGTCTCTTATATGCATGCTATTTTAAGGACTGGAAAGAGGCAAAGTGATGAACATGGAACATAAGGTCCTCTGGCTCTTAGACAAGGAAAACAAACCACATGTTTTAGTTGTCCTTCACCCTAAGATAGTGACAGCAGGCTTGAGATGTGTTTGTAGCAGTGTCCTGTATCTGATACATACATATATATAAAATAACATATGTATCATCTTTAAAAAGACATATTTCAAAATTAATCTCTCAGCCTATAATTTAGTCCTGAACTGCAGATATTTTATTTCTTGGTGTATGCCAGATACTTCTCTGACGTGTTCTGATTCAGTGGCCCTCCCATATCAGCTCTGGGAAACATAGTGACTGAGCCAATGCCTCTGAAATTAATGGGCATCATTCCATCAGATTAGGGTAGCCTTGGCAGCAGCGTGTGATTGTGAGGGCCAGCAGGCTGAGAAGTGCTGGGCTGTAGCCCACATTTATCCATCTGAGCTTCCTTGCTTCAGTCAGTCCCATGAAAAAATCAGGATCTATTGGATTTGTGCAATAATTTATTGTTTCTTCTCCTACTATTAGTGACAGCATCTTGTGTCAAAGTCATGATTTGGACTAAAACTGAACGTGTTCCTAAAGCTACAATGTCAGTCAGAGCTGAGTAATTGTATTGGCACCTAGTACCATTGATTGGCACCATTGGTGCCATTTGATGAGTGTCAGGATCTTGGGTTCATACATTGTTTTCTCAAACACTGAAAATGATGCTTAGCATATTATGGACCCAATTTTCCCTGACACTTGGAACGCTTAGAATATTTGAGATATGCATACCAAGTTCTGCGCATGGAAATGAAACAGGGTGTGAAAACTCTTTCGTGCCTTTGAGAGACTGATTGTATGTTATATTTGGGTATATGACTGCTTGGGTGGATTGTGCATGCCTTGAAAATTCACTTAGATTTTATTCCAGAGCATGGGAAACTTATTATTTATTTATTTATTTATTTATTAATAAAATGAAGAAATTTAATTTCTGAGGTGAATTAAGGTATGAGTCGATTGAGCTGAAATACCACTATTTTCACTCCAGAGATTACTATGATTACCTTCAGTTGCAGAAGAAAAAAATAACCCCAAGCCAACCAAAGCCAGCTACAGTTCCATATCTTTTAGATGCTGCATGATGCTATTTTAAGAAGGCATACAACCAGTAAGTTGTAATTGGTAAAATAATGTTTAACTGAATCAGATGCCATGCTTGGTTACTCTGTCCTGCCTCCTGCAGCTGGCAGATGTTGGTGGGGTGTTTGCACCTGCAGAGAGCTGTGTTTTCAAGGGCTGTGTGCTAGCACAGCATCTAAATGCTCCTTCAATGGGCCTGTCTACCCTTAGGATGAAAGACACCTAGGCTGGCCACAGCTGCACCGCAGCTGGCTCAGTTTGTGTCATACTGTGGCACAGCAGAGGTTTCCCAAAGTCCTCTGAAACATTGCAGAGGACTGGAACCAGAAGTAATAAGCCTGGCTGGGCATGAGCTGGCTCCAAAGGAAGCTAGAGGTGATACCACTGCACTTTGTACCCAAAGCATTTCCTGCTCTAGTTCAGCACTTAGCTGATAGACACTTGGGCGAGCCTTCCCTGGAGCAGCTCTAGTCAGGCAAGGTTTTCTGAAACCTCTTCCATGCCTTGGAGAGTGGGCATGCAGTTCCCAGGGCTGGATCTGGTCCTCATAAGCATGGCAATAAAGCATGGGCTAATGAGCCCCGCTGGGCTTTCATGAATCAGTCTCTGCATGAATGGCATGGTCTATTCCAGAGAGAGGGGAAAGGGAGGACTCTCTTGGCACAGGTTCCCTTTATAAGAGGGAGGTGGAGGTACAATGTGACACTGAGTACAAGTACAGACCACTCAAGGGGCTTTTTCCAGAGTTCACTAATGAGAGGAAAATTTTTGTGTGTGTGGTGCCATTTGGTTTTGAGTGGAAAGCTCAGACTTCTTAATTTTCAAGCAGACCTCTTCCTGTGTGATAAGTGTCCTTGGATTCAGAGCACCAGAGGAAGAGCCACAACCCATCTCCAGAATTCCTGGTCCAGCACTGCTGGCAACAAAGCCCAGCAGTGTGGCCCAACTGTGCACAGCCCCAGCTGAGACTGTGGCTTTACTGGTATCTATTTCCATGCAGCTTCACTGGATTAAAGCTGATTCCAGCTTGCCTATATGTACTGAAATGAAATTCAGTCTCTGACTGCAGGACAAGAGCACCATGTGTGCTATCTTAAGATCCACACAGGAAACCTATCCTAGGATACTCAAGCTCACTTGTGTTCAAAGCATGTGACTCAGTCTTTAAGTCTGTGATAAACTTTATATACAAATATATATATATATAAATAGAATTACTAGAAACATGCATATAGAAACAGTATTGAAGCAAACCCCCTGTCATTCTGTAAATAACAACATAGGAGATAAAATATTGGCTTTTTGAAATCTCATTCTAGTGTAGGAAAGGAACCTGCAGATAATTGCTCTTTTCTGCTAAGCACCCTTGCTGGCTACTTCAATATTAACATTAGATATTCAGGAAACTGATATGGTTCGAACTGATACAGTTGCTGATAGTTTGGTTTTATAGTTTTTCTTCAAAAAAAATGGTGGACTTGCAGACATGGACTTCTGAAGTCCTCAGAAACTGCTGTTCTGGGTTCCCTCCTCAATGGCGGGAGCATTGCATAGTGCTGGTTGCAGCCTTCTTAATTAAAATAAAACCCCGAACTACAAACCCAAACAAACAGTGTGGAATGGTTTTAAATTCAGCTATAAAAACCTTCTTGGCAAGAATTTTGGCATGCCTTTCTATATTGGCTTTGGTTTTTGGTTTCTTGCCATTTTCCTTAAGGTCCAGGTTTTCTCTTTGAGTTTCTGACACAAGACAAACAAGTCCCTGCAGCCAAAGCCAATTCAAAACCTGAAAAATTTTCTGTGCAATCAGTCAGGTCATCCAGTTTCAAAATCAATTCTTGTTTCTCATATATGGTGGGTCTGAGGTGAAGTACCAATCTCATTGATTTTGGCACAATTTAGATCCAACCTGAGTGGAAGGCATGTTCAAAATTGTGATGTGAGATGCACTGGCACTACTCTGAGATTAAAAAAAATTGACTTTCTTAAAATCTAGAGGTAATTAAGAAATTCACATGGCTCCAATATGAAGTAAACTAAAATCTTGAGCAGCAGCACAAGGGATCCTGGAATGTAGCCTAGGATACACTCAGGATACAATGGTGCTCCTCAGTTCCCTGCCTTCTTTCCTTTGGGACTGGCATGTTTTACAGCTGACAGCCCTGGAACTTGTTTTATGTGAAATGTTCCATGGAGATCATTAGAAATTAGATCAAAACAGAATTCCAAGAAATCTGAGGGGTTAGAGAAAAGTGCTTAATTTCTTGCAATCCTTACCTTGAATTCATCAAACCTGTGGAGGCAGGTCACCTAGGATAAAAGAGCCATGTCAGGTCACAACAATATGCCTTTTGACAGCATGCTTTTTTATCAAAATTGCCAAAAGTCCTCCAGTGTTTTCCTTGATGGTAATGAGGAGGATTTTGAGATCCAGTGACTTCATTAATAGTGGTCTATCCCTTCTCTTGACTCAGTGAAGTTTCTCTGGCATACAGGCTCACTTGGTTAATGAGATATGACACTTGGCATGCTACTAATAAGAAGGAGAAATGGGAAGAAGTGTTTGCATCACTTCTGAAATGTTGCTGCAGGCCCCTTTTCTGTACATCTGGTACATATTTCTAATATTTTGTTTTGCAGAGCAAGGTGCCAGAAATGTGGGAGTCATCAGCAGTTATTTTCATAAAGAAGATGCTGAAAATCTATGTAATTACAGACCCATTTCAATTTTATTCTTTGCAGTTGAATTATTTTAATGTCTTTTTTATAGTCAAAATGAATAAGTTTAGTTTACAAGTATTTTATTACCATTAGGGTAACTTGATTTCTGTTATCATCATTTTACAACTGCAGTATTATTAAAAGTGACAAATGACTTTGTAGTCAATTGCTTTTCTGAATAAATATAATTTTGTGTGGTGGTTTATTTCTTCTGCCAACCTTTGATCTAATGAGAGGCAGCTGATTTCAGCAGATTTTATTTGGCTGAGGTTTTTTTTCCCATTTTTTTGTGTGTGTAGTTTTTTTGTTTGTTTTTTTCTTTTTACTTTGGCATGTGATAGCTTTGCCTTAGTGACAAAAAAAATTTCATTTTCAAGTGAGGCAGCTGGAAGTTTTGCTGTAATGAAAGATTTGGCATTTGGCATGGCAACATTCAGAGATCCTATAGCAGGCTTTGCTAATGCCCTTATCTGTGTATTTCTACATTTACATCACTCTTTAACGACAATAAAGAGATACAACAGCTTTTTTCTCCTTTGTCTGTAGGCCTGTGAGGGGCTAGTCTGAAGCCCTGGGGATTTCAGCACTCGACAGTTTTGCTGGCCCCTGACTTCATTCAGCCTGTGATAAAGACTTTTCTGGCACTGCCATCCAGTGAGATCTACTGTGACTTCAGTTTTAGGTACTGACCTCCCAGTGTGCTCCTCAAATTCTCCCTTCCAGCACTGTACTCCTTCCCAGAGACTTCGTGCTGGTTGCTGCATCCATGTCCTTTCAGGCAGGTGTTGATGCTGAAGGTGGCACCAGCTGCTCTTCTCCCTTAATTGACACCGAGTTGAAATCAGACTTGAAGAGTTGGCTGAGGTTTTTTGTTTGTGATGAGCGTTTTCCTCAATCCAACAGCTCACACATACTGGGGACAGCTGGTGTTTCCCACCTGAAGCTGTGGAAGTGAGCCCAGTCCTGTAGTCACTCTCCAGATGATGACTTGACTTTAAAGTCCTCAGTAGGCAGCTCCCTGTGTGGGTTTCACCCAGCTGAGCTGGAGGGACTCCTGTTACTTCATGCTTGTAATCTTCTTTCTCATGCAACTGGATTCGTAAAACCCTGGAGTAATTCTTGCTCTATCAGTCAGTGTCAGATAGCACTTACACTTTAAGATCATAAAGCCAATATAGATCTGAAATGCCAAAACCTTAATGTGGGATAAAAGTGGTAAACCTTTGCTATTTGCTTCTCTGAAATAGCTGGCATCAATTACAAGCCCATATGAAGGATGCATTTTGGTTTTGGACAATTTACAGTTCAGACTATTTGTTCCTACAGACATCCAACTGCGTTTACTCATTTCTCCCTCTTTAAAACACTAAGTAGAAATGCTTGGAGGCTTTTTTAATAAAAAGTGGTAACATTCATTTTCTAAAAATGAGATTACAAAAAATATTTGATACATTTGATACATTTGAAGTATGCATTTCTTTAAAGGACACTGCAAAGACCAGTCAGTAGAAATTTCTTTGAGCACTCTGGTCTAGTGGAAGGTGTTCCAACCCATGGCAGCAGGATTGGAATGAGATGATTTTAATATCCCTTCCAACACAAATGTTTCTTTGATTTTATGAAATACTGAAAGTGATTATTCTTTTCAGTGTTTTAGTCATTTAGACTAATCTATTTTAAAATCAGTTTATTTAGTTTGATGTCATATGTTTTATAAAAGCTTGACTACCTGAAAATTGTATAACTTAAAAACAGGGAGAAAAGAAGGCAGAAGGAGACCATGAATTGAGAGGGAAAATAGCACGGCTTGGTGAAATCATTCCCGATATCTTGCTGTCATGGATCAGGCTGGAGGCAATCATGGCTCTGTCATGGCAGAAAAGTCACAGTGAAGAACTTTGGGGACATACTAAAAACTCCACACTTTCCCAGAGGTGCCCTCAGTGAGCATTTGTGTGGGAGCCCTGATCACCAGATCTGGAGGTGTTGGGACTCCCAAACAGGTGCTTTTCATGGCCAGGTGGTGAGGAGGAAGGTGGAGGCAGCTGGTGCCCTTCCTGCCAGGGAGCAGCAAGGGCAGCAGTGTCTGGTGAAAGACAGTGAGGCAGGGGTGGTGCATCCCCAGCCAGAGCTGCACCTCTTCCTACCCCAACACAGAGTCACAGGCTGGCCAAGAGCTTTGGTGAGCCCATGGCATTGGGGCAGGTGTGAGGTCAGGCCAGCAAAGGCAGTTCCCAGGGTGGGGTCATGAGTAGCACAGGATGGGCTCAGTTGTAACATGCCTGAGCTGAGGAGCAGCACCAAGTGCCTGGGATTAAAGGAAATGTGCAAGCACTGACAGGAGAAACACTTGCATGTGAGGTATTGTTCTTTGAGCCCAGCATGGACTGCATGTGAATGTCCCTGTTTGGTTAAGGATAATGGGTTTTAAGTTTGGTGTGTTGTATTGTCAATTTGTTATTTTCTTAGCATTTCTTTTAATGAAGCATGATATTTTCATCCTGCCCTCCTGGGATCTTTACATAAACCCTTTGTAAAAAAGAGTAAGTCTTTGCCTCCCTTGGCAAGCCAAAGTCTGGTTTTCTGATTTTGGAAAGTGTGGCCATTGCTGTTTGTTTTATGCTGACATTTTTATTCAGTTCCTGGATTTAGAGATCCCCTCTGATTTAGTCTGTGAATCCCTTTGCTATTACAGACATAACCCTGATTCAGATTTACTGGAAGAGCTAAAGAGACTTCTCCCTCTTTTCATCAGCAGATATACTGTGGGTTCCAGCATTATATGGGGTGCTTATATGGTTGCAGAGCTTCCTGCTTCCTTCCAGGTCAGGAATCCATTCACTCCCCTCTGCATATTGATCTACCAATAGATGCTTCTGATTGAATCCAAGTGAAAATAATTCTTCACTAACTCGTGTGGCTTAGGGAGGATGATTTGGGAGTCTAAGTGCCTCTGCCTCATCCTCTCTTGACCCTCTAAACACCACTGCTGTGTGTGCTTCTGCAGAGATCAGCAGGTGTCACAAAAATGATCCTGTTTTTGCAAGAGCTGGGCTTTGGAGCTGGTTAATTGAATTGTGTTTAAGCATTACAATTTTGGCAGAAGGTTTTCTTTCTGCCACGAAACAATTGTTCACAAATGTTTCCATTATTCAGCCACCTGAAATGCATGCCTATCAAAGCAAGAGCAGTCCTATTAATAATTACTGTCAGCCATGTGCAGTGATGCAGTCACTTTGCAGCATTCACTCTTGGGGTAATTCCAGTCAAATGGTGTATTTCAAATGTCAGCTTGATGTCCCTGTTGTAAAGAGGAATGTTTTAGTACAGGAAAATAAAATTTACTTGTAATCCTGGTCTACAGTCTGAGGTGATAAAGGATGACCAGGAATTTAAATCCCATCTTAGTGTTTTTTAGACTTTTTTTTCCTTCTTTTTTTTGAGATCTCTGCATAGACTAGGATGATTTCTTTGTTTCTGGGACTAGCCCAGGCCACAGCCCAGCTATGTAATTTGAAAGCCACTTGAGTGGGCCTATTTATCAAACTATTTGCCATAGGCATAAATAAGAGTCTCTGCAGTGCTCTCCACTGTTCTGTTAGACAAAGCTGGTGAATGCATGATGGGCCCTTTTCCTGTCTGTTTGTGGTCTTGGGGAGATGGCTGTGGTGAGGGCAGGTCCTTGGGAGCACACATGCACTCAATGACCTGTCTGTGCAGTCCCTAACATCTGGCAGTGTTCTGATCCTCTATGGAACCTTTTTTTCCTCAGTAACCCTCATTGCCCTGTGTAACAGGGCACTGGGAAGCTGGAATGTTCCCACTAGAAGCATCCTTCATCCTGGCACCTCCCAGGAATTCTACACTGTGAAATTTTATCATAACCCCTGAGTTTTCTTGCTTGTACTCTTTTGATTCTCTCCCCCATGCCGTTTGAAGGGTGGATTGAGTGAGCAGCTCTATGGGACTGTTTCTGTTTGGTGCTGAACCACGACAGATAGGGCAGGGCTGCTGGTGCTCTGCCTCTGCAGCTGGTGGGGAGAACTGTGTTAGGGAGCTGTTCCCAAAAGCATAGAAGCATTGAACTCAGGAGAGGCTTGTATGTTAGGGGCAGTGATGTTCAAATTTTATGTGCAAGACTTTTCACTGCATTACTGAGCCACACAGACCCCTAAGGTTAGATGTATAAGGATAAGCTGTAAGGGTTCTAGCCTTCTGAACTGAAGGCTAGAATCCTTATAGGAAAAGATTAAGCACCATTCTTTGCACACCACAGGGAGCCTGCTCGGGCATTGGGATCAGCTTGTTCAAATTTCGAAGCCCCTTGCCGTGTGGTTGGGTTTCCTGGGTTGAAAAATTAGTGGTGTATTTGGGGTGGCATCTGCTGACACCCACGCTGTTGATACAGGCAGACAAAAGGACCAGTGTGAGCTGGCATCATGTAATTCATGCTTGGATATTTGTATATCTTGGAGTTCAGCTACAATGACTTTTACTTAGCTCTCCCCTGAATAATGTTGGCCATTGATCTTCATCAGTGCTTCTGGTTCTAAGCCCAAATAGCAGTAAAACCTATTGTTGTTAAAACTTATAACCACATCTGCAAGAACAGTTTATTAAATCTTATGCTTTATTCAAGTTGAGCAATTCTCAATGTTTCTCACAGTAACAGGAGTGTCATTTTTGTGTTTGTCCTCTTTGTGTTTTTCATTTGTTGGTTTATTTGCCTAATAAATATCACAAGTTTATCCAGAAATGGTTCATACTATCAATTCACCTACTCTAGGATTTTTTTCCATTGTATATCTTGGTAAAACTCCAGGGCAGAGGGTGTTCAGGCTGCTGTGGAAAGAGCCTGAATAACTTTGACAGACCTTGAAATGCATCTGTATGGATTAGATTACCTCAGAAGTAAGAGGAAATTTATATTTATTGGAAGGTACCAGCCATTTCTTACTACTTTTGCTAGCACTGAGAAAAGTGTTTAGGGTAGCATTTTAGAAAGTGTACAATTAATATTACAGGGACAGTCTCAGGGCTGAGAGATCACAAAATTGATGTACTGTATAACTTGCACTAAAATCTCACATTGAGAAGTCACCATTTAAAAATGCTCTTACTTGACACATCTCTACCTCTGTGCAGAGTTGTATCTGCTGACTTCAGTCACAAAAATAAGTTCTTACCTACTTTTTATTCCCATTAGTCCTGCAGAGCTGACACAGCTGAGGAGTGTAGGTCAGCTCTGGAGGACTGACAACCAAATGAAACTCCCTCCAGGTGCCCTGATACAGCCACAGCAAAGCCAGAGGAACCAAACTGGCAGTGAGTAGTTGAGAAGAGACCAGGGCTGCAGAAGTGCAGAGATTAAAGCAGCCACTTCAAATCTAACATTCCAGATTAGGAGGCTAAAATAAAAAATTCCAGATACGTGGAGTGAAAAGAGAGGGGTAGTGATGCTGCTTCCACTGTAAGACCATTGCATCTTCCAGTTCAGTAAAAAGTAGTTTTCCCCTTGATATTTAAATGCAGTTTGGGTGTTATGTGGAGGAAGAGTTAATGCTAAGTGAGGTTAATGCTGGCCTTTCCTTTTACCAAACTTTTTAGGAAGCCTTGTCTTAGTATTGATTTGGATGTCTGCAATACTTGTTTAAACTTAAATATTCCTGTATCTTTTCTCATTTTTGAAGATAAAACATATATATTGTTTCTTGCTTTTATTTCTCTCATGAATACTTGTGAAATATTGACATCAGCATTGTGGTTTTAGGCAATATTGTCAAAGAGAGATAATAAAATATCATGAGACAGACTTCCCTAAACCCCCTGACACTTCCTTGAAAATGTAATATATTTATGGCTGCCTGGGATGCAGCATCTCATGAGGCATAGCTTTTTGTAAAGGAAGGGGCCCTAAGAGGATGAGATGGCCAGAAAATAAGAGAGATGCTTTCAAGGAAAGAGAGCAGATATTTGAACTGTTCCCATACAGTTTTGGGGTTTTTTTTTAAATTTCACGTTTTACCTTCTCATTTAGAGGGGTCTTGGAAAGGACGTTTTGAGACAACTTTTATTGAGCTCTTTCTACATGAGGTGAAGTACCACTGTTAGCACAGAGGAGGGAGGAAAAAACTGTCTCTGTACAGGATAATTGCTGCATTTCCATGAGCTCTATTCTCCTTTTCTGTCCCTGCTAGAGGACCCCTGACTAGAGAGAGCTCCTGTGAGGAAAATGAAAATACCCTGGTTGGGGTAATGATAACACAGGGCACTGGGATGCAAATGGCTGTATATGTATATATATGTGTGTGTGTGTGAACATTTCATCTCAAGTGTGTTTGTTTTTAAAACCTCACACTTGAGTTTCTGAGAACTGGCTGCCAGCAAGGCAGGACTTTCTGCTCCCAGCAGTAGCAGCAGCCAGCTCTGGATGCCCAGCTTTCCTGTCTGTTCCAGGCTGTCCTTCCTGAAGGCATGCACTTTTGGAAGGCAGCTGATAAAAGCACACACACGCTGAGCTCCCGTGCAAAGTAATTCCAGATATAATGAGCCTATTGTATATCTGAATAGACCTTTAAGACATGTAGGAATGAAACCTTTTTTGATCTACTATCTCTTCTGAACACTTAATGCAGTTGCTTCTGAATCTTTCCTCAAATTCTACTGGTTTTTTATTCATCTGCTGTATGCATGGCATATTTAAAAAAGGAAAAAAATAAGTTTGAGGACCAGTCTTCCAGAACAGATTCATGATGGGGGAGTGGTAGAAGAAGGAGCTGCTGTGAAAGGCTCATGTGTGTATGTGAGGTAATGTTTTTCTAGAAGGTCACATGGTACCAAATTTTGCACATACTGCTCCAGATGTTGGAGACAAGTCCAAATGTAAGAAACTGAACATTGTTGGAGAGAAAGTGTGGTCAAGTCACACTCTGAAAACAGAAAGCAAATTCTCACAGGTATTACTGAGAAAGTGAGCCAATACCAGATTTAGGGTTGCACAGACCAACACTTGCTTATTTTTCCTCCTTTTTGTTTTTCTTCTTTGATTCCAATTCTTCCATGGAGGGGAAATAAGAGGGGTAATTCCTCCTTGTCCCAGCAACAAAATGGTATTTTGATCTTGCACCTTATTCTGAGTAAAAATAAAATCCACTTGGTGGGGCTTGGTGGAACTGCCATCTCTGGAATGACTTTGGCTCTCATCTCCAAATTTGCTCTGAAAAAAATGAGGCTGTAGCCTTAACATGTACAAACCACAAAGCTGTAGAGCTCCCCTGTGTCTCAAAATAATTTGCAACACATTTTTCAGTAGATTTGGAAAAAGATCATCATATTTCGGGAGGGTGCTCTTTTGATGAGCTGGAGGGAGAGGGACTAACCCTGGGTTGTGAAATTTTTAATGTAGACCAAAAATTAGCATATGTACTAAAGAAATTGAAAGAATAAAACCATTTCTGGTTTAGCAATGTACAGGGCTGAGAGCAAGGGAATTAACGAAACCTGGCTCTCTATGGGCCTTCTCTTGGCTGACAGACTTTTTAATTGAATTTTATCCCAAAGCAGCAGTACAAGGTCACCCCTTTTGGACACCATGAAGTCTGCTCAGGAGAATACTGTGAGGAGAGATGTTCAGATGGAGAGATGTCCGTTTGACATAAAAACTGGGGGCAGGTAGATGTGCTCAGTTGTGGCTGAAGCTGCTTGCAGAGTTTGGGTGACTGTAGCATTTTTCTCTCTGGACTCCCCACCTCAATATGCCCTTTGCAGGGTGTGAATTGTGGCTCTCTTGTTTCAGCAGTATTCTAAGGAATGTAGTATCTTCAAGGCTTTGTCCTGGCATGAGTCTGGTAGGCATTAAACTCTGGGATCAAAAAATCTTTATAATGACATTCAGCACTGGATTCGTATGAGAAAAGTTGGCTAGAGGAGGAATTTTATGTGTTTGTTGATGTTTTCTACTCTGTGCATCCTGTGATCCTCCCTCCCTGTTTTAGGGCTTGTTACTGGAAGACAGTGGTAGTAGGAACAAAATCTCTGCAATGAACTACTGGGGAGCACCATGAAGAGAGTAATTTTTAAAATCAGTCACTGCTATCTCCCATCACGTGCCCTGGGCTGTGATTAGACAGGAGGTTTTGGATCTTACACTGGGCACTGGGTAGCTCAGGGCCTGAAGGGCAGCATGTGCCATGCTTTTCATGCTGTAAAGCCAGGAGAAGCTACTGGGAAGTGTGTTGGGCTCAGACAGCTCTACAAGGCAGTGCAGCCCCATTTGCAGGTCTCTGCAAAATTTGGAGGTCTTTTCTGGCCGTTTGTGTCTCAAATCTCATCCTGGCCTTGAAAACAGTGTCACTGAGTGTAGCTGCAACATGGCTCAGCCACAGGAGGCTGATTTAAAGTGAGGATCAGAGCCTTAACTCAAGACTTCTTTACTCATATCCGCTTGCAAAGCTGCCTTTCGGTTATTTTAATGTCATTCTTACCTACTTTATTATTCACTGTCATGTTCAGTTTGATGTAGGGTGACCAGATGCCCCAGCATGACTCAAACAGTCTTTATCCTTATTTAAACATCCTGTATGCATCTGTTTTTTCCTTGCTGGTTTCTGAAGTCCCAGAAATTTAATAAAGTTTTCACTTTTCTGTTATTAGGAAAGATTGTTTCATATCTGGCTTTAGAGTTTTATTATACAGTCAGCTGTAAAGCTTAAAATTGCATTATAAGACTCCTTTGAATACTCTGTCTTTTAATATATGCTCCCTTGTGCAGCACCATGTTTCTAAAACTTGTGCTATTACATGGTGATAATGCAAAATTTTATATTTTACAATCATCAACCGCAAAAATAAAACAGTAAAAATTTGTAATTTACAAGACTACATCTGCAGATCTTATGGGTTTAAAAATGTTTTGGTTCAGTTTCCCATATATATCAGTCTGAGATGGAATCTATTAGGCTCTGCATAGACACAGCATATTGCAGCCATATACACCTAATGCTGTCATGTCTTTGAGGGTGAACATAAAAACAAAAGCTAGGAGAAATAGTAGTATGGACTCTGTTAACTACAACAGAAGTTTTCTAAATATGCCAAGTCATAGGGGTTCAGTAGACATGAAATGTCAGCAAAAACAGGCCAAAATCTTGCAGTCACATATGGATACACTCTAAATTTTTGCATCTGAATTATGGTGATTTTAATGAAAGTGTTTATGGATATCATGCTAAGTACGTGCATGAGAATTTACAGGAATGAATGAAAAGTGATCATTTATCTTAGGGCCAGAAATTAGTTGCACATAAATGTGAGCAAGAATGAGTTGGTCTGTGAATTACTTGCATGGTATTTAGTCAGTCTTGCAAAATCAAATGTGTGATCAGAAGAGCAGGCTACCCTTAAAAACGTGTTTTTAGCCAGAGAGGGGTAGGAAGCAGACAGAAAGAATAATATGGCAGAGCCTGTGGCTCAGACACAAGCAGCTGATCTGTCCTCTGGACCAAATTGTGCCATTGGATATACTGGAATGATTATTACTCTGTGCAGTATCACTTGTTTGGAGATCACAGTCTGTTTTGAGATAGCAGGTGTAGCCACAGTGGACAGGGAAGACTGGAGCTTTCCAGCTCCTTGGGTGAGCAGCTTTCCTCCCCAGTGGTGTCTGGGATGCTGGGCCTGGGTGAGAGTGGGGCCCCCCAGCTGGGGATGTGTGAGGGAACAGCACTGCTGGAGGATGAGGCATCCCCCTGTTTAGCCTGGGACTTCACTCACTGCAGAAATGGGTGAGAAGGTTTCCTCAGTCAGTGATGCTTTGAGAAATGTAATCTCAAGGTAGCTACTCAGCAATAGCTTGCAGGGGGCAGCATGGCCTTCATCTCGCAGAAAGGGACCTTCTGAAATGGAGGAAGGGAGGTGTGTGGCTGTGGGGTAGCTGCCAGAACTCCTAGCTGCCTTCTGAGGTAAATGGTGTGTGTAACTGTGAGCTTCTATGCTCTAAAAAACTATTTTTGAGAAGATGAATGCTTTTAATATTTCTTTAATCATGGAAGAAAGAGCAAAGAAGAAAGCTGTTATGAGAGACACATCTGACTGTTGCAGGTATAAAGAGCAACACTATCATTTGTTCAGATCCGCATTACTATAGATACATTGTAATTTGAAAGAAAAAAAACCCACAGCAAACCAAAAAGACTTCTTTTAAACCTTTCAGAAGGGCAAATCTGGGTACACTGCAGCAAAACTGTGCTGTAATGGTGGGAGACTGGAGAAAAAGGCAGGGAAGTCTTGGGGTGTAAAATCAATGGAGAATTGCTTTATCACTCAGATTGTTTTGCACTCAGTCCTAAGTGCACGTTTAGAGTCTGAAAAAAGGTCTGATATCTGATCAGCAAAGGTTGGGGAGTATTGATTTTCAAACATTCTTGAAATAAACATTTTTTCCAAGTACCTATTGTAGTTCAAACAAATATATTCTGGACAGAGCAAATGTGTGTTCATTTGATTAAAAAGACATCAATTTTTCATTATTCCAATTTTAGAAATCACCATATTTCCACTAGTACATATCTCTGTATACTAGGACAGGGTGATTGATTGGACATGTGTTCATTGAAGCCAAAATAGTGCATTTCAAATCTATTTATTGCCCTGCAAAGCAATTGCATCGTAACATATTTTGTTTTCTCTCCTGTGGTCTCCCAGGCTGTGGGACTTAGTGCTGTTAAAACAATAGACCCATTCATTTAACTGAGTAGGTGCTTGCAACTAAATGTATGGCATCATTATCATTAGCTTCAGTTCCATCAACAGGGTGTCATTATCGCATTTAACTTAATTAGTATGGAAGCTCTCTTAAAGAATGCTTCATAGAGAGGGATGTTGTAAATGTGTTCTTGACTTCTAGTAAATAAACCAATAGGCTAATGCACAGTGAAGAATTTATAAAATAGCTGCTGGAGTGGAAGGCAGGCGGAGTTACACACGCGTTGCTGCTCAGGGCAAGGAGGTGGCAGGGGAGCGGCAGAGATGAGCTCACCCAGCAGCTGCTTATCGTGAATGTATTATGGCACAGCATTGGCTTTTCAGGTGTGCCCTGGAGGAGATGCACAGGTTTGGGAGGTGTGTGCAGCTACAGAATCTGGCACTGTTGCTCCTGCACGCACTCATCCTGCTGCGCTTCTGGGTGTGGGAAGGCAGCAGCCATTTCTTAATTGCTGAGGCACATGCAAAGGTGATACTCACACTGTTTGCTCTTACAGTGTTTTTGTAATCTAAACAACTCATCTAAAGCTATGGAAAATATGAAAGGATCTATTTCAATATATTGACTCCCCTGGTTGATCAATGTACCTTCTTCCCTCCCCTGCTTGGTTCCTGAAGTCAGGTCTCAGAATTCCATGAGGAGTTAAGCTGCACAGAACACCAATCTGCCTGTGACATACTTTGGATGGGCTTTTTCCATTGTAAGTATACACAGATGAGCTGTCTAATGAACAATTACAAAGATAGCCAAAGACTAGGAGTTAATTGTATCCCTTACCCAGCTGAACAGGCATGCATCCCCTTCCTCCCAATACCCTCCTTTCTTGTAGACAATAGCCTTTGAGTTTTTCCCAATGTGCTGGTTTTGCATTAATTGATGTTTGGTGAGGAGGGAAGAAGCCACCCATGGAAACACTCTGCTTTTTCAAAACTCTGCACCTGAGTGCCAGCCTCATCCACACCCATTTAGGCACAGGCACTCATAATGCTCAAAACAAATGTGGCAGCTCCCTTTTTTCCCTTGCATTTTAAAGGAGGGAAAGGTAGTATGGTCCTGCTCTGGGTGAATGAAAATTTGTGTGACTGCTTGGCCTTTCTTCCATAATAATCTATTGATCAGGTTTCACAAAGGAGTTTGGGGTATTTACTTCCTGCAGCTTGCCAGGCAATGGAAAGTCTCAGACTGAGCTCAACCCTAATTAGACTCCAGGGAGTGAACAGACCAGAGGAAGAAGTAGGAATAAAGATTAGAAGTGTCACAAATATGGGAAAAGCTTCAACTGGAGTTCCTATGAGAATGGGTCTGCAGGAACCCTGGCTTGGTTAATTCAGCAGCTCAGCTAACTCAAATAAATTTTGCTGTTTGATTTCTTACTGTTCAAATGACCACCATTTTCCCAGCTTTTCCTTGTAAGAGTTTGGTCCAGAACTGTATTTTTTTGTTTCTTATTTTTTTATTTTTTTTAAATTCAGAGATTAGCTATTCTTTCTTAATCATGGAAAGGCTAAAGAAAATAAAGAAGAGACTCACAATACAAATGTGCTAACTGATATCTCTGACAAGGAAAGATAAGGAAAGGACAAGTTTTGCTGAAGGCTGCCTCAATGGGACCCTCTCAAATTTGCTTTTCCCACATTATGTAGAATATCAATAATTAAACATCTTCTCAAGGAGCCCTGAAATCACTTCAAATGAATAAAAAATTTGCAATCTACCTCTCTGCCAACAGAGGCAATTTTGTTTGATTGGGGGCTCAAATTATGTCAAGCAGGACTGCTGTGAACAGCTGCTGCTTCTGGCTCCTTGAGGTAGATCCAGCCCTTAGTACTCACCTTGTCTACATGCCTGGGCACCTGCCTCAGTAGTGTGGACAAATCAGCCATAGGAGTGCCTTGAGAGGGTCAGTGACTCCAGGAATGGCATTTTGGTGTGCTACCTAGGAGATGCTGAAGTTTTCTGAAGGATGTCAGCTTAAGGAAAACTGATGCTGGAGAAAAAGTAATTAATCAGGATTAATTTTTTCTTCTTATTATTGTTGGTATTATTATTCTTACATTTCACAGGTTCCAGAGATTGGAAGATAACTTGTCAGATTTCACAGCAGAGGAGGTCCAAGATTCAGTGGATTTAACGGCAAAGCCATAGGAAAGCATTGGACACAGTTCATGTCTGATTGGTTGTGATGGGCAATATGTGAGAACACTTCTGACTGAGACTGTGAGAAGCTGGGAGAAAAACTGGGGACATTAGGTCAAACTGTTGCCAGAAAAAAAGTCCGGCAAGAACTGGAAGGAACATCAAAAAAACTTGAAACTAATTGCCTTAAACTTCGAAGATAGATAGGGAAATTCATCAGAAGATGCTGAAGTTTTTTATTGTTTTGATCAGGAGTAATAAGAGGGAACATTTTTACTCTGTCATACTCATAGCTGGCTAAACTCACAACTCCTAAGGCAATTCTTTTTTACTGTTCAGTTGTATTGTACACATCACATGCTCATGAAAAGTGAACTGTCAAAGTAGGTACTGAACAAAAGCACAGCTCCTTGGGTAAATTGGCCTTGAACCTTTGTCATAGATAAAATAGGTACAGCTGAAATATTTGAGATATGATGCCCCTGGTGGGCCACAGGTAGACTACATCAGAATGACAAATATGTGAGTGACTTAGCTAGAAACAGTCTGTGGCTGAGCTACCTGCACTACAGGTAAATGGCAATGCTTCTGTGAGATACACATGGATTTACTTAATTGAGGCAGAGCTTGAATTTTTAATCCTAAATTATTTGCTCAAAGCTCTTACCTCCACTCAAATCAGGGAGAGACAGGTTAAACCAACTTGAAAGAGAAGGTATATTGCTGTATCTGATGTGAGAATTAATTAAATTATTTTGAACAGAATATGTGGAAACATTGGTGTTTGTTTTCTCTGATTGAATTTAGTGCCTTAGGAATCAGAGATGAACATGCAGTCAGAACGCCAGGGGAATAAATAGTGTGTTTTTAAGCTTGTATCCAAATTCATGACTGTAACTTGATTTGCAGTAGGTATTTTGTCCATTGTACAGCACTGGACTGCAAGCCATGGAGTTTCCAGGTGTTTACTTAGTTGTGGTAGGGCACCTCCTTGTTTCTCAGTTTTGAAAGATGCACATCGAATGTGACAAGGAGAAAACTTGTTGCAAAACTGTGTAAAAGCAAGTGACAGAGTTCAAAGAAATTGTCTTCCTCTATTCCTGTTGGGTTTTGCAGGCATGCTGGGTCCCTGGCAGATCTCAGTTCATCTGCTGCTTGCCTTTGCTGCTCTGAGAACAAAAGCCAGCCCGTGTGTCAGCTCACAGCAAGCCCTGCAGTCAGACCTCTGGCTGCAGGGCAACCCTGTGTGCACCTGTGCACAGTGGAAACTGAGCTCAGGCAGTAATGGTGGGTCTTGTCAGGAGGGTCTCAGGCCAGTGCTACTCTTTTATAGAAAATGACCATTTCTTATCTTTGTGCATAATTGTCCATGAGGCTCCTTCCCACACTTGCAGTAGTAAATAACTGCCAAGAGCTGTGATTTCCTAAGTGTTTAATGCTCATTTTTCTCCTTATTTCTGCAAAAGCTAAGGGATCCTCTGGCTATTTTACTGTTCCAAAACGTATGTCTTGCTAGGTCAGCTGGATTAAGTTGGCATGTATCCGGACCAGACTGCATTAAAGCAATTTTTCCTCTTCTCATTACCTGAACTCATTCATTCACAGCTTGGTACTGAGAGTGCTGTTCTGAATACACATTATTTGGGTCATCTTCCCTTCAGTTCTCTGAGGTACAGAGTGAAAAGCTTTAGATTTATAGTTCAACATTATATTTACCATTTTGCAAAGTCAAAAATAAAATTCTGAGGAGAATAAGTGGCTAACTCAAGTGCCACATGCAAAGACAAAGAAAACAAGTAAATCCCTTTATTTGTGGAAAGATTTTTTTCCTTTCCTCCCTCTACAGCACCATGCATTCTGCCTCTTTCCTTTTCACTGTCCAAGAAGAAAATATTTTTTGTCTCCACAGCCTAATAGGAAGGGTTCCTCAAATTTATTTACACTGAAGAGGGCAATTGTTGCACTGGTTAGCTTTATAGAAGCAGCAAGTTCTGCTTAACCAAAATTATGCAAATTGCATGTGATATCCATGGCTTCATTGTTATGAATTAACAACATACCCAAGTTAAATCCACAGTATATCCATTTTATAAGGGCACAAAATTCAGAGCATTTAATAATAAATCAAGGCCTTGCACATGTTGGGGGTGGGTCTTAAACTATAAAAAATTTTGATAACCAATCAAGGAAACACACATGCCCTAAAAGAAAATATATTAGCCAATTAATTCATTGTGATAAAGCAAAGTTCCTTATGAAAAGACAAATGAAAATGAGAATGATCTTATTCCTTATGCATGTGGATGCTCCCTGTATTTATATTTGGTGTTTTAGAATGCATGCCGATTATGGACAAAAAGGTTATGTGGCAGCAGTGTGCAAAGTGGCTGTTGACCCAGCAGCTCTGAGAGGCTCATCCTCCCAGGCAAAAAGGTCTGGTAGGCTTCTTTGTATGCCTTGGACCTGAAAAACCTGTTCAACAGCTGGAAGAGACACAAGAGAAAACTCAAAACCAAGCCCTTTCAACCCCCACAGGCTCTTAAGTCTGATGACTGTCTCTGGTTCAAAGCAGAGCTCACGTGCAATTGTTTGAGAGCTTTGTAGCACTGTGTCTACATCCTGAGCTGGCTCCTCACCTGAACAGAGAGCTGTTGAAGGTTTTGGAGGGCTAATATATTACACTCTCCTCAGCCCCTGCCTCGCAGGAGGGAAGTGCTTGCTGCACCTGCCGGAGCCCTGGAGCTGTCTGGAAGTGTTGCTGCACTGAGGGCTCTACTACAGCACCACTGCTGAAGGCATTGTGTGAACAAACACCTGCCAGCATGCAAAGCTCTGCTAAACACAGCAAAGGTACCACTGGCCATGCATCCTTATGCTGTGCTGAAGGAATGAGGTGGCACAAGGCAAGGATACTGGTGGAGGCCCTTCTAGTCAGCTCAGCAGACAGCTGAAATATAATAAAAAGATGCTCTTGGTATGTGGTTTGTTTTCTGCAATTTCCCTTTACTGCTTTTGTAGAAACTGTACAGAAACTTTAGCTTTTTCTATACAGTGAAGATGATCTTGCTTTAGTTAAAAGGTCTTTTGCAGTTAGTGGTTAGGGTTTTTTTAGGGTGAAAAAAGCATCCACTGCTGGGAATTAATAGCACTGGCTACTGCAGGAACATATGGTCACTTCCAACGGCTATATTTGTTATCAATGAAGTGGCAAAGTGGTGACTTTACTGATTTGCTTTAGAAGAATCATAAAGTCCAACAAGATTTAAGATTAGCTGATTAGCTCTGTTAGAGAATAATATGTAGTCAATTTTAGGAGAAAATGTGTTTTAATCATACAGGAGTAGAAATATCTTATAAAACTACTGGAGATTAATTTTCTTGTCTGCAGATACAGACAAGAAGATAGATACAGAGTTCCTTGGAGCAAGGAGTTATATTGACCCACTGCAGGTCAAGAATTAATTTTTTTAAATCTGGATATGAAATTTAGCAGGGTACTGTCCCATAAAATATTGTTTTAGTCCATGTTTTTGCACAGGTATCCAGGTGCGTGGAAAATACAGATACAGTAGAACAGACAGAACATTTTTGAAAGCTTTTATTTAAATGTGAAATATTCATGTCTTTTAGTTTGTCCTTGAGTTGTCTTCTGTGCAGAATTGTTTGTCACTGAGTTATTCAAAGACAACAAGCAAGGACTGTTCACAGTCTGACTTGAGTTCCAATTTGCAACCTAATTGGAGAGTGGGTTAAGCAGAATTATGGTCCTGAGTGTATCCCAGTTGTTACAATCCTCTAAATCAGAAGGTGGCACAACTTAATAGCTGGAGAAAGAGGCAACATCTTTTGACCTTTGCAGTGGGGCTGGTTAGTAGATGTTTTGGTACTGGTTGATATCTGTGGAGGTCTGGTGTACTTGTGTGTGGTGGCCATATCCCTGAAAAAGTGCTTACTGTGTTAAGCAAGACTGAGAAAGGTCCACAGTGCAGCTGGCTACGAGCTGCTTGTAAATGCTACAAGAGCTACTGAGCTACAAGAGAGCTGGTGAAGAGAAGCTGTTGGTGGAGTTGGAGGATCTCCTGCAATAAGTCACTGAGAGCAGGGGGAAAAGAAGTGTCTGAACTTCATGCATGGTACAGTTGGATCAAAGAAAAACAGGTTCACCACAGCTTTACCCAGCGCAGGCTGGGGCAGTGCTGGTGCTCAGGGATGAAACCCCTGTGCTGTGAGGCAGGTGGAGGTTTTTCTGCTGTGGTCAAAGTGATTGTTGAGGCACTAATGTAGAGTGGGAGTCAGTGCCACCCTGGGAGAGGCACAACCCTGTAAGTGGAAGGTGTAGCTCTGGGAGGGTACAGGCAATGCTTGGAGCCACCTGCAAGCACTGCAGGTGAGGTTGGAGCTGCACCTCTTGGCTCAGCTCTTTGGGACTCTCCAGTGGCCAGCAGGAAAGCCAAGGCACCAATCCAGCCATCTCTGCTGCAGGCTTCCTTAGCCCTGGTGCTCAAGTGCCTCATGGGGGTGGGGATGAAGGTTTGGGACAGCAGCTGGGGCTTTGAGTTTTCTCTCCTGATTTTCACTTCTCCCTGTCAAAGGATCCATTTTCTAAATGCAAGCAGAAGTGGGCCAACCCTCTGTCTCTTGGGCAATTTATTCCCCAAGAGAGGAGATAAGCTCCAGCTTTTCAGATATCTCAGCTGTGTCTTACCTGTAAGGGGAGAGGTGATGACACCTTTCCCAGCATAGTGGCACTTGGTTCCCGGCTCCTTAGGATCTGCTCTTGACATGGGCTGTCTAGTTAGCAATCTGCTTCTTTCTGATCTGTGGCCAGAGCAGAAGAAGATAGAGACCTGGCTGTCCTCGGTGGCCTGAGATACAGGTGGTTCCTGGCCCTTTTGGAACTAGTACCAGCCTGGCATGGTGTGGATCAAGTTCTGTTAATTTGGTGGTGGGCCTCCTTATTTTTTTCTGTCCTGAGATGTTTACTAAAAGTCCATAGACAGAAAAAAATGCTTGTCTTTCCCTGAGGTGTCTCTCATCTCACCACAAGTTTCACTCCCCTTTCCTACAGGGAGTTCTTGTAGGAAAAGCAAGGGAATGCGGCTTGTGGGCCCACAAGGGCTCTTGCACTGAGCAGGAGCACAGTCTAATATCAAAGTTTTCTTTGAGACAATGGCACTCTGTGCTTAAAAATATTCACCAGAAGACTGGTCCAGTGCAAAACATAATAATCCCAAAAAGTCACTGTGATCTCACTGATTTAAGCATTAGACTCCCTTTGCAAACAACTCTCTTCCTTAGCACTCTGGGAAATTTAAGGCAACCTATAAAAAGCAGAAGGCAATCAAAGTACCCATTCTTTTCTGTAACATGAACAAAAATATCCTCTCTTTTTCTGCTTCTGCTCTTAGGAGTTTGCTAGCAACTTTTGTGTTCTGTACAATGTTTTCCTGTTTCCATCAGATTATCAGCTCTCACCCTGGTCATTGCACTTTACTGTGTAGGAAAATGCAACATGGCTACTTTTTTGGAATCAGTAGCACTCTTGCTGTAAACTGAAGCAGTGAACTAAGAGGGTTTCATTGACTAGTGTTGGATTTTCACAGCAGACCCCCTGGGGCATACCAGCTCTGCTCCTGGTGTCAGCGTTTTGCCATTGATTTTAAGTGTAAGAGAGTGGCACAGGATACAGGCTATTGGAACAGCATTGACAGAGTTAATTTACAGTCTAGTTGGTCTTGGTTTCTTGCAAGCAAAGGATAATATGAGACTATGGAAGCATATATTTTTGTGTGTGTGTGTGATGAATGGTATTTGAGCCAGCAGTATTTGGTATTTGAGATTTTAAATAAACAGGGGGGCCTCAGGTTGCAATTAGAAAGTTCTAGGCTGATAAAAACACTTGATAAGTTACATTTCATTAGGAAAGGTAAAACTTTCATCTGTGCTTGTATGAATCTAGAATAGATGCTCTGCCTGGGAAGGATTTATCCTTGTGTTACAGTTCAGACTGAAAACTGATGTGAGCACATGTACCTTTGGGAAGGAATAAAAGATGGGGGCAAAACTGTTTGTAGTACTGTTTTGTAGTTTGCTAGTTTGTAGTACTTTTTTGCTGTTTTGTAGTACTGGGTGAAAAGTGTCAGCATCAGTGCCTGCAAATAGTACCAGGTGAAATTTTTATAACTTTATTATGGGACCTGGGACTTGTTAGTGCCAAGTTTTTTATGTGCCATATGAGCAGTCTGTGGCTTCTTTTGGCTGTGTTGTAGCTGGCCCTGCTCTAGCAGTGCCTCGAGAGATTTTTGTGCACCTCTGCTCCAGAAGTCTCTGCTGTACTCTACAGGGTGCAGCTGAGAAACCCCGTGAGTTTCCTGCTGGTTAATGTGTGCTGCTTCACACAGCTGCACAAAGCCTAGATCTGAGAGGTGGCTTCTCCCCAGGTTTTGAGCAGGTTGTATCTGCATTCCCTGGCAGCAGCACGGGGGAGCAGACTAAACCACCTGCAGCATAGACCTCTCAGTGCATCTGAGAGAAAGGCATGTGAGCAGTGAAGCAGGCAAAAGAGGATAAATGAAGAAAATAGGCACCTTGAGACAAATATGATATGATGGGCAAGATTAACTTACCTAAAGGGACTAATGTAAAACAAGCAGGAGAAAACAAGACGTTTTTAATGTGGTGCACAGACCCATTAATCTGCCTCAAATGTTTTCTGTGTAGCATTCTGTGCCCTACACAGTATGCAAGGTTTACAAATCTGTCTGATCTATATGGAAAATTTGTGAGTCAGGACAAGCAGAAAATGCAACATCAAATAAAAGAAAGCAACTACTAGTGAAGTCAGTAATAAAGGACTATTCAAACAAACACAGGCTACTGGAAATGACAGCTTTAAAATGCTTGCACAGTGGGCCTCTTCTTGAGGCACCCAGTTATTAAATATAATGTTTCCTTATCAAAGACTTGGAGATGAGCAGCTCTGATAGTATGGATTGCAAGTTGTTTTCTTTCTTGAGCTTGCTTCTTGTTGTTAGTTACAGAAAACCCTGAGTTACAGGATAATTAAATGAAAGAATTTTCAAGGAATTATTTGGATAATTAGTTATGATAAATATGATTTTGCTTTAGAGCACTGAAATAATAGAAACCACTGAGTTGAGACAAGAAATCATATGGGATTCCTTTCATGTGAACATATTTATTATTTGCTTTAATTAGCTAACCAAGTCCAAAATGCCTAATGTAAAGTATTTGTCTGGAGTTTCTGTTTATTGTATTACTTAATTTCTAAAAGTCCATTATGCTGCAATTTATATACACATCTTTATATGGCTACAATAGTGGCAGGGTTTTACAAAAGGACAACAAAGTTAATTATGGAGAGATATTAACATTTTGAACTTAGTTGGATTTTTTTGTCTGTTGAGTCCTTGGTTTGAAAGTTTTGGGGTATATATGACTTACTGCTAGTGACTGAAATCCTTAAACTATTAATGTCCACGAAAGCTACTACAAGCAATTTTAATTCTATGATTGAAACTCACCAAAGCAAGCAAAGTCTGACTGAGATCGAAATGCTTTGCTTAACTTTCTCTCTTATGCCTATCCCTGGATCCATGTCCAAGTGAGAACCCAAGCCCTTCTCTGGCACCAAAATGTTTCTCATAACAGGAATTTCTGAAGACTTTCCATCATCAACAATACCCAAGGAAGCTGATCAGTGTTGGCCTTTCTTATGAGAATTCACAAGTTTTGCATTTTCTCCAGGTCTCTGTTTATAATTTTTAGAGATTAAATGGCACACAGAACAAATTCTTGGAGTAAAATATCCAAACCTACAGAGTTCCATTTATACCTGTAAATCAGTTCTATGAAAGTCACTGTCTCTGTCTGCATTCTGCGTATATCAACCATACATTATATATCACTGCTGGAGAAGATTTTTGGAAGCATTGGATTTCTAATAAAGATTACATGGGAAATCAGGATCTCAGGGAAGTTTGCTAATGGAAAAAACCCTCTCTAAGTGTTGTAAGGCAGTTTATTAATATAACATCCACCTCGCTTGCTTTTAGTGTTATCCTGATGGTTGAAAAACCTTACCTGGACACAGAAAACCAAAGAGCCTCGTTATCCCTTGCATGGCTTTTAGAGCTGGGCCTGTCCTGGTGCTAATGGACCTCCAGTCGGTTCAATGAAGGTACCTCCCTTCTGACTGGTAGGAGCAGAGGAATTGATTGCACCTCTTAACCCCTGTTAGCACATGATCCAGATTCCTGCCTCAGTCCTGTAAATAAAAGGTTTCAGGTTTCATATCCTTGTTTCCTTGTTGTGTGTGCTTGCTGTTAACACACTGAAGAATGATAGTTTTATAGCTTAATTTGCTTTTCTCTTTTTTTATGGTAGCATTTAAAGGAAACGATATGCTGTTGACAAGTGTTGTAACATTAAAACCCCCTTAAATCCAGAGTCCTACCACTGGTCTGTCAAGACTGTTTTTATTTTTCCCATGTGAATGGCAATAAAGAAACTACACTAAAAAATATTAGGCCTTTCATCTGCTGTGGATTTAAGGTTAATTATAAGCCACAAATTCAAACGAGGCTTCCTGATACTTCTGTTTATTGTAGTAGTCCAGCAGGACGTCTCAAACACACCTGAGCTAATTCCAGCAGAAAGCTGCCTTCTGTCTGCTGACCCTTTTCTGAATCCAAGCAAGACTTGACTGGATGTCATGTAGAGCTCACCCCAGTCTCCTCCCATGGCAGGCAGGCAGAGAAAAGATCCCTTCTCACTTAAGTCCTACTTAGGCTGTATTTTGAGAAATTAAGTGATTCATTGACTGTGCGTCACCCTTCTGACCTTCAGTAAATTTTACCTCTTAATGCAAGACTTGCCTAGGATTCTTGTAACTCCTGAGCCCCCATAGACATCTGCTGTGCTGTCATGATTTTCATTGTGAATTTGGGGGTTTACTTAAGTTCTGTCTCAAACAGAAATTTAATTCCTCAGCATTTATCATCGTCATAACCAGGCCTGTCAGTCTTTTATCCACAGCAGCACAAATTTTCAAGAGCTATATAGTTTTGCATAGTATATCAGCACTTTTTTTTCTTAGATAAAAAAAATATTTTACTGTTCTTCATATACTGCATGAGTACTTTCAGTTATGTATTATTTGGTAAAAAGAGATGGGATTTGGATTCTGGATGCTTGAGGTCTGTACTTTATTAATGCATTGTTTTCCCTTTGATCAAATTATTTTTCTTTCCCTATGTTCCCATTTATAATTTAGTACAGGACTCAAAGTTATTTTCCTTGGAAGAATGCTGTGTAGAAAATATGTGTCAGGCATTTCTAATTCCTCACAAAAATATATTTTTTGTCAAAAAAAAATCATCTGATACCTAATAAACTATTAACTCTTAGAAAATTATTACTTCATTAGAAGGGTTTCTCAAAAATTTGAGTGCAAATTTAATGGAATATTTAATCAAAATTTATCAAAACTATTATTTAAATCAATATAGTTGATAAAGAATTTTTAAAAATAATTGAAAATTCTTACAGTATTTAATAGATATTTAACCAGAAACTTTCATAATATTTAATTTAATTTCAAACAAACATTTAAAAAAAAAATTTCCTTTTTTTTTCCTTAATTCTTTTTGGGCCTGTGCCTGTAATGGTGTCCTTGGTTCTCAGGCCAGAAAAGGATTGTTTTGTCTGACTAAACTGTGAGGGGAACTTGCTAATACTTTATCTGAAGTTCAGAGTTATGTACTAATGCAGTGCAGAATCTGGAAAATATGAAAGCTGAAACTTAAGGCATCAGGAAAATGAAAAGGGGGAAAACCCACATCTTAGAAGTATACAAAATTGTAGAATAATTTCCTAATGGGTTTGATTTTTAGATTTGATCAGTTTTAATTGCTGTATTTTTGTGCATGCTGTGCCTTCCTCTGGAAGTACTTGTTAATATAAAGACCATGGAATGCAAGAGAGAATTTTGAAGGGATTTTTTGGTCGTAGCCATAGAGTAGGAATGGCAGGGCCCTATTACATGTCCTGAAGGGCCCATCAGGATGGCTGTTTGTGCCTCACATTGTTCATGATAGAAGAGATGCTCCTTGTGATGAGCACAGCTGATTTATACCAGCAAGTTCAGCCTACTCAGGAAAGACCTCTCTATTTTTTATGAGGTACAGGATTGAAAGGATTTCTTTGTCTCATTGAATTAAATCCTCCTGCAGTCCAGGGCAGTCACCTTACCATGTTGCCTCTCCAAACCAACAAAGCTCCACTGTAAAATACCTGAATATTGGGCTCCTTAATGCTTCTCCTGAATTCCCATCCTCTGATGGTTAGAAATCATGCTCCCAGCCTAATCTTATTTATGTCCAGCTTCTACTTTTTTGTTCTTGTGCCAATACTAGCCTTTAGCTTAAATAGCTCTCCTCCTTCCCTCATGTTTGCCTCTTTGATATGTTTATAGAGAACAATTACATTCCCTCTCAACCTTCATTTGTTAAACAGTTTCTCTTTTTAACAAAGGTTTCTATTTCCCTGATCGTTCTAGAAATTGTTCTGTGCATCCCCTCCAGCTTAAATAGCTTAAATTAATAATTTTTGGGAATGTGGATCACCAGAGTGCCCACAGGGCTCCACAGGACATTTCAGTAGTTCCCCACCCAGTGGCTTGTGCAGTTACCTTTGCTCAGTATCACTCGTGATAGAATAGCTCACTCATGGCTTCCTTCTTGTCAAATTGATGCCCTCCCATCTTCTACCTGAATTTCCCATCCATCTCTTACTACTGCTGTCCTCCTCTGCAGTATTTCATACCTTCCCTGCAAACTCCTTTTAATGATCATGTTTTATTGTATGGCGAGGCTCACAAGCTTTGTCTTATCAGCATATTACTTAACTGCCTTCAAATTATTTTTGCTGAGTCCACTAAAATAAATGTTGCTGAATAAGACTGGCTATGAATTCTGTCTTTGAGGACACCTATATTTACCTCCTTTCAGTGCCTTGCTAAGTCGCTGCTCCTATGAAGTCGTATTCTCTAGGTAATTTTCAATGCAGATTTATATATAATAGATGTTCTTATCAAGTCCAAATACACTGTAGAAAGAAAGTTAGATTAGGGCAAACTATTTCAGATTAAACTAATTTGAGTTTGATTTTACCATGTCCCCTTATTTCTGTAACTTCGATTATTGCTTCTTTGCAAATTGATTTGGATATGTCACCGAAATTTATGGCTGGTATTTTTGATGTGCAGGTAGCATTTTTGCTATTGTTATCACGGTGTATTTCCATAAGGTAGTTTTCCTAGATATATTTGGATTGTTATCATTTGGACACATCAATTGGGTAAGCACTTTGACATTATGTTCCACCTCATTTTAGCCCCTGTTTTATAGTGATGCTACTTTTCTGCCTTTATTCTACATATCTGAGTATTCTGTACTGTCTCCTTTAGTGAAACTATGCTAAAGTGAGTGAAGCTATGCTAAAGTGCTTGCTTATCTTATGGGTCTATGAAGGTTATGTTTATTGATCCCATCTTCATTGTATCATGACCTTGCTCTTTTCTTTATTATTTATGTATCAAGGCAAGAAAAGGTTTACTGTACATTTACTTTTCATTTGAACACTTTCTGCTAGTGTTATGACAGTTACCGATTTATCATTTACGTAATCCTCTAATAACTGTCATCATGTCATCCGTCCATCTCTTGTTGTTGTTGTTGTTAATTTACTCTTTCTAAGTAAATCAGATATTTTATTCTTGGACCATTCCAGGCATTGTTTTTCCTCAGTTTCTGATCCAAAGTTCTCAAAGTAGACAAAATACTAAAGCAAAGACTACACAATGCTGAGTGAGTAATTAATATATTTCACAGGCTATCTTCCTGCTTTTATATTGTGGTTTTGTGCCTTTACTTAATTTGTGTCAGCTCCACATTACTTATTTTGTAATTACAAAATTACTTATTTTGTAATCCCCTATGATCCTCACACCCTTTTATTCTGAATTTTTACTTAACTAGTTGTTCCCTATCTTGTATTTATGCAAACAAATGATTCCTGCCTAAGAATTGTGCCCCATGTTTGTCCTCTCACTTGTATTGAACCTCATTTTTGTAAGTTATTTATTCAATTTGCCACTGCAATTTAAATTTCAGCCCTGTTCTCCTTTGTTCTCACAGCTTTAGTCATTGTAAATTTCATAAGCATATGCAGCATCCCATCATCACCATCATTAATGATAATATTGAATGGTCTTGAATTGGGGACAAAGTTGCAAGACTGCAGTAACTTCTTTTATTTTCATAGCAGTATATTGAGTGCTGTTGTCTTAGGACAAAATTGAGCAGTTGTTTCAATTACTTGTCATTCTTTGTCTCTTTCCTGTAGGCATCTTCATGCTCTTTTTCTTTCTCCCTATTTAGAATGCATATACCAGATTTGATTATATCCATTTGACTTTGAGGGATTTTTATGCCTTCTCATTTAGGTCTCTGGGATCTTTGGTTCAACTGAGGTCTTAAAGCTCACCTGCTCAAAAGAAAAGGACTGTAATTGTTAGCCAGGACTGTCTCACCTTTGATACAAGTTGATTTGAATTATGAACTCCTTTTCTACTATTTCTGTTTGATAATGTCCTTATAATTTACTGCCTATATCGTCTTCTGCTGGCTCAATGATTGATCAATGGAGAACTTTTCTGCTGCTAACCCAGAGGGTCCTGGTCCATTTGTTGATGATAGGCCTTGATTTTTGGTCTGGTTTGGGGATTTTCTTGATTCAGTTTGCATAAGAATCTGCAGCCATATATTTAGCTAATTTCTGTTTTGTAACACTGTCTCCAGCATTCCCTAGTGGAAAGAGCAAGGTCCTTGGTTTGGTACTTGGGTTGCTTTTTGCTGTGCCTGGGTGCAAGGGAGTCCTTAGGATGCTTAGGTCTGGCTTCAGAATCTGAGTTAAGTGTGCTGAGGCACTCCAGGTACAGGGGAATAAAGCAGGAATTTAGACCCTGTTTTCAGTCATGTGCTTGCTCTTGAGTTCAAATAGATCTAAAAGCAATGACATTATTTTAGCATTAAAAATGCTAAAAACTTTGGACTCACCTGTAACTGCTGGAGGTTCCTGCCCTCCTGCAGGGCTCAGGAAGGGATGCAAAACTCAAGCAAGACAGTGTTCTATCAAGTCTCCTTTGCTTCTCAAATTGGGCTATAATTTATATTAGAAATATTGCATCTTTTCCAAATTAGAGCATTTCTCTCTCCTCTCCCATTAAGTGTTGTCACTGTATAAATGGGTAATGATGATCAGCATTCTTAATGACATAGCTAACTTTATGTGCAGCTTTGCAGATAACGTGAGAAGGCAGTAAAACTTGTCTGTGGAAAGTAATCCTGAATGTAAAACAGAACTTTGTTACAAGAGAGACACTTATCCATTGAGTTATTTTGTCTTTTTTTTAAATCAGATATTAGGATACTCAGATATTTGAATTGCCTTTTACTGAGGAATTCATGTCTAGCACTTTGATTTTTGCTTCGACTCTTACTGAATGAAAACTTGCTTGGTTGTATTTACACAATTTGGATAACTTTGGAAAATGAAAGCTCAGCTTTTGTCATTTTTATATATAATATCTGATTCCTTGCTTTCTTCTTTCATCTCCTTGAGCACTAAAGATTTGCATGTACCCTGCTATGTATCTGAAAACTAGCCAGAGATCCCACCAGATTTTTATGTAGGCTTTGTGCTTTTTTTGGAAGCAATTAGAGATAACACATTTTTTCATTACATTTTGGTATATATCCTTTCAGTATCTCCAGATATATTCCTCTGCTTTTGCAGATATGAGGCTATTAACATTCCATTAACAAATGTCTAAATACGAATGGTTCCAAAGTTTTTAGAACAAAATATTCACAGCTGTGACCCTTGGACTGGTGAGCCATAGTGCAGCCAAAGCATTGAAAGGTTATGCAAACATATATATATATATGAAGTTTATTTTCTTTGATGTGTTACTAGCAATTTGACAACAGGTTTGTACTAAAATCTCACTTCTTTATTGGGTCAAATTATGGACTATTATGAAACACCGATGTTTAGGAGGAGGGGAAAGTTTAAATAAAGCAAAACTAAGATGAAATAGACCTTGATCCAGGCTGTTTTCTGGAATGCAGTTTGATGCTTTTGATTTCTGACTCTCCTTCTGGCAGTAATGTGATGCTCCTCAGCAGTGTGACAGCTTCAGCTTTCTGCCTGAATGATCTCATCACAAACACACACTAAGAGTCAAAAATGAAAAAATGGAATCTCTCATATTGCTTATCTGCCCATCTTCTTGGTGAGGAGAAACTCATAATGTCTGTGCAGAACTTCAGACATAAAAATGCTCTATAAATGCTTAATGTCATTTCGATGAAGAGAGAGAAGACTGAGAATGAGATATGATTGCTATCTATAAATGCATTATGGAGGCAAATTCTACAAAGGAAAAGAGAGACTTAAAGCAGAGGACAATGCTGGCACAAGAAGAGACAGGTGTAAGAGGGCCATAAATAAATATAGGCTGGAAATGGAAGGTTTCTATTAGAGAGATGCAGTGGCCTTCAAGACAGAGTCACAAGTCAAAATCTTCCCTGCTTTTCAGATGGAGTTTCAAGTCTTAGAGTCATATGCTGTGGTTGCTTGTGCAGAGGGAAACTGAAATTTTGGGAAATCCTTTCCATTGCTCACTGGGATGACCAGAGAAATCTTTGGCTATAATATGATATCCTTCAGAAGGTCTCACCCCTCACAGTATGTTCACAGCCTGAAATTTTTATTCCTCTGAAGGAAAGCAGAGACATAGCATAAACTAGTTGTGTTTCCCCAGAGAAAACATCTTCATCCTTTCTTTAACTGATTTGTACCTTATATCCAAGGATAACATCTCTTTGCATCATTTATCTGTAAATATCTGCAAGAGCAAAGTATAACTTCCTGGAAGTGGGGTACAGAAGCTTTAGTGAAGTTTAATTTACACACCAATACAGCTTTGGTTTTTTTTCCTAGAACATTAATTCCTGTGATCCTAAAACTCCTTTAGTTTTCTGTCAGGGCTGTCAGGGAAATAGGAAGGAAGGCTATGCAAAGGCTGAAAAAATGTAGATGCAGTTAAGCTTAATATTTAAGTGCAACTAGTCATCTGCCTCCAAATGAGGATATTATTTACTATTGAATCGGCTCAGATAACTTGGATTTTTGCATGGGAACTTAGGCTGCTCAAGGCCTACAGGAAAAATATATTACAGTGAACAAAAGGAGCCACATGGCAGTCAGCAGGATATTCCAGTTGGTCAACTTGAGTTATCTAGTGCAAGTAGCAGAGTGGAGAGGTTTTTCTTTCATGAATACAAAAGAAAAACCACTCTGGAGGCAGTTCACAGCAAGAATATAACTCAAACTTCTACTGCTATAAAAATAGCCCTGTGGGACTACCTAGCCAGGCTGGGAATATAATAGGGAAGAGACAAAAATCTTAAAAATTTACCATTTTGAAATCTCCTTCTTTGATGGAATCCAATGGAAAAGAGTTTCAGTGTGTGGAATTCTTTGTATTGTTTAGCCTCAGGAAGGGTCTTGAACTTTAAAGTTTGGAGTCATCTGCTACAACCTTCAGAGGTAAGCACCATTCTGGACAGGTGGATTAGGGTTATGTGATGTGTAATATTTCTGAACAAAGGAATCAGAATTGCTATCTATGGAAACATAAGCTTACTGATAATTGTACTCAACTCCATGCTATTAATTAGAAGCTAAACAATGATATTGCTGTTGCCAACTGAGTCTATAAGCTTCTTTTTTTGGATAATAGCATTAGGAAACAAAAATCTGTTCCCTATTTGCCATGGTATAGGAAAGGAAGGAAGACTCAGGCTTGCAGCTGAGAAAAAACTATTTGCAAAGAGCCATGCATTCAAGTTGGCCTATAAATTTATATTAATTAACAAAGGTGGATAATTTCTCTCCAAGTGGCAGCTAGGCTGTCTTCTTGCATGAGAGCAAGACCAAAATTACACTGTACTGATCCATAGTGACTGTAGGCTAGTGCTCAGAGTTTGGTTTTAAGGTGAAAGTAATTCCAGGATTCCAGTTACACGTTGATGTATTTAAGCTGTCCTTGTGAGACTTGTTCCATAACCCAAAGGAAATATTTCTGACTGTGATCTTCATTTTTTGCCTATGAAAACCGCAGGCTATATTTTCTTCTTGGGTGACAAACTCGGTATGATGCTTTGTGTTACTAAAGTGGTGCAAAGCAGCTGCAATGCTCTGTGGATTGAGGCTAACACTTCTTGATGGGAATGGGGTTAGTTGGGATAAACCTGGGCTTTCACACATTGTTTAAAAACCAGCTAGCAGATGTCTGTTATCTACACCTTGCTTTCCTGTGTTCCAGCTTTAGGGAGGAATAGCTTTTTTTGGTAATATATGAGAAACTTCAGCGTGAGGTCAGAAAGTTGTTCAGTGTTGTCATCCTGTATGAGTCTGATCTCTGCCAAACCACAAACCATCTCTCACAAAATTGTTTAATATTGCAAAAGAAATGGTGTTCTATTAGTCCTTGCATTCCAGCTGATACTAGAAGCTTAACCATTTTCATTTATGGCCTTTCTATTTTATGTGTTTTTGTCAAATTTTAAATCACAGCTGATTTAGTGCGGCCTGCATCGATAACATTGATGTCATCTGCAGAACAATGCTTTACAAATCTGTTAAATCTCCCTGAAGTACATTTGCTGAAACACTTTTCTATGTTTTTGTAACTGGTTGGGTCATTAAATAATTGAGAGAGGATTAAAAAAGAGGTGGGAAAAAACACTCACTCTTTCTGCATCTACAGTTACAGTGGTATTTTGACTGGGAAGCACTTGAGCACTGCCTCAATTGGGCAACCTTCTCTCAGTGTATTATAAACAGTATTTGGATAATGTATTGCTCCTACTAGTTTTACATACCTGAATAATGCAGAGCAGCAGTGGGCTGAGAAAGACCCCAATGAACTGGACAAAAGTAATGAAATGTGTCTATATTAGGATACAGAACCCCGCTGAGGCTAGATCTCACCTCCCCACTTGTTTTCATACAGTATCAAATACAAATTAAACTGCGATATATTTCTAGATGTGGAATCCTCTGGATGGTAAAGATATTAGCTTTGGAGGATATGTCTGCATAAAAAATGTCAGCGTGGGAAGCACATACTGCTTGTGTTGATTAAACTGGAGCACACGTGCCTCAGTCCCTGGCAGGATTGCAGCAGTCCCGCTGGAGTCTGTGCTGCCACAGCTTCTCACTTCCTGTGAATTATGCTGGATTGAATCTACCATGGGACAAGTTCCTAGCTGGCACTTCAAGCCTGATTTTTCCAGCAGCATAGAGATGCTGTGAATGTAAAACAGGAGGAAACCTCTTACCAGAGTCAAATACAAGTCCACCCCTACTGCTGCACTCAGAGACTCTTTCCTTCCCTGTGGGTTGGAGAGTTTCTGTGCCAAGGTGGGTGACAGCAACAGGTCACAGACATCTGCAAGGCCACTGCTGCCCCTCCTCTGCACTGCTGTGCAGCGGGAGCCCACTGCAAAGGGAAAGCCAAGATGGGCAGGTTAAACTTCTTTGGCTAAAAATTCCACAAACATCCAGAGAAGAAGCCTCTGCTCTGCAGGAATTTGTACTTGAACTGCTCTGTTTAAGTGTAAAAGTTGGATTGCTGCTTCTGTTAAAGGAAACAGACATGACTGGGAAGGAGACTTCAGAGTTAATTGAGTGCCATCACTGACTAGTGCAAACACTCTTACATCTCCTTTACTGTAAGACTGTATATAAAAACCAGGTTTTTGTCTCTCTTGTTCCCTTCAAAAAACAAATCTAATTCTTAAGTCCATATATTTCAAGCTCAAGAAATCCAAATTAAAGCTTGTACTCATTTTTCTTGGGTGAACTCTGATTTAAGCCTAAATAATTTAGTGCATAACAATCATGTTCCTTTCAGTCTCTCTGTCTCAACTTTCTTCTTGACTTCACCAAAAATAAGTTCTTCAGTCCTTTGATTATACCTATTATTCTTCCTTGCACCTCTCCCATTTAAAATTTTATTTATCCTAATAGTAAGTATCCTTCCCCACCTCCACAGAAACAGCTCTTGTTTATGTGTGCTTGGATTTGCTTTTTTCATGTTTGCTTGTCCTCATATTAGTGGCCCACAGCCCTCCTACAAATCAACAAGCAGAAAGAAATCCGTCTTCTTCTTAGCCATTTCCAAGGGTGGAGCATTCAGTATACTGGGTAATTGTTATCCTTCAGTTGGCACTTTAAGATTTCCCTCTACTTTATTAACCTAGCCTTTAATAGTTATTCATTCATTCAATCCATTTCTTTGTGAACTGTAGCCCAGTTCTTCTCTTCAGTGAAAAACCTTTCAATTCATGAGTTATTTTTCTTTATTAATGCTTCTGAATGCTTCTTCCCTGATTGTTAGTGACTTTTATAAAGTTATATAAAGTGAGGTCAAAGTGAGGTGATTCTTAAGGAACCTCATTTCTTAATTTCCTTTCAGCCATAAGCCTTCCTTTTCAAAAAGCATACTCTATGTCTGATTTCAGACAGCTTCTCATTCTCACAATTTCTCTGCTAATCCCCATCTCTTCCTGTTTTACTATTAATTCCCAGTTTGTTATCATAGGCTTTGCCAAAGTTAAGACAGATGAGATCAATCATGTCCTTTGTCTAGAGTGTAGGTTATCTTGTCAAAGAAATGTATGAGGTTAATCTTGTACAAGCTACTTTTGTTAAGCCCATGCTGTATTTTATGCCATTTTCATTTGACCTCTACGTCTTTAATTATCTTTTTCCTTAAAAGCTGTTCTAAGGCTTTACACCACTGAAGTCAAAATTCAAGGACTATGGTTATCCACAGGCCTTCTCTCCAGCTAAATACAGGCACTACATTTTCTCGTAATTTGTCTTACAGTATCCTCCTTGGTATTTTATTGCAAAGTATTGCTAGATGAACAAGAAGATTCAGATTACAGTAGTGCACTTCTAGTTCAAACCCTTTATACATTTATTTTCATCAGCAGGTGCTGATGTTTATTGGGAATTCTTGCCCAAACCAAAACAACCCATGGAATTAAGGGCTGCATACACAGTGAAAAAAGGACCACAAGTAAAACAATTTTCATGGCGGTATGGCTAAGAAAGATGGGGAGAAAAGTGAAATTTGTCCCTGGAAATTGAGTTAGGCTGATGTACCTTACCTAGGTCTCACTTTGTTGTTACCTGTCATAAGGGGAATTACCTAATTGCCCAGTGAAGGGAGAAGCTAAACCAAGGTAAGCTTCAATTTGTGACACTGTGGAGGAGGCTCTTCAACAATGGGTTGCTGGGCTGCTGTCTCTGTTAATAAAAAGCACAGAAGAATATATAAACCAGAATCCTGGAAAGATCCCACAGGTATGGGAGTGATACAACCCCCAGTGCATCTCCAAAAAGGATAGGAAAGGCAAATCTGGTTGGTCAGACCTCAGCTGGCTGACATGAGCATGAGCAGTGACATCTCCAAACCTGCAGATTATATTAAGAATGATTTCTGTTTAGTCAAGTACTGTACTCATAGTGAGTAACTTCAGGAAGTGTTGGCCACAAAATCCAGAAGATGAAAAGAGTGTAGAATTAGAGAGAAATAACCTAAGTTGTGATTGTGCTATACTGAGTATTTAGATGGTAGTTACAACTTGGGGAGGAGATCTTTGAGTTGTTCTTGACAGTCCTCTAAAATCACTGCTTGGATAACATGCCAGCCAAAAAGTCAGCACAATGTGAAGCATCACTATCAATGTTCTGAAAGCAAACCAGAAAACACTGTTTTGCTGTTATCTAAAACTTTGATGAACTTTTTGAGTCAATCACTTTGTGTGATTCAGAACTTCACAGTTTAAAAAGGACAGAGTGGTTATAGAAAAGATAGTTGAAAGGGCAAGCACCTAAGAGAGGGAAGAAATTTTCTTATGAAGAAAAACTAATAAGGCTGTGACTTCTTAGGATGGAGCAGAGAGTAACTGGAATATGATGGAAGCTCATGACATCATCAATTGACAGGTAAGGTAGCACAAATCCAGGACCACACCTAGTCTGAGGTCTAGAATGAGAAATATGCATTAAAACTAGTGTAAATTGGTTTGAAACAGATACAAAGAACTACTTTTTACATCGCAGAGAGTTAACATCTGAATATTGTAAACAGGAGGCTGTGAAGGCAGATTGCATCAGCGGGGTCAGAAAGGAAATGCACAAATTAATGGACATTTATTTAAGTCCATAAAATGCAGGTAATGGAATAATCGGGGATGTACACCACAAACGCTTCATCCCATGAGCTGTGGGACCTGCAGGAGTATTAGGATTATAAATAGGTAAGTAACTGCTTCTCTCTCTGCTAATGCAGAGTACTGGGCTAGAAAGTACCACCCAGCAGGGCTTCCCTATGCTTTTTGTTTTGCAGGTTGCCCTGACAGCTGGGATTTGTTGCTGTAAGTGGATTCCTGAATGGGAAAGACTGTCTCTCAAAAGGGTTCACAGCTGTTTTCCAGAGAACTCATTCCTATTCCAGTGGGAACTGTGGTATACTGCCCAGTCCCTTACCAACAGGTCTGTCCTGACCTCAGCTAAGACTGTGTATTTGATTCTGGCTGGCAATCAGAGATGTTCCTTATCCAGATTTTCAGCCTGCATGGGCTATCTCTGTGACTAAGAAGAAAAATAAAAACAAAAATATATATACACGTATGTGCATAAGGAAGGATAGATAGTATGGTTGTTCAAATTCAATATTTTTGAGTAACTGTGTCTGGGGCTGTTTATAAAGGCAGTTATTTATTTTATTGTAATCCTTATTAGCTTCTTATAAGCCCTCCTTCTTAGTCTGTTCCTCACCTTATAAATTCCACTAGCTTTGTGAGAGTTTGGGTAGTGCAGAATGTTTGCCAAGATAAAGAAATCACAGATTGTTTTCCATTTCTTTCAGTTTGTTTTTACCTGAGGGGGGAATCTACCATTACGTGGCCAAGTAAGAAAAGATGTAGCTATATCATTCAAGCTTTTGCAAGATAACAAGGTATTTTGTTTCTTTTATCTGACCTCACAACTGGCCTTTTATAGTTTGTCCTTTAAAAATACCTGTGCATGTGAAGGCAGAGGGATGATGCAATGACAGTCACAATAGGGTCCTCCAGAGATTGCAGTTTTGCACACAGAAGCATTGCTCCTGAACAAGGTTCTGCTGGGGGGAAACAGAGAGACTGGGCATGCTGGTGGCAAGACTGTAGGGTGAGGGACCACAATTATGCTCCTGAGCTTATCGAGGAAAAAAGAAGTTCATACATATGTGATCTTGGGAGAAGATGGAGCCTTTAAGGAAAAACGAAACCAGACTGAACTAAACAAGGAGGGAGAACAAAACCTCTGAATAAGTGAGGAAACAGAACAGAAATTCCAATAGACCTAGGTAAATAAGGTTTGTATCCAATTTAAACAACACAAATCAGCTAAGACATTCCCAGTGGTAAGAAGCAGAGGGATGCAAATGTACTAAATTGAGCACAACGATGAGGAGCATTATACCACTCCCACATTGTACAAATCAACATCTGCTTTTCCAGGAGGATGGTTGTGCTCAGTGGAACGTCCTGCTGAGCTGCGTGTTCCTGCCTAGATGGGAGCTTGCAGCAGCCACTGAGCCCCCTCCAGGCTTCACTGGAGCGCTGAGAGACTGGAGGTAAGAGACAGCATGCCCCTCTCTGGAAGACAATAGTTGTGAATATTTGACTGTTTAAAACCAAATCATGAGCCTCAGAGTATAGAAAACTGGCAAAGAAAATTGAGGAGTGATTTCAGCTCAGCTGATGACTGAATCCTGCCTTTGCTATCAAAAAACATGCAGCAAAATGGTCCTGCTCTGTCTTGCAAGTGATGACATAGAACTTACTGCCTCTCTGTCCTTTATTCAGGGCCCTGGTTAAAACAGCCTGGAGAATACCAAGTACTTAAGATTCAGGCAATCATACTCTTAAGAGCATTTTTTGGGTTGCATGCAATATCTCTCTTTAAATTAAATACTTGGGAAGACACTTTTTTCACCCCTTTTTAGTTAAAAAACATTCCTGACATCTCTAATACAAAGCAAGCAGAACACCTTGTAATTTAAAATCAAAACTTTATATAAATGAGATGACTATTTTACAATAACAACTCCAAACTACCTAGATTAATTATACTGTAAACTGCATTATTTGGCACCATTACTGCAGTTTACTATGTTAAAACAATGAAAGGCTTAGAAAATCATAACATGGTGATTGATACAGAATTCAGATTATCTGCCTTAGGAAGATGTGATGAAATAAAGATTTGTGTGTACAAGTTATGATTTATCTTTGAAACTAGAGGCACGTGAGCCTCCATTTCTATGCATAGGCTATGCGACAGACTTATTGAAAGCTGCATTCTAAATTGCACTATTGTTCCAATTGGCTTCTATGTCTGCATTGACTGCAAAAAATTGTATGTGTGTGTAAGTCTGCCAGTGAGAGAGATTAACTCCATTTTCTACTGGGAAATAGACTTCCTAGCTTCCTTTATACCCTCCATAGAAATTAGTTGTAGATTTTTAAGAATATTGCTGAATACTATAGACTAGCAGTAGGAATCTGTGTTCCCATGGTTTCTAGTTAGTATGTCTTTGAGAAAAGCGACTGTGGAAGACCTTGAAAAAGGTTATGTTTTTCTAGGAATCTTTTGTCTCTCTCTTTTTTTTTTTTTTTTTTAAATTCCAGGGCAAGAAGATTTTGTGGTTGGTGGTCAGGCAGACAGGAATATGAATAGTCTTGTGCACCCCAAAAAGAGGAGCAATAAGAGTCCCAGAGGTCTAACATCTGACACGAAGTACAGGTGGTGTTTTGGTTTTATTACATCTCTTTTGCAACCTTGTCAAATTCTCTCTGTGTTCCACTTTGGACGTGCCTTTGGAATATTAAATTATAATTCATAATATCCACACAAGCACAGATCTGGGAAAGAGGAAATTTGCAGGTTGGCACTGGGTCAGAGGAAGGGAAGGAGTATGGGCACAATGGGCAGCTCTTTCCTGCTGAAGCTGTAGGGATCCGTGCTATGGCATTCTCTCCATCAGGGACAGGTCAGTCAGATCTGATACAAAGCCTCGCTTGAACCCTCAGGACTTGAAGGTGGCTTTCCAGGATTTTAAGACTTTCCATTAAAGCATAGAATCAGTTGATAAAATTTCCCTCTATATTCAAAGCATGGATAAAGGAACCCATGAAGCTATGCATGCCCTCAGAGGGCAGCACAGTGCAACAGGATCTGTAGAGTCAGGAAGCTGCTGCTGGGTGCCCAAGGTCTGCACTGCTGGCCTGCTGGCAGCTGTAACATCAGATTAGGTCTAGGGTGCCACACAGGTAGACTGTGCCAGGTGTGCCTTGGGAGGCCTCTTTTGGCTTGGCCTCATCTGAATGGCATCCGGTTTGCAGTCCAGAGACTTCCCCAGTATGAACTCAGATGCAGGAAAGAGAAATACATAACTTCAAAGCCACTTTCCTGAGCTTAACTAAAATCTATCACTGGGTCCACTTTGAGCAGAAAGCCCAGTAGTCTGGGCACTGTTTTTTTCTAGAGGGCATAGTCCTGGAATAGTCTTTGCACTGTGCAGTGTAGCCAGAAAATTTCAGAAGTGGAGTGTGGAGCAGAGGCAAAGAACTGTTAATTGAATGAATTTCATAAATAAAACATAAGAATAAGCTATTATATTTGAATCTAGACTATTATTTTTCTTATTGTTAGGAATCTGGAATGAACTTTGCCAAAATATTAGGATTTCTGACTGACTTGTCAGACATCTGACCCCCTCAGACATCTTTCAAATGGGTCAAAATGTAAATGCAATGTTTTGTACATAAAATGAAGTCTTCCTCCAGCAATTGATTCACTGACAGGAAACGTCTATTGCCTAGCTACAGCTCAGAGAAGATGATCCTGAACTTTCAAGGTGGAAATATATGCTTTTTGGTGCTGAAGATCCTGAGTTTGACTCTCAGTGTTTATGACACTGCAAGAATGGAAGCTTCAAAGTCAAATTTTCTACACTATAACATGGTGCCACTGTACCACCTGACACCAGCTGGTGTTTGTTGGAGAAGATGAAACAGGGAAACCTTATAAATATGATTGTTTAGCAAAAGACTGAAAATATGAAACTTATAATCGAAATAGAAATGAAAGCTAGCTTTGAGATATAGGACACTGTTAGTTACTATATAACCAAAGAACAATGGCCTAGCCAGCTGAAAGAGAATTCCTTCTGATTGAACAATACCCTTCTGCTGACGGTGAATCCAAATGTCAAAGCAGTAAGAGAAGACTTTGAAGAGTAGCTTTTAGAGTTTAAAATGTAACACAGTATGGAAATGTAGTAGTTCTTATAGGCCATCTGTAAATTTTATAGAATGTGTGTCATGTACTGATTGAATCAAAATGTGAATCAAATTGAATGAGAATATTCTCCATAGAGAGATATAACGTATTGTAACAAGAACTTCTCTCTCTTAATTCTTCCCGCTCTAACTCTTAATCTCTCCTTCCTCCCTTCTCCCCATTCTAACTCCTACTCTTAATTCTTCCCTCTCCCTTGCCCTCTCTTCTCCTCCTCCCTCTTGCCCCTCTCTCTACCCCCTTAATTGCCTCTTCANCCCTCTCTCTACCCCCTTAATTGCCTCTTCACCTTCTGCTCTCATGCTCTCTGCTCCCTCTTTCCACTCTCTCTCTCT
>VWYI01006461.1:0-22436 GCA_013399455.1 Anthoscopus minutus | reverse complement strand
AATAACAAGTCACTAGATTTGAAATGGGCCTAAAAGGATTCTCCTGGTCATGATACAGACTTTTATTATCTGAATCCTAAATACTGCTTATTTTATAGTATCACAAACTACAGTTCCAGTACATCCTAGAATGACAATGGGATAAAAAGTAATTGGGCCATTCTAATCTGGCTGCAATATAATTACATAAATAAAATTATTAGCATAGACTAAGATATAGGTAAAACAATACAGTGCCTGAAGCTGCCTTTGGAAAACCAATGAGGAACTTCTCCATGTTCACTACAAATTAGATTAAGCTACTTCCTGCAATAAAATTGGATCAACATTTTTATAACTTAATCTTCCAGGTACAAGCATAAGGTCTACCTGCAAAATAATAAAAAAAAGGTATAATATTTTGCTTTTATATATTCTAGAGGCTTTTGAATGCCTAATTCATTTAATAATACTAAAACATATTTTGCAAAGAGTAAAAGTAGAAGTTTTTTTCCTTTTTTCATAGATCCTCTCCCACATCTCACAGTTCTCTGTGTGCTTCATTTCTGTAGAAGGGGAAATATCTCTACAAACTCTTTGCTCAGTGCCCTTTTCCTGAGTGGGTCTGGGGACTGAAGGCAAACTTACCAGATTGTACAGAAGCAGGGAGGGAAGGGATGCATGATCTTCCCCTTCTCTTGAGGAGACTGAGAAAAATAACATAGTGTTTTATTCTGCTTTAGCACCCTAAGGATTATTCTGTATTTCAAGGGAATAAAACTGAATAAAAGCAAGCAGTTGTATAAAGCTATGTAATAGTAGTCATCTTCCACTCCTTCAGTGTGTACAAAAAGCTGGTACCAGTTTCTCCTATGGAAAAGGCACATACCAATCTCAGATGCAACACTCTAAGAAAACAGTCATGTTTTCTCCTCCTGAGAACACAGTGGCCTCTCCCTAATGAGATCATTGTTCTGTCCATGTCCATTTGTGGAAGTGTTCTATGTGATTTTCTTTCCAGGATATTGGGGATTTTGAGAAGCTTAGCTATATAACCTTTTATATGAAATCCCATAGCTACTCTAGAAGAAAGTAATGATATTCAGGTCTGTGGACATGATTTTCTGAGCCTGAGAGAGTTTTTCAGCCTGTCAGTGGCTGATCTGTTTCAAAGGGAAAGTCTTTTGGGAACATTCTCTTTCATGGACTGTTTTTTGTAAATAGGTTTTGGTTCTCAAAACAATGTCACACAAATGTTCTGAATGTGTTTTTCTCTTGTTCCACCACTGGGACCAGAGAGGAGGTTCCTTTGACCAGTCGTGTTGACCTGTATCAGAACACCTTATAAAAAGGGTTGCAAACCCCAAAATAAAGGCTTTTTCTGCCTCACTGAGATCAAAACCTCGCTTTGTGATTTGAATCCACTCTACTATTTCGTGTCTACTAGCGACACAGGTCATGATAGCTGTGTCTTATATGGTGTCCAAAATATACAACTTTTGTACTATAAATGAGAGGGAAAGAGTAGTCTTTCCCCATAGGTCTTGCAGTTAAGAATTTAATTCTGAAACTGTGAAAAATGGGCATGTTACCAGTGCATTACATCAGGTGGTGGTTTATTTAATAGAAAAAAAATCACGTATTGCCTTCCTTGTCTGTCTCCCTTATGGAGTGCTACTGAAATGGGATATGCACGTGGCTGAGATCAGACCCAGAGGAGAATACAGAGCATCAGGCTGTGTGAAGGGGAAATAAGAAAAATGGAGGAAAAGCCACACATAGTGTGAAAGTGAAATATAGTTGGGAATATAAGGACATATAAAATCTTTAGAACAACCATTAGAATGTCCCCACCTTCCCAAGGTAATGAAAGCCTGAGTCTGCTGTTGCTCAGTTGTACTTGTGCCCATTTCCAACCTACTCAGAAGTGTTCTTCATGGAATTAATAGTATGTTTTCTCTTAAACTCCAGGTAGAGGTCAGATTCTCTCTTGTACAGGAATGCTTGAGCCAAATAATAAGAGTACTAGGGTAGAAAAGCATAAAGTCACCATACACTGAAGAAAATCATGTATAGTTTATTTTTGTTCTGATCATTAAAAACAAGACAAAGAATGACAACTTAGAACTAGGTTTGGAAACTGTGAGACCTGATAGCAGAAACTGAAATTCTGTTTCACACAAGTACTTATACTGAGATCTAGAGAGAGAAAAATCAGTCTTTTTATCTATATTTTTAATATGGGATTGTGAGTATTGTGTGAAATTCAAAATTATTTTACCTACAGAAAACAGAGCCACCCTTGCAGCAGTTTTGTTCTGCCCTTACTAATGTAGTTCTGAAGCACCGGTCACTGACTAAGTACTCATATTCAGAACATTAATTCTTTAAGTAGAAAATCTAAATTAATGGTCCTATTCTAAGTCCTCAGCACAGAGACTCTTCCATGTTGTATAGTTCAATTCCATGACTGGAACTATTTGAAATGGGTAAAAGACTTCTAATTAAGTGTAACACAGCAGCAAAAAGATTTCTCTCTTAAGCAGAGAAACTCCTCTGGATGGTTTTAGACTAAGATTTATTTCAAGTGTGACAATGAAGACCTCTAATTTTCAGGCTGCTGGAAAAGATTCTTTTGATTCCTTGGACATGTTAGGCTTTTCAAGGCTTCACTCTTGTTTCCATTGTGTTTTGACAGGTACAGAAGAGTCAAGACAGGAATATCAAGGTTTTATCACCTTGAAGCACCTATTTTGTGTTATGATTTAATGTGATATCTACTTCAAACTTGGGGAAAGAGAGGTTTTTACTGCAGGCAAGTTAATAGCTGTGTGAGGAAACATTTTCTGAGAAAGGAAAGGGATGGCTTCTCTCAGATATGTAGCAGTTCCAACTCTTGATTACCTTCAAAATCAATCAGCACTTCTGTGAATTGTGTAATTATGGAATCATACACATTTTAAGGGACATTTTAAGTCCAGTTTAAGGGACTATTAAAGACTTCTCAAAGTAGATCAAATTAGACTGCGTTTCTCAGGGTCTTCTTGAGTTTTGAATGTCTCCAAGGATGGCTGTTTCAGAGCCTCCCTGGGCAAACTGTTTCAGTGTCAGACCACTCCATGGATAGATAGGACTTCCAGTTTTTAATCAGAATTCCTCCCTTGCACCTGCCTGCATCCATTGCTTTTTCTCCTACTACTGTGTCCCTTTGAAAGGAGTCTGGCTCCACTATCTCTATAACTCCTGAGAGGTGATTGGAGACCTCAATATCCCTGTCTTTTCTTCAGCCCAGTTCTCTTGCCCTCTCCTCCTCCTTCATGGTGCTGTCCCTCTGACCATGCTGGTGGCTCACTCACAGAGGGACTCCAGCTTTCCACTGTCTTTCTTGTACTGAGGAGCTCAAAGCTCTGCGTGGTACCCCAGAAGGGGAGAGCAGAGCAAAAGGGAAACACCTGCCTTAGCTTGCTGGTCACACCCTTGCAGCCCACGTTGCCACAGGCACATTCCTGGTTTATGCTCAATGTGTTGTCCACCAGGAACCCCAGGTCCTGTTCTGTAAAGCTGTGTTGTGGCTGGTCTGTCCCCAGCACGTACTGGTTATGGGCTTTCTGCTCCCTCAGTTCAGGCCATTAACCTCTGTTGAGGTTTTCATGAGGCTCCTGGTGGCATATCTATTCATCCTGTTGAAGTCTGTCTAAATAGCACCGCTGTCCTCCAGCCTACCAACCACTCTCCCCAGTTTAAGCTTCCTGAGTGTGCACCTCTGCTCCATTACTCAGGCTGTTAATAAATAAAATAAACAGTGTTGTCTCCAGGCATGCAGCAGGTCACCAGCTGCCAGTTGAACTTTGCACAGTTGACCACAAGCCTTTGAGCCTGATGAGCAAGACAATATTTCACCCATCTTATCATCCACCTCTGTAGCACATTTTGGTTATAGGACACTGTAGAAGACTGTCCAAAGAATTTCACTTTCTAGAAATGTTTATATTTGTCTATTTGAGTTTCCTGCTCTACACTCCAGTCTACTCTCTCTGTGTAGAGCAATAGGTTTTAACCATTAAAATAAACTCTCAGTCCTGATACTGAACCATTTTGCCTTTGGTTTCCTTGAGGGTTAGTGGATATAGGCACTTTCAGAGGTAAAGCAGTTTGCCAAGAGCAGAATTAACTCAAAAAGTTTTCTTTTTCTGGTAAGAATTTTTTTTAAATTATTTCATTTAAATCATTGTTATGTCCCTTAACTCTTTTATTCTTATCCCCTTGTTAATCTCTAGTATTATTTTCTTCATACCTTGTTCCTTGCCTGATTTTTCCTTAATTCTCACATTGTTTTAAAACTCCAGGTACAGCCACAGTAACTTCTTATCTTTGCTTTCTAACATCAGAGATGTTTGCTGTTCTCTCTCCATTTATAAATCTCTTCAGTTAATGCTACCTTCCTGGCAATCTTCTGTCATTTAAATTAAGTTTTCAGAAGATTCCATCTGCCAGGTCCCTGAGTGTGTTACAGTCTGGTTTATATTTCTTCTAATCCCTTGACTCATTCCTCTCCTTACAATAATGAATTCTTCTCATTCAATTTAATCAGGCTTCCTTCCCACTTTTTTGTTTTCAGACATTTTCTAGTGCCAATCAAACTGAGAACAGCCACTTCACCAGTAGCTTCTAATTTGTATGGTTGGGAAAACAGAGGGTTAGAAGCAGGACAGGGCCAGGGAGAAATCATTGAATCAGAAAAATTTCCTGGAATAACTGTGCCTGTACTACGAGATTTCAGCATGTCTGAGGGTACTGCTGACCTTCAGAGCATGATCCTTTATGCTAACAAATTGTTAAACTGTGCCCTCACTGGTGTAAGCTTGGCCCTTCCTAGCTAGTGCTTTTCCCAAATACTTATTGGGGGCAGTTCAGCTCATCATCACTCAGGAGGTCATTACCAGTAGGTAGTTTGCACACAGACACTGATTTGGAGCTAAGAGATTTTATCTAACTACATAACATTTTGGCTTGGTGCAATGGAAAATTCTTAGATGTGTTTTATTCACTGGTATGTAAGATTGCTCTACTCTGTACATTTGCTTTTCCAACAAATTTGATGACTCTATCATTAGGTTCTGTCTTTTGTAGGCTTCAGCTGCCAATTTGAAAAAACCCTCCTCCTCCTGGTTAATACTTCACAGATTTTTGTGGTTAAACAAGCCTGGATCTCATCTCTTGAGCTTCACAAAGACTATATACCTTCTTGGCATGAACCATAACACTATTTCCACTGACTTGCATTTTTGCTGCTTAGTCAGCAGGACGCATCTATGCCTTTCCCAGGCAAAAGGACCTTTTAGCCATAACCATTAGTGGAGACCTGACTTCCAGTGTCTTTCACAGCAAAGTAAGAGTTTTGTTATTGTGATTGTCTCAAAGGCAAGAAATGGCTTGAGGTTTTTCATTTATTTCTTTTTAAAAACATATGCACCTTATTTTCCTTTTCTTGTGTAAGGCTGCTCCATGAAAATGAGCAGGAAGCAGGAAAAAGCTTATAGGACTTGAAGAAGGAAAAAATAGAATATGTAAATATTTTTAAATATTTAAATATTTCAAAGAAGATTTTAAAACGCAGAGTCCTGTTTTGATATAAATAATACAAGGACCCAGAAGAATGATTTGATGAAAATGGTTCTTGAACTCAAGGCAACAAGTATACATACATACAAAGATTTCTTCAGCCAAATCATAAAGTTCCTTGTTGGATGCATCATTATGTATTCCATTTATGAGTTAATTTTAGTCACTGATATGCTTCACAGAATATTGGGGCAGAACTTCTTGCGTAATTTAAAGTCACTACAAGACAAGATCAGAAATCAAACCCATTTAGTATTTTTAGGATCTGTTATTACTATAGCATTATGTTGAAACAAAATTACTGAGGACGATACTATTTTAAAATTGTTTCAGAAGGAAATAGTCATTGTCTTATTATATTTTTTCAATATTTATTTCTCTCTGCTTAGCTTCATATTAGAAGTGAACATTGATATGTGGCTAGTTTGAAGCAGGTTTGTTCACGCATACTTTTATTCACCCATATGTAACTCTAATTTTCTTTTTTTTTCCTAGTAAAAGCTGCAGATTTTCTGATATGCTAAATTATCTAAAATCTTTGCATGACCTTGGTGATTGAGAATTGTTTTTGGCTGTAAGACATTTGGTCTGATTTATATATGAAGGCAAGAAATCTGAAGAAGCATTTTGAAGATGGAGTGACTTATGATGAATTAGAGGTACTGAGTCATGTTTCATAAAATTTTTATTTCTTGGTACTTGTTATGCTGGTGTTAGTGAAACTTGATTTGCATGCCTGTCACTTCTAGTGAACAAAATATTTCTCACACCAGATTTGAATAAAACACACAACTTATAGAGCTGTCTCATATAATAACACTACAGTGGAGTTGACTAAACCTTCAGAATATTTATGGTAAAATATTTATCCACTCTTGGCCAAATCCTTATTTTGATTCAATAATAACTCCAAATACTTATCAATTAGAAAAAATATACAGATAGGCAAAAAATATTTTCTGGGGTTTTCTTTCACCAAAAATATTTTTTAAAGTTTTAAAGAATCTTCATTGGAGGACTTTTTTAAATATGAAAGAAAATTACTTATCTTGAGGTCGGTGTATCTATTATCTTTGTGTTTGTAGCAATGTTGTAGGGATACCTAATTTCAGATTCTGGAAATTCAGTTTTACTTTGGTAATATTCTTATATTTTTATATTATCTTATACTTTGTTCATATATTATCTTATACTTTGTTAATGTTCTTATACTTTTTGTCTATTGTTATATGAGGGTTCTATGCCAAATTTTAAAGCATTTAATAGGAATTATAATATGGGAACATAAAGAGGAAGGGAAGTTTTGACTCATTAATACATAGGCTCTTTTTCAGTCCTATTTTATTTCTACAGTTGTACTTGAGATGCCTTCCTTTCAGTGTGCTTGGTTTTTTAAATAACTGTCCACTTGCATATCTTATCCTGACATGGGATATTCACTCAGATGTGGAAGCAAGAAAGTCTTCTTGGGTCTCACTGCACAACCACAGCCAAAGAAACCAAAAGACAATTCCTACAAACTTCCCATGGCAAGTTTTACTCAGAGCTAGAGAATGAGCATCACAGACATCACAGATGTCTACCCTGTGACTTTTAAAATAGACTAAGGGCTGTCTACTTTCATAGAGATTTTTCTTTAGTCTGGCTTGGCACTTTATGCTGTCAGAACACAGGTATAAAACATCAGAAAGGCCACACCAGGTCAAAACATATCTGAGAGATATACCTGACTTTTTGCCTCTGACTGAAGTCAAAAACAGTTGCCTGTGGTTGTGCAAAAATGATTTGAAAGAGTGCAGTCTCAGATTGTGATCTCCTTGCTTCTCTTGTTGGCTTCTCTTTCCTTTTCTTTTTTCCAGACAAAAATGTCCAGGCAGAATGGAATGGTTTTCCTTTGGAAAATGTGATTTGACAGAACTGAGACACAGCATGGTGATGTGTTCATTTAGTAGAAGATTAAAGAGTAAGCAGACTGGCTTGCAAGCTAAGCTGGAGTCCTATGGCTGTCTAGACTTAGAATCAAGATGCATAAAAGACAAGCTAAAATTTTCTAAATTAGCCTGAAGCAGAATGCGCAAGACTTAGCCTTACAAAAGAAATGGAAATCTTTGATCTTTTGTCTTGAACAAGGCTATTTTTAAAGGGGTAGAAAACAGTCTTCTGAAGAGTCTTGGTCTTTTGCCTCTGATACCTGAATAGATGATTTGTAACAATTTGCTCTGTCCTTCGACCTTACCTTGGCACTGATATGATCCTTTCTCCAGTAATGCATCCCTAGAGCTTGTGTTCTGAAAATCAACTGCAATCTGTTTATTTATAGACTTAAAAAGAAATATTTAATTCCAAGATCAGTCTGTTGTCCTGCCTTTATTTACTCAGGCACGTGGTAACAAAGATTTTGCAGACCAGTGGTTGACTAACCGAGGCAAACAGAGTAAAACCCCTGGTACTAGGTTACAGATGCATCATTCAAGGATGAAGATTATGACCTACTTTGTAGTTCAAGCAGGCAAAATCATGGAAGAAAGGAAAAACAAACAAAGAAACAAACAAACAAAAAACAGTGAAAAGGGATCTACGAAAGAGGTATTACAGGAACTGGAAGTAAACTCTTGGGAAAAAAAAAACAGCATATGATTGTTTTCATAGAAAAAGTTGAGAAGTGATCTAATAGTAGGAACTAAATCTCTGAAAAAATTACAATGTTTCATGATCACCAGAAAACCCTGATGGAAGGATCCTGGTCTAAACTGCTAGGACAAGACAATAACAATACCCACACCACCTACAAAAATATTCTCAGCTGACCATTTTAGTTACGGTTAAGTGGCAAAGGAGCTATGCTCAGGACAAACTACAGATTCCAGATGGCACCTCTTAAGGTGCAAGAAGCCTGAAAAGTACTTTGTAAGCTATCTGGGAAAACTGCAGCATTATGAGGTGACATTATATGCTTAAGTTTTGTAATTTGTCCTAGCTACAAGAATTACGAATGAATGCTTACTGCAGTTGAAACACATCCACCAAAGATCAGACTAAAAAAATAACAATGAGTTTTCTGGGTTCCTCAACACTAAAATACACTTTTCTGTTGCTCAAGTAAAGGTGGTTTGAGAGAAAATCTGTTAGAGAAGCAAACATCCCTTTGTAGATAGGTAGGGGGCTAAGAACAGTCTAGATCATTGATGTGAAAATGTCCAGATAGCAAAGCATGCAGTGAACAGTTAAATTTGTGTAATTTGCTGTTGGAAAATTCTTTTTTTTCTATTGATCATGATGCAATCCCTTGTACAAAATGCACTTGTTAGATGATGATTAGAGTCGAGAAAGTTGTGTTATGATGCACATTAGGAGAAATTTATGAAAAGAGTTTGGCTTAGCATCCTCCTTCGGAATAAATGTAAGAAGGGCAATGAGTTGTTTTACAGAAGAAAGTTGGTGGGACAGTAGGAGATGTAGCTGCTGACAAAGAAAAGTGGAGCTAAGTGATCAAAGAGATTTCAGTAGCAGCTGAATAGGACATGACAGAGCTGTGGATCTGAAAGAGAAAACAGCAGCTGAAATATTCAGTATTCAGAAAATATCCAGAGGTAACATTAGAAATTATCATGGGAAGCCATAGAGCAAAGCCAGGAACCATTGGGGATTTGGAAGCTGGGAGGGAGAATAATGGAGCTATGTGGAAGCTGGGAACATTGAGGGGAATTTGGAAGCTGTGGGTGGCCAAAATAATGAAAAACATGCTAAATTATGGAGTGGTAGGAACAACTCTAGAGGTTCTATTACAAAACTTCATGCTTTCTCAGTAGGATTATTCATTTAACAGCTTTTTATGTTTTTATACTTGCAGGACAGAACAAGCTTTGGAAGAACCAGATCAGCATTTGAAAACAATAGAATCACAGGTCTCAAAATGCAGAGATAATAAGTTTGGACAGATGTGACTGTAATGTTGTCAGCTGCTGCTACTCCATATCAAGGCCTCTAATATTTGCTGTTTATTCTTCAAGCCAAAGCCTGAGAGGAAAAGTGATTAGAAGCAAATACTAGCTGCATTTTTGGTTTTTAATAGAGATTCTGAGAAAATCTTGAAATCATGACAAAAATGTACACTAACAGTTAAAAATACACACAACAAAAGTAGCCAGCAACTGTTTATTTTAAATCTCAAATTTTTTATGACCAACTGTTTCAAGACCAGAGCCATGATTAGCTAATATTTGATAACTAAATTATGTAACTGAGGGCAGAAATCTTGTAAATTATGACAGTAAAAGGAAGGAATATATTAATATTCAGATTGTATTTCCAGAGATGCAACAGGGATTTTGTCAGTTCTTTAAGTCTGGAGGTTTTTTCCCCAACAGATATTCTCCCATAAAGATATTTTGTAACTGGAAAGAAAAAAATAAACAAACAAAAAACCCTCACCAAATAGTCAGAAGGCACTGTGATACAAAAACTACTACAGCCCTGAGTTACTTTGACTTTTTTCAGGGTATAACAATTTTTAGTATGGGAACTGTAAGGAGAATCATAGAGCAAGGTGTATGCTAAGATTTCCAAAGCTGCAGTGCTAAGAAATCAAGATGGGCAAAATTTTTTCAGTTTTATGTAAATCAGAGTGTTTCTGATTTCTGCTTCTGATATTTAGAGGTCTCTTATTTTTCCTTGTCTCTCACACCTTCGCTAGAAGTGCTTCCTGTTGCAGGAGCTAATTCACATCCATTCTCTCCGGTCCAGCCGACTAGTAGCTCTTTCAATCTTTGTCCTGGTTAAACTGGCCAATACTTAGTGACAGCTAGTTACCAGAAAAGAGCATTTTCTTGTCCTTTGTTGATAATTGCAGCCTACACATCAGTCAAGACTGTTTCTGATTGCTATGAGATAAAAGGAAGAAAGCAATTTCCAGTTGAGAGTTTTAATTTCTGTTCTTTGGCAGGTGGCTCCCTTATTGTCCTCATTTATCGAAAGATTGTTTTTTTATTTTCTTTAGAGAAGTACAAAGCTTCAAGTGGGGATGGCACTAACTTGAATTCTGGTCTGCTATTTTAGTCTATGACAACCAAGGGAAAGACAATCACACTTAGCATGTCAACCACCATTATTTATTTTGCATGACAGCCTCCATGACTAGCTTTAATGACTGCAGTTTCTATATTGTAGCTACTGGATATCCACTAATCAACTGCTGGGCCAAAAAGAAATGTCCTGCTAAGCCAGCAAATAAAGGAATATATAGTAATTATGAACACAAGATTTTTAATTGGAAGTATTAGGGAAAAAAGAGTGGATCAAGACAATCACCAATTTCATTGTAAGGTTCAGTACTGGCAAATATATATTAAAAAACTGTGGGCAGTCCAAGTTGGCTTTTTGTCTTTTTTCTGGTCCTGCAGACCATATTATAAGTTTTGGTGTTACCGAGTGGACAGTGAAGTACGGTTTTCCTTTATTATGTTATTTTGAAGCTAAATTGCTCTTTTCCGTCTAGCAGTGCTTTTAGTTCTGATAAACTTGAGATCATATTGGCAAATATTCACAGATTTGAAACCTACAATCTTAATGGCAGCTGTGATGTCTTGCCACAGAGTCTAAAGAATTTAGACTAACCAGTATTAAAAATCACAACAAAATCAGGACAGTGGGCAAAATTTGGAATTACAAGAAACTCGGAATAAAATGTAGCCTACAAAATTAGTCCTTGAAGAACATGTGTGAACTGGAAGAATCACAAGTTTGACTTTGAGATGCTTTATGAGCCTATGGTGTTGACAGTTAAACAGTTATTTTTCATTGTGTAAAAAGAAAATACAAAGAGGGCAAGTGGGTGAGTGGGCCAAAAAACAGTCTTCATATGCTGAGGTATTGGCAATGGAACAAATACTGGAATATATTCTAGAATTATGCTGTGATAAGTCAAAATACTTATTTTTTCCATTCTTTTCCATAAGTCGAATCCCTTATTTATATTCCCTCTACAATGACAAGATACTTAGCAAGAAGTTTCTATAATTTGTGCAGGCATTTAGACTCCTGAAGAACAGGAACGATAGCAGCCCCAGCCTATTAACCTCCAACTTCCCAACCCAAATCATTTCTTGCCCAGATGTTGACTAAAACTTTCAGTTTGGTTTGGTTGTTTGTTTGGTTTGGTTTGGTTTTTTGCAGTATTTTGGAGGAAATTCCTTACTAGAATCCAGGTTCAGTTTAAAAATTCACTATCGAACAATGGAATTGATTTAGTCATGAATTATCCTACGGACATAACATAAACAACCATGTGTTCAAGACTGCACTCTGAAGAAAACGCTTGAGGCAGGAAAACAGGTGGTTCTGAAGTCACTTATCCAATGCAATCTATTTATTTGTATACATACAAGTCAAAACAGCTCTGCCTGAAAGCGAAGACGTTTTTGTCTTTGTCAGTTTTCAGACAGCACTTTGCTCACGAGCCTATTTCTAAGCAACAATCGACAAAACCATGCTAATGGAAAAATGTGTACTGTTTATATAGAATAGGTCGTGGCTTATTTAAGGACAGTAAAAGTAGCTAGATACCTATCTACCTGCACACACACCTAGCTACACCTGTACTCGGCAATTTCTTTTTAGGTACCGGTGCCCACATATCCCACGGGCAGCCGAGCCCCCTGAGATCTTCCGATCGTGCCTCCCTCCAAGTGCGGGAGCGACGCGCGGGCAGCGCTCCGTCCGCCCGCGAAGCGCCCAGCGCGGCTCCAGAGCCAGGACGGCGGCCGGGGGGGCACAGACCGCACGGGACGGGGAGGCGGAGGAGGCGGAGGAGGCGGAGGAGGCGGTGGAAGCCGCCCCCCCGACAGCCGCCCGTGGTCCGAGAGCCGCCGGCCACACCTGTGTCCCGCTGCGCCCGGCTCGCCCCGCCCCGGCCCCTCCCGCTCCTGGCGGCGGGGCGGGCCCGCACAACGCTATTTGACCCCGCGCCGCGCTCGCCGCGCTCCTCTGCCGCTCTCGCCGCAGCCCCGAGCTCGTCCGCGCTCGCCCCCGCCATGCCGAACATCGTGCTCTTCAGCGGCAGCTCCCACCACGACCTGTCCCAGCGGGTGGCGGACCGGCTCGGGCTGGAGCTGGGCAAGGTGGTCACTAAAAAGTTCAGCAACCAGGAGACCAGGTGCGTGCCTCTGCCCCGGCCCTCCCCGCGCGTCCCGCTCCCACACCCCGCGGGCGTCACGGGCGCGCCCCGGACACACCCCCGCGCCCGGCGCTGTCACCCGCCCGGCGCTGTCACCCGCCCGGCGCTGTCACCCCGTGCTGGCGGCGGGTCCTGCCAGGGCGGCTGAGGCGGAGCGGGACCCGCGTACGGATGGCTCGGTGCAGGTGCAGCCGCGGGAGCACGGGGTCATCCGGTGTGTCCTGTCCGGCACTCGTTCCTGGTTGTCCCCGCTCCCTTCCTCCCGCCTGCGGTACACGAGCACCGCACCAGAGGTGTCCTGGTTGGCTTGTGCTCCCGTCGGGAGCTCCCTCCTCCCGTGCGGCGGCAATGGTGTTTGCATAGGTAGCCCGTCTGCGACATCAGATGCATCCCACCACTCGGAGATATTTAACTGCGCAGTTGATCTGCTTTAGCTACCTAAAGAAAAAAGTAATCTTTTGTTTTATAAACTACAGTATGCTATGCAGTTTTGTAAGTAGGTCTGCACAGAGGCGGATATGAGGACGGGATGGTGATGCTGGATTAGATTAAAAAGAGTCTAGGTCACATTACATTTTCAGAATTTGTTGCAACTGGTCTTCATTTTGCATTAGCAGCCACGTCTGTGTGTGGACCTGTTACAGCTCGTGTAGGGCTCCAGTCCCTAGTCCAAGACTGATGGTCATGCATGAGAGCAGTACAAGTTGTTGTGATGGCCTTGGCTTACTCCTGAAAGTGCAGTCATACCAGGTTCCTGGCCAAACACAGAAAGTGACTTTGGTGGCAGTGCAAAAGCTACCAAACTTGTAGCTGTGTGAAACCATGAGGACAGCTTGCTCTCCTGGAGTCTGAGAATGTGCTTGCCAATGCTTTTTCTATCAATATTGCCTCCCTTTACTACTGTATCATCTTGGCTTTCTGAGCCACATATTTCCTCAATTTTGATGAAGAACTTTAAATTGAGGTGGCAGTGGTATGTTCACCCTAAGTGCTGGTAAGACTGCAGCTACGTCTCTGTGTAGGTATGCAAGTCTAGGCTGCCAGCTGATTCTAAAACACAAGTTCCTGCTGGAGGTAGCTGGCTAGTCTCTGAGGTTCTTGTATGTTTATTTTTATCTGTTCTTGTTCTGAATCTCCTGAAAAAGCATGTTTTCATTGCTTCCTTTGAAAGATTAACATGATGTGTTCTAAAATTGCTCTCACAAAGCTTGTCCTTCTTTTCTGTCTACATTTTTGCATTCTCAGTGAAGTTGCTCTTGTTCTAGTTATGCTCACTGGCATTACTATAAACCCTCTTCCATTGGTGTTTATGCAATCTAATGTTTGCACACTCTAACTATTCTATTCATTCCTGATTAAATGAATGCTTAAATCTTCTATCAATTCTTTCCAGCCTCATACTCACTTTATTGCCTTTGATCTCCTTTCTGCATGATAAAACTTAACTTGTGTGTTTGGTTGCATGACTTTCTTTCTAACTTGTCTATTTTTTTTCTACTGTTTGTTCTCCAGAGACACTTATCTTAATCTGTGCTTGAGACATAGCAAACAGCAAGCAGAACTAAATTGATTTAGATTTCATCCAAAGTAGAAATTTATCTCCGCAGTTTGCATATTTATTTTATAAGGTAATTAAATTGTGGGCTTCAGAATACACCTATTTTTCCAGGTATGGAATATTCTCTCTACAATTAAAAAGGAAGGTAGTGGTGACTGTTGTATGTCAGTGGTTTAGCTCATCAAGTATTTTTTAGGCAAGTAGCAATGTAGTATGGTACAGATATGCAGAATGTGTTTATTAGGAACATTTTTTTCTGCTTGCTTCTGTTGCAATATGGCAAGGCTGACATTATCTTTTCTACTTGTTTTATTTCCCGAACTAAAATGCCTTAATATTTTAAACCCTTAAGTGTTTGGGTGTTGGTTTTTTGTTTGGTTTTACAACTTCCTTCTTTTGAGAGTCTAATCTGAATTTCCTGTTTCCCCTTTAGCAAGTGATGTTGTATCTACTTCATAATATTTCAATTTTTTTCAATAGTCTTAACAACTTACTTCATATTGTTGACTATTTCCTAGACTAATGTTCTAATAGAAAAAGCCCCGGCAGTAGTAGTAAGAGAATTCCACAATAAAGTATTTGAAATTAAACTACAGGTAAAGTTGATACTTATGCAGAGGTGTTCTTTCCTGAGGCATCTGGATTTTCAGTCTATACTTTTTAATTGTGTGTGCCTGTAAGCAAAAAAATACGTCTTCCTATATACAGTGGCTGCAGCACAGTACTTTTTTTTCCTTTTTTTTGGTTCCATTTTTAAATTTATAAACAAGTGTATTGGCATTATGAAATACTCATGGAGTATTGCAGAATACTAAAAGGTGATAGTTAAAAAGCTCAAAGAACCTTAAACCTTCTGGCTGGCACTCCAGCAATCCCCCATGCAAACAGATAAGCCTGGGCCTGAGGTCAGCCTCTTGTTTTGTCAGAGCTGTTGTTAGCAAGTTGCAGAGAAGATTTACCTTTTGTTCAAAATTGTTTTGCTGTTTCTTGCATTCTCTTAAATATAGGTGATGAGTAAATTGATAACTGTGTGCAGCCCCATATCCTTGCAAAAGATGTCCTTAAATCCTTGCAAAAAATACTAGCTGAAGCCTTTTACTTGAGAGTTGTAGTTAGTCTGGCTTGCAGAGTAGGGTGGAGGGAAGAGTTATTAAATATTTTGCATTATATTTAAAGTCAGACAGGCTTTAGGTTCCAGTTCTAAAAGCAGCTGTAAGTGGGTTTGATGCTGGGTTTAGCAGGGATAGGACCACCACTGACAAGCGCTGAGGCTAAATAGCCAGTGTTTGTATGTTTACAGCTCCAGAACATTTAAAATGGGAAAGGCCTCTCATTTTTATGGAGACTAGTGTATCTAGCAGTAATATCACAGCCTTCTTCTAATTTAGGCATATTCTTTCAGGTTCTGTAGCTGGTAAATGTAATGTCTGTGCTGAGAAAGTTGAGGAAATTGCTGGCAGACTCAATCACTGCCCCATTTTTTTCCTCCTTCCCTTTAAACTGCATGGAAATGCTTTCCTTCAGCTGGCTACTCAAGTCAAGCAGCTCTACCAAAAGCAGCGCCAGAGCTCTTCAATGAGCTCTGGTTGTGGATGATAACTGTTATTATTCATAGTTAGTGTGTCAGTTAAATGCCAGCCACAGTGTCATGGCAGGAGCTTGGGTGGCACCACCTTGTTTATCTGGCACCATGATAAGGGCTGCAGTGGGGCCTTAGTTTGTCTTCTTCAAGCCCCAAAAACCAACTGTCATCAGCAGTTTTGAGGCTGGAGGAAGAAGAAAGGAATGGAAGTCCTTAAACAGGGATGGCTGTTGTAGCCCCAGCATCATGGAACTGACTGACACCTAACAGATGCATATAGATATTAAACACTGAAGGTTTTTGCACAATTGTCTTCAAATAACCTGAAGTGGCATTTAATAAGAGTTGCTGTACAATTAAACCTTAGTTCAGATAATTTTGGTGAATCAATTGAAAAAATATGATTAGATTTATCACTTTGTAAATAACTTTATTTTCTTACATGATGGAGTATTCTTGCTTCTCTAAAGACTATTTTAACTCTGCCCTTGAAGTACTTGTCATTCTCAAAATGGAGAAGCTACTCAGAGGGGGCATTCTTTTGCACACATTTTTCGTGGTGAAAGATGTTAATGTTGCCTCCTATTCCTAGGAGGTTCCTGGTTTCTTATTGTCAGATGCACTGGCTGAAGTGAGTCTTGTAGATTTTCTTGATCCAACAGGCAGGGAATTCAAGTCTTGCCTGTCACATGTGAATTTGAAGGCTTCCTCCCCACAGCCTTATTCAGCTGCTGAAGTTGGACTGTTTCAGAAACATCATATTAAAGTGAGTGTCATTTAGCTTTTACAGAAGGAAATACAGAATCACTACAAAGGGACATTGTCTGCTGTATGGGAAAAGCTGTGCTGTTGATATGAGGGCCACTTTCTTGTGAGTAAATGAAACTGGATGTCATGGGCTGATGTTTGTTCTTGGAAGTTAGGAAAAAGTAGCAGATGTTTCCATGGAGAATTTATTCCAGGATGGGTTTGAGACTGTGTTTCACACAAAGTGGAAAAATAAAACCAGTTTATTCCATGAAGAAAATAACTGAAAAAAATTAAGAGCAAACCTGGAAACTTATATCTTAGGCATTTATCATTTGTCACCTGGCTTTAAGACTTCCTTGTTATCTCCCCATCAGAATCCTTGTACTGCAGTTGTCTCAGATCTGAGACATGACCTCACTGCATCTCATGGAACCTGGTTCCTTTGGGTTCAGCTGGTGTGGAGCCATAATCTGTATCACCCACACTGGTGGTTATGGTGTTGGCAGATCCCTAATCATGGAATGAGCAAGCTCAGGTCACAAACCGGTGTTAGAACAGCTGAATAGGGACACACTGGGATGTGAAGTGTTTCTTCATACTGTCCAGCTGCTGAGCAAGTGATTCCCAGCTGGGCTGCTTGTGGTCTGCCTCTCTCAGCAGGAGCAGCTCTTCCCCTCTCTCCTAGCATGCTTGCACTGTCCTTGGCAAGAGGAGGCAGGAGAAACAGATTTTACCAGCTTGGTTGAAGAAGGTGAAAATTGCTTCTGGACTGCACACTTTAAGTGTTAAAGCCACAACAGTGTTTTGTTTGTATAGGGAATTGAAGAGTCAGAAAATATGGCCATTTATTGCATTGCTCATTTCTCTGAATTGGAAAAGGCCCCAAATCCTTTAAAGCTTTTGGTTTGAGGTTTCCACTTTTTTAACCTTACCATATACTGTGCATTTTTGTCTTTGTGTAGATGCTAAATACTTGAAATTACAAAAACAACCTCCACTCAAAGACCTCAAATAAACAAAACAAAAAAAACCCCACACTACCACCTATCTTCCCCTTCTCACCTCCCACAAAAAAAGAAAAAAAAAAAAAAGCCAGACAAAAACAAACCCCTGATATGTGTGAAAAATGGTTGACAGTCCCAGGTGTTCTTATGTGCAGAACTTGGCACTCAGCCTTTGAAGAGTTTTTGTACATTTTCAGGCTTGTTGGACATTTGTTTCCAAATTTTTGAGGGTCGTTTTTGGGCCGCGTGTTGTTAAACCCAGAACTTGCTCAAGAAAGTGTTTTCTCTTGCGGTGGCAGGCTGTGTACCAGAGTGGAGGGTGACAATATACTTCCTGTCTTCTGGTGTTCACCATACCAGTGCTCTGCATTAGAACTGGGCAGTTGTTAATGGAGATGTAGCAGGGAGTTTGGCTTGGAACTGTTAATCAATTTGGAAGAGCCCAGAGTTGTGGGGACACCATGGGTGCCAGGAGATACAGGATCCCTATGGACTTCAAACCAGCTCTGGCATTTTTATGGTTTCTTTGTTGTTTTGGGCTTTGCTGGTACCCACTTTGTTATGTAACATCACATCAGTTGAAATATTTGCCCAGTAAGTTGAAGCTCTTGCTCTGGAAGACTTTACTCTGGGAAGTGTGTTCCCGAAGGTAAGAGGTCAAACACACCCTGCTGCTCGGTGCTTGCCATTGGCTGGGTTTCATGCAAACTCAGCATGTGGATTTGTTTAATTACTTTTGAGATATCGATTCATTTGCACACTGTATGAGGACTCTAGACCTTCATTTTTGGCCTCTTCTCTGGGTGTTGAAAGGGCCTGAAGTACACATCTACTTTATTAGCATCTAATTTGCTTGAGAAATCTTACTTTTTGTAAGCATGGCTAGCAACTTAATCTGCTGTAATTATTTAAAAAAAAATATAGAGCCCTTTCAAATGTATGATTTGAACATCCTAGTTATGTATTTCCATTATTTACCTTTGTAGTCTTGCTCTGTATACATAATGCCCAGTTTCCCCACAGCTGTTCGATTTTTAGTTAGGACATAAAAATTTATAATTCCCATCACTAAGTTCAGTTGGGACTGCACTATAAATCTAGCTCAAAGGGATATCAATCTCTTATTACTCCTGATTCTGAATTTTGTTTAATGGATACTTCAGCCATTGAAATATGTTTGTAACCTAAGTGGGGTTTTATGCTGTATCCTTAACTCATGATTACTAGTCTGTCCAAATTTGTACTTACTAAATTGAACTCTCAAATCAGCCTTGTGCAAGTTGCAGGCAGACACCAACATTTAAACTTGGTATTCATCATGTCCTGCCTAATGTGTATCTTTCCTAGCCAGAGCCTTGTGTTTCTGGATGCCAAGCAACTGGCTCAGGGTTAAATACTTGTGTGGGCTATTGATTTTTGTAAATTTCCCTTTTAAACACAATTGTGTGGTGTCAGGGCTTTCAATGTACAGGTTCTGTTGACTCTTTTGAACAGAAATTTGTTTAAACTGTTACCAAATAGCTGAATTTGATTAAATTGCATAAAACAAACAGAGCTTGTAATCTTGAGGCAAGAGCTTGTTCTTTTGTCCTTCCTCTGTGTCCTATGTGAAATTGTTTAAATAACCTCACAGACAGTTAGCAATGTCATGATATATATAGATGAGGGAATTTAGTAGAAATGTTAATAACTGTCACAGAGTTTGGCTGCATTTAGTATAGCCTAATAGATGTTTGTAATACAACATTCAAATGCTTGATTCTATAGTTTATAGTATTTTATTGGTTGCCTGAAAATGAAAAAAAATAAAGGGACAGGAGCAAAAAACCCAAACTGCCAATTCCCCACCCTCCCTCCAGTAAAAAACAAAACAAAACACTACTCAAACCTCCACCAGTGTGGTTAGTACAGGCTGTATCTGATGGAACACTTGCAACACAATGACTGGTTATCTTTTACTCTCTGTCTTGGGGAAGGTGAACTGGGCAGCTCTGTGTGTGTCTGTTGGTTGACTCTGCACAATACCTCCCAATAGCAATCTTTGAGAAGGTAGATAGTAAGAGATACTGATCAGTTGCATAGCTGTCTTGTGTTGACTGGGAAGTGTGACTGCTTGCATTTCTGTGTGACAAACATGTCATTCCAGCCTTAAAAACATAGCTTCTCTTTTTCAAATGCGCTAAGAGAGAAAGAAGTAGCGTGTTTGTTGTCCAAGTTGTTTACAAGCTGATGTTTATTGGTGGCCCAAGATTATAAGAAAGTAAATATAATTAATGACAATGGAAAAATCACTTCAGGTTTACAGTGTTAACCAGACCTATACTTAATCTGAAGGTATATTCCTTGAACTTCTGAAAACTGCAGTTTTTTAGTGATGTGCATAGAAGTGACAGTTTTTAAAGAGCAAAACAACTCCAAGTGTTCTTTCAGTATATAGTGAACATTAAGATCATATACTTTTGTCACTCAGCCAATTATTTTCCTAGAATGTGATTCTAGACTGTTAAATAAGCTGTTCCTTTTTTTTCCCTAAGTAATAAAATAATTTTTCTTTGGGCATATTCCAAAGGTGTGGTCTGAGACAACACTCATAATAAAGCAGTTCTGTGTAACTGCTGAGTCAGGGTGCAATGAGAATTTTTTTAAGCCCTCATGATAATCACAAAGCTATAATAATGACTGAGGCTGCATCAGTCAGCTAGTGAGTAGATTCTTCACTTGGAGCTGGATTTGTGTTCAGGAGGGCTCCTGCTTAAGCTTGGCTAGTTTTTCCAATCATGTATCACACTTAATACCTTGTTGAAAAAATGAAACATTGACCAAAACTTTTCCAGCTCCAAAAACAAAAACAAACCAAGAAAATATTTTGATCAAAATGGTATTCTCTGAATGGCCTCATTCTGTTAATCAAAAACTTAGAGAAAGAAGTAACAATTTTGTGACTGAAAAAACAGTGTCTTTGTGGAATGATGAATGCCCCCAAAAAGTTTCCTGGCCTATCTGCAGATGATGCTGTCCCTGACCACCTCTGTCCTTCCAGAGACCTGATGTTTGATGATTTGCTTTCTTTTGACCTTAAATCAATCCTGCTAGTAGCATTTTTAAGCAAAAAATGTATTCAGTTAGGGAAAAAAGACAGGATCTTTATATAGCTTGTTTGGGGCTGCAGAGAACTCAGACTGGGGAGCTGAGAGCATGTACTCCACTATCTTGATGGTGATAAATCAAATGTTTGCCTATCACTAAGATGTTTAAAAGCAATAAATTCCTCTCTGTGGAAAGCTCATGAGTCTTACACAGCACCCTGAAAGCTGATAAACAAAACTTCTTAGTACTGTGTTTGACTAGGGCATGCCTCAGCATTGAAGGACTCATTTGAGAAATTATTCTACCCACATCTGGGCTATCTGGATGGTTTCCAGTCAGAAACTTCTACTTACTTGTGTCTTGGGTAAAGACACAACCGTTTAAATAAGGATTCAATATATTCTGTCATATAATAACTGAGACTAACGTAGTAGAGCATGGATTAGCAAGGTCTGATTGCTTAATTATTTTGGAAGTCTGCCTGTTTCATATACATTGTACATGGACTTAGGGGAAAAACTGAAGGTTTTTCTGTTACATTTATATGTAAGTTTTGGAGTAACAGGTGTGAAAGGTCAGTGGTTCAGCAGTAGATGTCGTTTGCTTGAATCTAGAATTGAGAAAGGGTATACATTCAGCAGCTTTATTTTATTTTTCCTGTTTGTTTTTAAGCTCAATTTAATTTTTGAATTCAGTGGTGTGAGCACTGATTGAGCCCAGAATTTTTCTTGAAATCTGTGGAAGAACAAAAAAACTTAGATACTAGCAAAAGGAGCCAAAGAGCAAAAGTTTTTCGTCCGAGCAAATCGAACTGACACAACATGAGGGTTGAGCCCTGGTAAGCTGTTGATTTGCAGCCTTAACTTTTCTGTAAGATTTTTTTCTCTTAAAAACCCTTCACTTGAACATCGTGGTGTAGGTTTGATATCTGGGTTGGTGCTGACCTATGAAGACCATACTGGCAAATACTGACATAGAGTTTGTGTCAAGGAGGCTGTTATTGAAACCACTGTAAAAATTATCCTACTCTAAATGGGAAATTTACAGAAAACCTATGCTAGTTTGTTAAAACACAGCTGGGTTTTTTTATAATTTTTTTAGTGCTTTTCCAGTGATTTAAGTGTTGAAATTATCATCTCCTGCTCTTTCAGTGTAGAGATCGGTGAAAGTGTGAGAGGGGAAGATGTGTATATTATCCAGAGTGGCTGTGGAGAAATAAATGACAACTTAATGGAACTACTCATCATGATCAATGCTTGCAAGATTGCATCATCCTCCAGAGTGACTGCTGTAATTCCATGTTTTCCATATGCCAGGCAAGATAAGAAAGACAAGGTAGGTAAGACTTGTGTTATTTTGGGAGGCTTCTGTTCAGCTTGCTCACTTGAAATTTTTGGAGATTCTCATAAATATTTAAATGCTCAAAAGATTTTATTCCCCCCCCCCCTTGCTTTTCTCTTGGTAAAATGTTCAGTTATTTTATCCACAAGTGAATGAAGCGAGACAATAAATTATCTTTTGCTAGTGTTTTGATAATCGACATGCCTTAAGTTTGCAAAAGTAGATATACTCTGTGTGTAGTCTCTTGCAGAGTACTTTGCTAGAAAACCACATTTTAAGGGATGGTTTATCCTGCTTTTTCAAAGTTTTTTGGTTTTTTTAATTCCTATTAATATATAGAGT
>VWYI01006460.1:37122-49365 GCA_013399455.1 Anthoscopus minutus | reverse complement strand
ATCCATGCATGCATTTTAAAAAAATTGTATATAGCACAAAATTAACTTCAATAAACTGGAGCTTCAAGTACCATATAGAACTTCAAAAACAATAGTGGATGGAAATTATATAATATTTGACATTTAAATTCTTGAGAAAGAGGATTTTTGAAAAACTTAGTCTAATAATGCATTTATGAAATTAAATAAACTTGTCTTCAAAATTTGTCACTTACTGAGCTCACAGTCATCCACTTGGTACAGCTCATTTTTATACAATAGACTGAAGAAAAAAAAATGACAAATTAAATAAATAACGTGTGTAAATAAATAATTCTGCAATTATTTTTAAAATGAATGTTTCTTTGCCTTTAAAAAAAAGAGGGAGGAGAGGAAGGGACTAAAATTTGGTGGAATATAATTTGTAAGGCTTAAATCAATACATAAAACAGTAAAAAAAATTTTTAGATAGCTGATCCTTCACTATTGATTTCTACCATAAAGTTCTAGAAGTTATAAAGCATGACCATTCCTTATTCAATATAGAAATATTTTTAAAACTGAATGTTATGCATTGCAAAATAAAATTAGACATTGCAAAATAAGGTGGTCGTCATTGCATAAAAGTGATCCTGCAGAAGGATAATGAGGATAATGTTAACAATTTAATATTATGTAAACCATATGCTGGAAATGTGGAATATGCATTTCTCATTGTTAGTTCCTGAAACATGGAAAAATTATTGCTGCATACAAGATAACATGATGAATTTCTGGCTTGTGCTCTGTAGGAGCAACTGTCTTCAACAAGATTTGTGAAAATGATGACAGTTGTTCTTGAATGCCACTTAATTGTGTAATTAAAGTGGAAAGCTGTTTCTTTTAGAGTCTGAATTTCCTTTGACTTTCCTGACTACATCACCACACTTCCATGTTTGCAAACAGAACAGGAAATCACAAATAAGGTTATTATTCTTCCATGAGTATTCCAAATGATTCAAGAATTGCATCTGAAGATACATGTCCACAATTTTACCCCAGAGTTCCAAATATCAAAGTGCCTTTCACAAAGCCACTCCTTTACATGATCTCCACCTGTATATGTTGGGGGTTTCTTTCTGTTGTGTTTTGTTTCATTTTTTAATTCAAAGAACTAAAATATTCTTAGTAAATATAATTCTTAGGGTATCTGTGGGATAGAACTACAGGCCAAACTCTTAATCTTGTCTTAATCATTGTTCTGAGGCTTCCAGCTGCACTGAGTTCTACAGGTTGGAGATTTCTGTTACTTCTGATGTACAGAAGCACTTCTCAAAGGTGTGTAATCCTCTCATCACAGAAAAACCCAAAGAAGTTTTGAGATAATAGAAAAAGCAGTTGTCAGCAGCTCATTTCTTCCAAGGAGAAGGTTTAACACCTTTGGTTCTTTAAATGCCTGGAAGAAGCTCCAGTTCCTCCACGAGTAAAGAAACAAAAATATTTACATTTATAGCAAACTACTAGACTTTTCTCTTTTTTCCTCATTTGTCACTGATTGACAAGAACATGTCTATACAGGAATTTAAATGTATGTCTCAAAGAGATCCTCTCTGAGACTCAGAGAGGACTTTCCCTTCCTACAATTCTTACTGACTGTGATTAAATGGGCCAAGACAGAGAGTGTAACACTCCTGGAACAGCAAAGTGAGTAAGCATAATTACACCTATCATTTAATGGAAAGGAAGCTTATATATGTATGGAAAAGATTGAGAAGTACAAGGGAAACTTTCAATGCATAAATATGTACATGGGTGCTAAGGAAGGTGAATTGGTGTATTTGTTTTCTGAAGCCTTGCAACACTAACAATTACCTTTCCATCAAGAAATATTTATACATGGGGTTGAGAAAAGTAATATCCAGACCACCAGTTGGGAAGCCTGTGTTACAAAGCTTTAGTATTTCAACTTGTCAGTGAAAATAGTTGCTTAGTTTTTTGAATCACAGAATTATCTTACTCCAATGCGTGTGTATTAAAAAGCAGTTTTCACAAAACAGAACTTTTCCCATACTTTGAAATTCAGAGCAACAGTTTGCTCCTAAAATTGGGAAATTTTCATTTGCAGTAACAAAGATTTTATGCCACTTTGGATTTGTAAGTGAAACCAGCTGAATTAAATGACATAAATTTACAGGTGGAGTAATTAAAAGTAATCACTTCAGTGGGGCTTGGCATGGCCACAGTGCTTTACCCATGTCTTCAGGTCTTGCCATATCCATGGGAATGGACTGCTGTACAGAGACCTTTCAAAGTCAAAGGAGATTTGAACTACACCCAAGCTGCTCATTTCTGGCCTTTACACGTGCCAAAAATGTGAAGAAAGCAATGCCCATGTGTCTTAGAAGAAAAAAGAGAGGATATTTAGATTAGGGAACTGATAGCAACGGCTGATGAGTACAAATCAGAGGAGAAGATAGATAAACAGCACTTAATAAATTATGGAAGAGGCAAAGAAGGTTTTGGACAACTCAGGTATTCCAGTTCTAGCTGGCTATAAATATAAACAAACTAAAGTTATGATCAATAAGGTTTCTCTAAGTTTCAACTGGCAGTTTGACAAAAAAAAGATTTATATACTATTTGTATACTATTATCCACAAAAAAATTTATATTATGGTTCTTTTTGCTATTATAATATTGCTTGCTTATGCCTCCACTTAGTTCTGTACAATGGAACTTAGGTTTAGTTTAGATATTTCAAGGGCAAATCACATATTAAGTTTTAACTACTATCAAATGTTTCACAAATGGAATGCCATATATATAGAACGATTTAAGGAATTCCAAACAACTCTTAACGTCTCTAAAAAAAAGCTACAAAAATACAAAAATCATGTTTCCAAAGCATATTTAGTTACGCCAGTTGAAAGCATTAAAAATAGTTTTAAAAAGACAAGCTGAAAAGCCACTACTGTAAAGATTTGAGTCTGCCTAACTGGTACGTCTAGACTCATTAAATGTCAAAATACTAACTGTCTCTTATTTTCAGAACACAGAAATGTATATTTTTCATGTCACAGATGCCAGAGGTGAAAAGCAATTTAATTCCAAGCTGGCATGATATTAAAAAGAACTGCTGCAGAGATTTCAGGAACAACAAACCCACTTCAGACCTCAGGGAAAGCCTGCAGAGAAGTGTCCTTACTAAAATTTAAAAAGAAAGGCTTTGAACTACAACATGGAAACAAATATGGACATTTTCTGTGAGCTCAAAAAATAAAAAAGAAAGAGAATAGATTATTCCAAAACGGAAATAAGGTCCTGGCACCTCAGCTATAAAAAGCTCACAGGACTAAATATGTTTAGTCTCTTCCCTTCATGTTTAGCTTCAGTTTTGACTAAGAAAATGTTATCCTTTCATATCAATAAACCTTGGTAATGGTCTCTGCAGAAGTAAATTTCCACTTTATTCTATACAGTAGGGAACACAGTATGAGAGACTTAAAGATTTATAAAGCATACTGTGGGACTGGGAAGAACCACAGGTTAAGTGCAGATCTTGCCTCTTGAAACTTCAAAAGACAGTGAAAGTGGAATGAAGGAAAATTAAGGCCAAAAGAGGATGCTGATCAAAACCAGTAATTTAGGATCTTCCTTCTTACACTAAATCTCAAAAAGCCTAACAACAGTTCATTAGGGAAAGAACCCTAAAATCTATAATATTTATCTCTTTTTCTTTTTCTTTTTCTTTTTCTTTTTTTTTTTTTTACTGTGTTTTTAAACACTGGTCAGTACTCCCAAGGCTTGGTAACTACCAGTAGGGTGAAGACCACAACCAGCCATGTTATGACTTACCAGCATGAAATAAAGGCTTCACAATCTGGCTTCAACTAAAACGGCACATGTCTACCTCCTGTGGTTTATCAAGCTCCAATAATAACCACCTCACCTCATATGATGTTTTCATGTGAGATGGAAAATGATAGCATACAACCACTGGGAAATGTAGTCTTGGGTCTCCACACATATGGGGGAAATTGTCTCATTGAGAGAGGACGAGATGATAGTAAAATGCTTTGGCGCCAAGCTTGGATGAGCAACTCTCCATGTGATTTTACTGCAGCCTGCCTGACAGAGTCCTGTCACAGTTGCACTGTCAGTGCAAATGCCATCTTCCCAGACATGTTTAGAACTCACTTCTGCAGCAGACCAAGAATTGCAGGCATGATATATGAGGCTGACTTCTTTGGAATAAGAGAATTTGCTTGCATAAAGGGACAGTGTGCCACCACACTCTGGATCAGGGAAAGGTGCTGGTCTTTTTTATTTGCAACTATAGGTGAGCTGTATAGCCAAAGGAGTGAGGATAGCATCACATGCGTTGGTGGGAGCTCATGGGCTTTAAAATGCATATTCTTTAAAGCAAACCACCTCTCTCCAGAAGACCACACAGAGAGATCCTCCTAAAACTGGCACCTTGGATATATGTAGGCAGTTTTATGGAGTTTTACTGAAAAGACTGTAGGGTAGGACTACACAGCTGAAGGCAGAGATTTAGGTAGCTGGAATGCTGCAGAATGAAACTGAAATGAATAATATTAGATAAAATAAATGCTATCTGGACCCACATGAATGTTAGCTCCTACTCTGGGTAGGAAGGTTACTCAGGAGGATTAGTAGCAGTGGGCTCTTCATTCCTGTTTCTGTTGGTCATAATGAATAGAACTCAGTGATTTTTAAGGTCCCTGCTAACCCAAACCTTTCTATGATTCCATTCAATAATTTCCCAGAAGCAGCAATGAGCTTCTGGAAGGTCTGTACAGTGATCTGCACAGCTTGCTGGGGTCCTGCATTACCCCTGCCCAGCAGTGCCAGAACAGTCATACATGACCAGGCACAGAGCTGAAAAAGTAGCCCAAAGGGCAACAGAGGGCCAAATAGGAATCGACAGGAGGATTTTGTTGATTTCCCAGGTAGTAACTGCTCTTGCTTGTCCAGATATGTTGAAGAGAAATTTTTAATTTATTTCATTTACCATGTTATAAGACTTTAGAACTCACTGAGCAAGTTTTATTTTTGTGAAGAAAGAGTTGCAAACAAATAGCCCTAGTATATTATCAATGATTATGTTCACATCTGTGCAAGCTTTATTCATATTATCAGACTCTTTTAAGCTATATTTGCATAGAGAATGATGAAGTATATCTTTGCAATTCCCTAAAGGGAATACGTGCACTTTTATTTCTGGTTTGCTGACTCTGAAAAAAAAGGGAGTGAAAAAACAGTTTCCTGGAAAATAACTTATTATTTTACTTTTTTTTAATCTAAGAGTACTTATCTTATTACTTCTTTTTAATCCTAAATGCTTATTACAAAGACAAAAATTTAATTGACATTAGAATTTATCACTGTAAGGGGATATAGATTACCATAAAGGCAACATAAAACATTATTGCACAGAGCTGTTAACAAGGCCTTCTGATTGGCTCTGCAAAACAGTTTTGTGCACCATGTTTTTGCAGGCATGTTTTTTAGGAAAAACTCCAAGTACTTTGATGGGCAACTGAAGGCAGAAGACAGCAAAGAACTCACAGCAGAGAAAATGTTGCTGTATTTTTCAGACAATAAAAAGACACTTAAGTCTGGCTTCGATTCTTTCTGTCGCATATAAATTAATAACCATGATCCACTGATTAAACACCACTAGAAAATCAGGCCAATTATTTTCCTTATCCACAAAATGTTTGTGATAGAAATATGTAGAAAATTTTACCTAGAAACTAGAGAAGAAAAAATGTTTTACCAATTTCTCAATTGATAAATTGAAATCCCAAGAATTTCTCAACTTTGAATTTTATTCAAAAAACAAGTTTTTCCACCTTTTCTATTCAAAAGAAGCCTGGAAACTGCTAGTATCTTTCAGAAGTTTATGAGCATTTTGAAATAATAAGAATAAATTTTTTAAAAAAGAAAAAGTATTCAGTGTGCATTACAAATTCAGCTCATTTTTTCGGTTAAAAATATAGTTTTAATAAAATTTTCATGACTCATGAGATTTAACAGCTTGCTTAACTTTGGATGAGGGTGTAGGCAAACAGGCAAACAATGCAGGAGCAGTGCTAAACTAAATTGTGATACATATTTTGAGTACTTAGGAAGCCTGTGAAACTTTTGCAGTTCCTGGCTAGCCTTCCTTGAGTTTCTCCCTGAATATTACAATGCTGGGGAAGACATGTTCTAGGGATCCAATCACCTCTAGTGATGATATTTCTCCTGTACACTGCAGCACAGGAGAATGAAAGCATAAGGAACAACTGATCCTACTTTATCCTTTTCTGTGTCAGTGCTATACAGGAAAAATTTTGTGTCTTTTCGCAACATATATAGTAGAAGGATTAATGATTCTGGTTCTCCTTTTTGTAGAACCATTGCTGGAGGAGTGCAGGGATCATAATCTGTCTCCCCTGCAGAGCATTAGATGAAAACCTCTTAAAGAGCATTGTTAGAAAAATACCTTGTAACAGGAAAATGATAGAGTTGGCAAAAGGAGAAGCAGGTTTTTGCCTTACTTTTTATTACTTAATACCCTAAAGAGTGACCAGGAATATGCTTGTCTTTTAAAGAATTATCACAAATTGTACTTCCTACTCAACATAAAGAGTACATACACACACACAGGCATCATATTTGACTGCAATTCCTGCAGTGGACTACCACAGGATCCCATTTGCCTTCTGCATTTTGAGGTTAATAACAGCAGCTCCAGTGTAATTTATATTGGTCTGCTCTGCTATATTGTTGCATGTCTGAGCTCATCTGTGTTTCATCCTAATTCTGCACTACAAAACGCTAAAAATATAACTAGATTATTTTGTAAATTGCATTTCTAAAGATCCTCTGGCTTTTGCTGAATTCAGTGATATTTAGGCCATACAGTGCTTTATCTACCCTATTCACTCACTTCAGCTTTCCCAACAAATGATAGAAGTAAACCATAGGGGGCTTTTTGACTTTAAAAAGCACTTATTTTCTAGAAAGTCAGAATGGAAACAAAGTGTTTCAAAAAGTATCTACTGCTCACTATTGTACTCCAGAAATAGCACAGAAGACTGAACTGTCCCATTTCTCACAGTTTTAATTCATTAGTTTTATTTCAACTTTGAAAATGGATGTATTTCCATTCTCACTTGTATTATGATGTCATACCACAATCTAGCTACGACAGGACATCAAAGAAAGGAACAGATCACCGGATTCTGTGATCTTGACAGCAGTGTAAAGAATATTTTTATGAATCTCTATCTCTACTTTGTATGCAATGGGGATTGTCTGACATTTAATAAATGCTATCATCTTGATTTCCAGAATTCTGTTCAGTGGTAGTAAAATCTGTCCTCAAACAATCTACAATGTAGCTGTTTTTTAATTTCCAAGAATAGCTACATTAAAATTTGATCTTTGTGGATTTGTAATCATGTTGCAGAGAAGAGTGGGGGTATTTTTGGGTGGGGGGTTGTTTCTTTGTCTGTTGATGTTGTTGGTTTGGTTTGGGCTTTTTGTTCCGAGAGATGTGTGACCTGGGAAAAATGAGGCAAGTGACTGAAACCTGTATGTGCAAAGGAAGAGATTTTCCTTTCATGGGCTATTTGAACACTTTCTGTCACACTGAATGCATTATCATTCTTCCTTGCTCCAGTTTTGCAAAACAAACCTGCTTCAAACAGAAAAGTAATATTGAGGAACCCTATATTTAGTCTTGTAATATGGCATAGCAGCAGGAGAGGTTCCATCAATCAGCTGGAGCTCTGCTGTCTCCTTGGTTGACATTAGCTGGGGAATCTCTTTTTCACGAGAGGTACAGAATCTAAAAATGATTCTGTAAATCTGACTCCCATATTAGAAGACTTCGTTGAGGGGAAGCCACCACTGGTTCATTTGAAACACAGACTGAAAAACTTTTTGACTTTAGAAACAACACACCAAAATATGCTCCAGATTTGGAGCATGTATTTGGTCAATTCTGAAGACTTTCATCAAAACTTTCATTTTACAAATATTTTCAGCTTACTTAAACAATGATAAAATCACACACATATTTCTTTTCTTCTTTGGAAAAAAACTATTTTACTTTTAGAAGCAAGATTTGGAACATCTAGTTTCCCAGAAGAAAACATGTTTAGGAAACAGCTTTGTCTGGTTTTCATAGTCCACTGGTGATTGCCAGCACCTGCAGTAAACATTGGCCAATATGCTTATCTGCTCAATTTGATGAAACCAAATCAATAGAAAATCCATATCAGGTGCCATAATGTCTTAAGTAGAAGAGTCCTACTACCCACACATGGCTCCCCATTCTGAACGACGCTTTGGGAATGTGAGGCAGGCAAGCTCATAGGTCGATGCTGAAAGGTATGACCCTGTTGGCCCCATATTTTGAAACATGCCAGAAGCCTGTGTACAAATAGTGCTCTTTTCCTCACTTCACGAATTTCAGCAGTTTAACAAGTCCCTGAAGTGAGGCAGAATGCAAAGCCTCGTCCAAAGTATCACAACAAGAAGCTGGAAACCCTCTGGAGATCTGCAGTCCGCCAGTGCCTCCACTCTGCTGATCTTGTCTAAGCTGTGCTGAATGAAGGTCAACCTTTCAATTAATGCCTATTCCACCGTAGCAAATTGCTTTTTTTTTTCCCCATGAATTGATATGATATAGGAGACTTTTTTTTATTATTAATAATTTAAAGGTTCTATCTTTATTCCCTTATCCAATGTCCTGCTTTAAAGCATTAGTGGAGAATACTAATAGGGTTACTTTCACATGGGATATGTTGGTGTAAGAGATAGTACCTATAATAAGGTTGAGCATGAGGCATAGGTAATCCCCAGGTACTTTGTGATATTTGATTTGATTTGTGGTCCTTTGCAAAAGAGGCAAAACATGCTTGAACCTGATAAAGGTCCTGTAAGAGAAAGAAAAATGTCTATTGGTCTGAGAACTTTAAGAAAGAATATTTTCCATATCCAACTTATTGCTAATAGCACAATGAGCTACAGGAAGAGACAAAGAAAGGTCAGATTTAGATGACTCTTCAAGCTCCTTCTAGTTCACCTGTAATAATGCAGTGTAATAAAGTTTTACAATGAACAAATTCTTCCCATAAGTATTTTATTCACTATTAGCAAGTTTGGAGTGGTTTAGTTAAAACTGCTACCTTTACCTTTATGCTTATAAAACACATCAATAGACTTCAGAAATTTTTATTTCTATTTTCCTTATACTTTTTCCTTATAGGACTGTATATTTTCATTTACAGGTTCATAGCACCTAAAATTTTGGGACACTGCTCTTGTCTGAAATTAAATTATTGCTATGAACAGCACTAGAGCTTATGCAGCATGTCTTAAAATTGCGTTCTTCAAGGCTCAGACCAGTAATGACAGAGGATATTTTTAATAAAGACAGTAGGCAATGTTTTCTCAGTTCTATTTGTCAAACAAAAGGTTTATTTCTCATCAGCACAACCTTGACTTGGCATCCAAACTCTCACAACGTGATGACCTTGTGAAAGAAACATCTTGAAGATTCTTAACATCGGAATTTTTTGTTCTACATCCCTTTCCCTTCCTGCTTGGCTTCAAGTACATTGTAGTTTGTGGATGTTAAAACACTGTATTCTTGAAGAATTAATATTCATATATATAATAGTGCAATTTTATTGTTTTGGTTTTTTTTTAAATTTATTTCTAAGACAAGCCTTCTGTTCCACAAGCATAAACAATTCTTTTGATTTTTTGATGTCTTTGGTCATATAGTCCTCAGTGCACTCATGAAATTTGATGTTTAAAATTATAGAGAGATGGAAATAGCTGAATATCAGTGAGACTAATGCAGTATAAGAGACACATCACATAGTGTCTGAAGAGGACCCCAAAATAAGGAAACCTTTTGGAGATAACAAACAGAACAAAAGTTTTGAAAAGCATCTTTATGATTTACGTAACTGGGCTATTTCAAGTAACCATTGTTCAGACAATAAAGTGGAGACCCTTTTTAGGTGTTTAAAATGTGTCAATATCTGAACACAAATCGTAGTGAGACAGTATATTCTAAAAGAATATAGGACCAAGGAAGCCATGTATTTCAGAAGTGAGATGCCTAGTATTCAGAAAATACCAGTCTTGCTACCCCTAGGGTAAAACGGTATATTTTCCCTTTTTCCTGAGGTAAATCAATAACATTAATTATTTTAACTGATTAATGTGATTCTGTAGGAAAAAGCTAAAAAAAAGAGTGCTTGAAAAATGACAACACAGACATCTTTCACATCTTGGTGTTATGGCTTGAAGTCTTAAATCATTACAGGAAAAGAAATGACAGTGCTTGTCCTATTCTCTTGGTGAAAGTGGCTGAGAGAAGGACTTCATCATGCACACACACCACACACAAACTTACATAAATGCACAGAGAAGGTTTGCACTAATCTTCTAGTTATCACCAGTACTGAAAACACTTCCTTTTATTCTTTTCAATAAGAACTGCAAGCATCTCCAAGCTTTTCTCATTAACCTTTCTTTTCTATACTTATCAGCATCTTTTCCACATTGCTGGGGCCATTTTCCAAACAATCATTTGAGGGAAGGGGAAAAGCCAAAGCAATAATGGGCTCAGGGTCACAATTGAGACTGTTCCATATAATAAGCAAACCTGAAACAGTAAACTGAGAAAGAAAGAGGGAAGGAGAAGGAGAGAAAAGAAAATGCTGACTTGGGTCAGGGGTCAGCTCTCTGATCTCATTGTCAGCGCCTCTGCCTTTTGCGTTATGGAATTTGTCTTTCATTACCCTGTCTGCCACCCCTGTCAATACACCCTGAAAAGACTCCTCAATAGGAAATTTAAAGTTCTGGTTGAGGTAACAGGGGGAACTACCCGCTGAAGCCAGCTTGTGGCTCACTGCTGTTTCCTGGGTCTCCGCCCTGGTGCCACTCTTCCTGCAGCACTGCCTCAGAGCAGCACAGGGACCGCAAGGAAAGAGGGGTTACACAGCCCGCCCCGCCCCATCCCTTCCTCCCAGGCAGGGCATCCCTGCTGCTTGAGGGAATGTGGAGCTTTAATATCTGAGTCCCTCAAGTGCTGCAAAGGCAAACAATGCATGGACACCTACTAACACAAAGAACATTGCAAAATCATTTGTTTCACCAAGAGAAAGAACATAATGATTTTCTCAAAAAGGAGATGAGGTAAAATGAACACTCTGAGTGTGGTAACATGAACTTCAGGCATCGTATATGATGAAGATATTTAGTTCTGGTTTATTCCCTCTAACTTCCTACCTTTAACAGACTGGGGATTTCCATCATAGTTAAGAGAGTTATAATCTCCCCTGACATTTGTACTACATCAACCTATATTGAAGGCCTTTCCAATTGAGCACTCAATTATCATTAGCACTGCTGAATGTCCCAAAGAGAGTTTGTATTTGGTACAAATTAATGAATGATTTTCAGCTTTCAAACAAAAATACTTGTACATTAAATCCCATTTGAAATGTCACATTTGCTTTTGTTTTCAGTTCATGCGTCAATTTAAGTAATACTGCATTTAAATGTGCTATGTTTTTTCAAATTTAAAGTATTTTCTTAAAATCTACTCAGATTTGTGATACAAACCCTAGATTTTGTTATATGACTGGAGAAGTTATAAAACCCTTCCCTTCCCTGGAAAAATTTGCTTGAAATAACGAATCACATGCCCACTCTGTTTCTGAAGTTCCTGCAAACTGTAATTAAGGCTTTGATTTTTCTTTAGACACAATCTAGATCACTGAATTTTAAGATGTCACTGTCCTTGGAGGTACACTGAGCTCTCAGAAGCCAAACTTAGGTCTTTGCATAGCGCTACTCACAAATACGCTAGGATATGTCTATTCCAGTTGCAAAACAATTTCTAAGTTTACCAAGAAGAGTTATGGCATGGCTCATTGAATCCAGCCTAATTCAGCTTACACTTCCTATACAAGGGAGAGCTCACTAAGGAGGATGCTTTAATTTCTGTAACATTTTTCTGCAACAGTCCAAAGCAATCCAGTAGTGTTTTTTCTAAGTAGTTTGGTCCTATCAGCTTAAGTAAATATTCTGATATCATTCCCTGTAGGCTGATTACTTTCCCTACACAGTCTAGAGTAAAAAAGATATCATTAATAAATTTATCTACACCAAATTTTGACATAACCATGGGAAGGAGTTGGAATGAGGGATGGAAGGCAAGATGGGTGTGGGAGGGGAGGGAGG